>CM053761.1:34491791-34535867 GCA_028658305.1 Pachyuromys duprasi | reverse complement strand
TGAGGGAGGGAGTGGGAGGGTAGGAGGGAATGGGGGAGGGGGATACGCCTGGGATTCAAAGTACCCAACCTGTGATTGAGATAAAAATAAATAAATTAAAAAAAAGAAAAAAAAAAAGAAAAAAAAAAAAAGAAAGCAAATCACAAAAAGTTTATGAACTGTTTTTTATCTTCACAACATGAAAAATGCCTAAGTATTACTCCCAAGGCTCTTGAACTACTTCAATTTTTTTCCTCTCTTAAATAAGTCTCTCCCACTCCATATTTTTAAATTAAAAGATATAGTAAGTTCACAGAAAATACCATCTAAGGCAAACTATCTTCCTGGGCTTTCCAAAGGGTAGCATGAGGCCTGGACACTATAATAACATCTAAGCAAACCAGCTGCAAGGGAAGGAAAAGAACCACAGGAGGGAGAGCTAATAAACGCTGTTCTAGAACTACTCAGACTCTACCTGGGCAATTAGGTACTGATTAAGTCTCCTGCTGTGGGTCCAGCTACAAAAGGCAAAGTGACTGCTCTTATGTCACAAAGACGATGTAAGAGGAAGTCCAGTTGAGAGTTAGGAGCAGAAATGGAGATGTTTAGAAGTCTGTTCTATTTTTCCCCCCAAGATGGAAAATGAAGAAGCTACAATGATGGGACATCCTGACCGGAACTTTATTCTCCTTATCTCTGCCTATGAACTCAAAGAAAGAGCTAGATCATGAGCCAGTTCTCAAAATGGTGTTCTTAGGCAAGCAGCAGCCTAGCCTGGAGGTTTGCTGGAAAGACAGATTCACAGAGCCACCTGTCTAGCTTACATCAGGATATATCACACTCTTCTATTTCCTTCATAGAATTTCTCCATATCAATAAGTGTGTTTGTCTGTATTTAATATCCATATCAACAGACTGCTGTATGCATAGAACATAAGATCCTGCTCCTTCAGTTAGCATTTCTTCTACAGTAACCAGACTTCTATCTGGTTACTGTAAAATTCTATCTGGTTACTATCTATAAAATTCAAACACTGACAGGGTTGTTGGTCAACTAAATACATTTTTATCATTATCTGCACTAGAATAAGACAATTGAGGTGTTTCTTCTGAGCCTCAATGTTTCCAAGGCAATGCCAGGAAATGAGGAGATAGGTAGTTGAGTAGGTAAAGTGATCACTGTGCAGGCATGAGAAACTGAGCTAAGATCTGCAGCCTCCATGTAAAAGTCCTACTGTGGTGGTAAGCATTTTAATTTAGCTGCTGCCAGAAATAAGATCTTTAGTGATCACTGTCTATTCTATCCAGCCAACCAGTTAAGTTCAGGTTCAATTTAAGACCTCATCTCTAAACAACAAGATAGAAAGCAAAAGAAAGACTCCGGTATTGACTTTTGGTCCCTGTGCGCGCGCACACACACACACACATACACACACACAGATGAACCCAAGAAATATGTCTTGAATCCATGCTTTAGGCTATAGCATCATAATCCTAGATTCAAAATACTTAAGTAGTCTCAGTCTGGAGATGTGGCTCGGCAATCAAAAACACTTGGTACTCTAGCAGAGGACCCAGTTTTAGATCTCAGCACTTATATGGCAGCCCACACCTATCTATAACTCCAGTTCCAGGGAACTAATGTCCTCATTCAGCTTCTGAGATTATCAGGCATTCACACGTTGAAATTAAATACAGGCAGGCAAACACTTGCATATATAAAGTAAAAATAAATATATATATATATTTTAAAGTCTTGCGTTTTACTTGAATATCAAGTACACAAATGGACTGAAACTTTCTTGCATTCTGATCCCTTCATCCTCACTCTTTAAATTTCATTTTAGATGAGTGCATCTCAGAAAAGAATTTCTAGTGTCCTTGTCCTGCTTTCTCTGATAGCTGTTCCCACAATTTAGTTCAAGTTTCTTTCTGGTGTGGTCATAGCAATCCATATTCTTTTGATTGATCAGAGCTACCACTAGGTTGTATATCAGAAGCAGGTGGGAAGTGCTTCATGTTTATGACCTGCCATCTTTTTCTTTAAAAATTCATTTTTCATTAAATCACCTAAACCTTGAGAAATAACTTAATAAATCCATTCAAGCATCCACTTCCCTGAGGATTTTTATCATAGAGCTGAATCAGTTAACTGTGCAATTCAGTTAACTGTGTTAACAAAAAAAATCTACAGCAATGAATCTATACATGTTTAGACAGACCCAATTCGTTATGGTTTTGCTATCAATTTGCCCTATTTTACAAGAACATGAGAAAATTTTATACAAATTCCTGTTGGTTCAATGTATTTCCAACATATCCTCATCACAACATTTTAATTAAAAAAAAAACAAAATAAAAGGTAATACCTATAAGAAACTGTGTATAGAGAAGACACATGAATTCCTGCAAGAGAATGATGGACCTCTAAGAGACAGAAGTGGACTTAACACTAACATTTGATGCCTCTGATTTATATAAGAAGAGCTCCACGGAAGAAAACATTTTCTTTCTTCTTTTTCTTTTTTACTTTTTAAAGATTCCTTTTCATTTTTAATTTTTATTTATTATTATTATCATTTATTACAATTTATTCAATTTGTATCCCAGCTATTGCTCCCTCCCTCATCTCCTCCCAATCCCACACTCCCTCCCTCTTCTCTCCCTATGTCCCTCCCTTACTCCCCTGATAGGAGAGGTCCTCCTCCTCTTCCATTTGACCCTACCCTATCAGGTCTCACCAGGATTGGTTGCATTGTCTTCCTCTGTGGACTGGTAAGGCTGTATTTCCCAGGGGGAGGTAATCAGAAAGCCTATCACTGAGTTCATGCCAGACAAATTCCCTGTTCCCCTTACTAAGGACCCATTTGGAGACTGAGTCTATGGGCTACATCTGAGTTGAGGTTTTAGGTCCTCTCCATGTATTGTCCTTGGTTGGAGTATCATTCTCTTCAGGGCCCCCAGGGATCAGTTTTTATGGCTCTCTTGGTCTCCTTTTGGAGCTCCTGTCCCCTCCAGGTCTTTCTATCTCCCCCTTCTTTCATAAGATTCCCTTCCCTCTGCACAAAGTTTGGCTATGAGTCTCAGCCTCTGCTTCTATAGATACCTTGATCAGTAGAGTCTTTGCATAGTGTGTATCTATGTGTAGGTACATACACATGAATGCAATTCACAGAGAGGCCAGAGGAGGAGTTGGATCCCCTGCAGCTGGAATTACAGAAGGATGTAAGGAAGTGGGTGCTGGGAACCAAACTTGGATAGTCTAGAAGAACATTCACAACCAAGCCATCTCTCCAGCCTACTTTGCTTTTTCTATTCAAACTACTTCCTTGCCAAGAAAAAAGATTAAAGAAAAATTGCCTTACCGAGGTGTAACTGACACCCTGGAATGAACATATTTAATCTGTGCGATTTAATATCATCTGAAATAGAATTGAAATCTGATGTAAATGGAATAGTCCATTGTTGAACATTACTCATTCTTTAAAAGAAAATTCTACCACATATGATGCTGGGGATGAACATGAAAGGCCTTTGATAAATTAAACAAGGCATCAGTCTCTGATCTTTTGTGACAAACAGAACAGTTCACGTGACAGAAAATAGCAGTTGCTAGGGGCTCAGGTGCAGGTGTGACAATCAGGACATGCTGAGCAAACACTGTGGGTTTCAATTATAAAATGATACTTTGGGATTCTAATCTGCAGCATGTGACTGTACTTAATGCTTAATGTTTCCTTGAAATCCATTTTGAGTAGATTTTAAGTATGTTCACCACACAAGAAAACAGTAGCTATTTGTGGCAACGGATGTGTTCATTTTATTAGGGCGACTATTGTAAAATGTGTAAATGTATCCTACCATGCTTTATACATTTTAGAAAATGCTGAAATATGTAAGATGTAATTTATAGTACTACCACTGCTCAACAACAGCAACAAAAATAAAAATAAAAACATACTGTTCTCAAATGTAAATTGGTACAACACTAGAAAGTTTGTTTAGAGTTAGTTTGGAGATTCCCCCAAAACGTTCCTGAAAACAGAATAACTTAGTTAGGATTTATTGCTATGAAAAGACACTGTAGCCACAGCAACTCTTATAAAGAAAAACATTTAATTGGGCCTGGCTTACAGTTTCAGAGGTTCAGTCCATTGTTGTCGTGGAGGGAAGCATGGCAGCGTGCAGGCAGACATTGTGCTGGAGAAGGAGCTGAGAATTCTGTATCTTGATCCTAAGGCAGCAGAAGGAGACTATGTGCCATACTGGGCATAGCTTGAGCACAAGAGAACTCAATGCCCACCCTCACAGTGACACACTTCCTCCATCAAGGCCACACCTACTCCAACAAGGCCACACTTCCTAACAGAGCCATTCCTTATGAGCCAAACAGTTAAACACACGAGTCTATGGGGTCCAGCCTTATTCAATCCACCACAAAGAACCATCCCATGACAGAGCTATACTACATCTAAGTATAGACCTGAAATCCTGTATATTAGAAGAAAAATATATGAAGAGAAGATTAAATAAATAAATACAAATAAATAATCAAACATAAAAACAGTTACCCAAATATATCAGAAAATGCCATGATGAAAAATTATTCTTCATTCAAATTCGAACCCAATCATGTTTTTTCCACTTCCTCTACCTATCATTTGAACCCTGCAAATTCCCCTCTCTGTTGCTGCTCAAGGACTTAGCCCCAGGAATGGTCCCTTTTTAATTTTCCTTTTTCTTTTTTCAGTTACTCCAGAATGTGAACTCCACTGAAAACATGGAGTCAGGAGCCTTAGATGAGAGATGAGAGAGGGCATGCAACATTGAAAGCATGTCAGATGATTTTAAGAGTCCTGTTGGAAATGCAGCAGTCTTAGTAAGTAACAATCAGGAAAAATGTTCAAAAGATCAATGATGATGGACTGTGGAGGGCCTGATACTAACACAGGATTGCCCTCCTTCTTGATAAACCTCTAGCACAATTGTTCCCAAGCAGTGGATAATGAGTAAATGCAGGTTTAAAAAGTACCCACCACCAAGACACCAACCAATGAACGAATGTTCATACCCAAAGGCTACAAACAAACTACAAACACACACACACACACACACACACACACACAAACAGAAAATAGTAGCAATGTGAAATATTTAGCTAGCATATCAATACAAATGTACCAAACAAACATAATTCAATTTTAAAACCGAACTGAATAAACCAGGGGAAATCACCACATTGATAGCAACATTGTTTTAATTAAACCTCTGGAAATATGATTGTTTTTAATTTCCCTAAACATGTCACCTCATCAGATTCAGTATGTCATCCATGGGAGATTTATCTGAAGAAAGACGTGATTTTATTTTGAAAATATGTTTATTTCAATAGCATTGTGCAGTCAAAACAATGAGTAATTGAGTTATTGATTACAGGTGCTAAAATCACACAATGGGGTATAATGATATAATTAGATATAATTCTGAAAGAGAAATGTATCTTGTTAGACGTTTTAAAATGAAATGTACTATGAAATCTACTGAGGTAACTATGTATACAAACTATGTATAGGAAACTATAAAAAATACCATGTTAGCAAGCTGAAGACCAGTTTTCTTCTGCAGTATCTTTTAAATTTGATTCTCTGCATTTCAAAATTATATTTTCTTAGCTCCTGTCATGCTGTGTTCAAGTTCTAAAAGTGCTGATCTAGTTTCTCTCATTTATCTCTAGCTGTTTGACAGCAGAGGTCATTTCTCTGATCAGGCTGGTGTTCCCTGAAAAGTCCTTGGGCCACACACTTCCCTGCACCTGCTGGATCTCTGAGCCCTGAATCTAGAGCACTTGTTTATACACACATTGTAATGTCTGACTGCCTGAATGGGTGAGCTTGACACCTTCTAAGTTCAGATCCTTCCCCATTAAGTTTGCTTTCTGAAGCCACAACCAGCAACATAGTCTCTCTAAATGATGAAAGGAGAAAGAAAAGAAGCACTCAGTACTTCAGAGAGGGGCTAGAGATATAAGCAGCAGTTAAAAGAGTCTTGCTTCTCTTGCGGAGGACCTGGGTTCATTTCTCAGAACCTACATGGCGGTTCAGAACCACCAGTAACTCCAAATACAGGGGATCTTCCACCTTGCAGCCTCAGTGGATACCAGGCATGCATATACACACATGCAGACAAAACAATCATACATATAACATACACACACACGTTCACACACACACACACACACAAAATACTGAAGAGAACACACTTTGAAAAAGACATGATTAGAAAATGATGCTGGGATGCATCCAGCTATCTCTAGCCCCTCTCTGAACACAGCCAGGCTTGACTATTAAACATCAGACAAAGGTTCAAAGCAGTCTTCCCAGCTAATACCCAGAAGGCACCTGACAATTTAACTTTCCTACAAGATGTTATCACAGAATGAAACACACTTTGAAAAAGTCATGATTAGAAGATGATGCTGGCATGCACGAATGCATCCATCATGCACAGTTAAGCTTTTACTTTATTTGTGAGAATATTGTTGCAACATGTCCTACCTGACTCACCAGTGATTCCATCTTCACTTTGCAGTGGAGAATGTAAGCGGAGTTAACCTGCCACACCTGTAATATCAAGCCATGAAAACATGTAGCCTGTAGCATGGGCCTCTAAGAATTAAACCAGGAAAGTTGCAGAAAAGGATCTATGTCTAGAGGTACAGACATACCGTGCCCCAAGCGGCCCACACATATCACTGTCATAGAAGGGAGAAGTACCAGCAGAGCACAGCTGAGCAGGTCCAGCTGGTCACAGGTCGCTCTGACTATTCCTCGACCCTTCTCCATCTCACCATCCAGAGCATCATAGGAGATGAGAACATTTCTTCTTTTCAGTATTCAGTCTCCTTGCTCTTCAAAGTAGGAACAATAGACCAGAAGACCCTGAATCACCTGGTATCTTGCTACATGCACACTCAGATATCAGCCCAATTTCTCAGTCTGAACCTTTGTTGTCTAGTTCTCTGAGTGATCTCAGTATCCACCTACTTCTAAGAAGGCCATTTTTATTTGCAGCTGAAAGACTGCTGGCTCCAGAGCATTTCTGGACCTTCTCTGGATCTCCTGTCTGGAACGTGGCTTCTTTTGTGATTAAGCAGTTTAATGAGTCCTTCCAGGTTGTGTATTTCCACTGGCACTTGTTCTTAGAAATCAAAGAGAAGAGTATGTATGCTGTGTGGTGTTTTAAGAAAACATACCACTTCTGTACCAGGTGTGACTTCCTCATTGCAGCTGATGAGGAAGATGTGGGTGTTTCCATTGTGAAGAAGAGGAAGGCAGACCTTTCAAAGGTATGGTGTCCCAGGACAGAACACACTAGCTGCCGGTCTGAGTGCACATGGTTTGCCACAGCTGCCAGTGTCCCAATCCCTTCCAGAATGGAGCTTGCTGTCTTCTTGGCATCACCCTGGTGCAATAGGGAAACAAACCTGGTGGGAGTAACCATGCAGGGAATTACCACCCACTCCATGAGATGAAACCCATACCCAACACTGGACAAGAACCTGAGACTAGATAAGCCAGGAACCCAGAGGAAAACAAAACACTACTGTTCTGATAAACGAATGCAGCAGCAAAACGATTTCTAATGACATATTCATAGGTCCATGAATGATGGCCTTCTTCAGCCATCATCAGAGAAGCTTCATCCTGCAGCAGATTAAAACAAATACAGGGACCCACATCTAAAAAAAATATGCAGAGAGTGAGAGACAGACCTTGAAACACACAGTCCTACAACAGATGTTGCTATAAATTCCTCCCCTCACAGAAAACATTTTTTTAAAAGACAAACTTGATTTTGTTTCCCTGAATCTTACTATATAACCTAAATAATTCCTAAATTTCAAATGCATAAAATGGAATTTTGGGCAAAACTTCACTGATAAGGTGATTTCCCCTGGTTCTGTGATTTTCTTTAGGGTCATAGTTAAAATCTAAAATGTTCAATGAATCCTCACTTGAATTGACAGTGATGATTATGAGTGGGCAAGAGCAGGTGATTCTTCTGAACTATGATGAGATGGAAGATGGAAGGTGGGAAGTAAGAGAATGAATCTCTATCTATCAAGAATTATTTTCATCATTTCTCTTTTCCCTATACCTTCCTATTTCCTAGTACAATATGGGTATCTCAAACAGAATGTCACATTCCTCTTTCATTACACATTTGTTGGGACTGGTGATGTAGCTCAGTTTGAATAACGCTTACCTAGCCTTGGGTTTGATCTAGCACCACATAAAACTGAATAAGGTGTCACACTTTCGTAATCTTAGCTGTCAGAAAACAGAGGCAGGAGGATCAGTTCAGCATCATTCTTCACCACATAGTTAGCCCAGGGCTAGGGTGGGTCTGGGATTACCTGTGAAAGAAACATTGTCTAAAAAATGAAAGAGATGGGGATGACTATTAAAGGGAAAAAGGAATACAAAATTGCTCGAATGTTTTCTTTAAAATTCTTAAAGTGCCAAAGGACTTAAAATGGAAATGTTTTGAAATGGCTTAAGAGCCGAAATTGGAGCCATGTTTCCTAAATTTCCTGAAATGGACTCCAGTTCCAATGGACGTGTTAATGATTTCCTTTTCTTATCTACTGCTAAAATTAACTATATATATATATATATATATATATATATATATATATATATGATTTTATATATACATATATAATACACGCATATATATACATATATATAATCATCTCGTGGAATGGTCATCCTGATTAGTTCAAAATGCAAATGCTTGTAGAAACTGAGAGCAGTGACAGTAATTACAAGCCCCCACCGACAGCGGAGTCATTGAAAAGTCATCAGAGTAAAACACTTCTTCAAGAGTGTTAATTTGCAATCAAACCAAGAGCCATTATGGCCAGAGGAGGAACTGTTAGAGGGATGAAAGTTCAGCACCAAGTGGAAAAGCAACACAGGAAAGGGATGGGAAGAAAGTCTGACAACCTAGCATTGCCAGTCATACCTGATGATTGGCCTATAGGCAGTCCTTCTCAAAGCATGCTGTATCTAACTCATGGAATGCAGAACTGAACAATATAACAGTATCCTCTCCACTACCATACCAAGTTACTTTAGTTATTAATTTTTATTTACCTAGGTGTGTCTGATTGTACGTGCACACATGTATAGGTGTGTACAAAGGCCTTTGGGCATTTGATTTTTTAAAGCTTGCAGAATGCTTGGTATGTGTGGTGAGATGCAAAACCTGGTCCTCTGTTCTGTACCTTTCTTAGCTACAAATTAATAGCATTTGTCATAGAGTTTTTATATTTCTGCTTTGCTCACATTTTCTGCCTCCTTTCTTCTTGTTCCCACTTCCCTTCCTGTTCATTCCCTTCTTCCATTCTAATACCTCCTTCTGCTTTCATATGGATATATGAAATTCAAATTCAGGATATGAGAGAATAGATTTTTCTTTCCTTTAGACAGAGCTTGTTTTATTTTTGTTTGTTTGTTTGTTTGTTTGTTTGTTTGTTTGTTGAGACAGGGTTTCTATGTGTAGCTTTGACTGTCCTGGACTCGCTTTGTAGACCAGGCTAGCCTTGAACTCACAGAGATCCATCTGTCTCTGCCTCCCCAAGTGCTAGAATTACATATGTGTACCACAACACCCAGCCAGAGTTTGCCTTTTTAAAAATATTCAATCTCTGTGTGTGTGTGTGTGTGTGTGTCTGTGTATGTGTAGTTTCTGCACATATGACTTTCTTCAGAATCCAGAAGAAGGTATTGCATTCCTTGAAAATGGAATGGGAATCATAGATAGCTATGATATTCTCAACAAGGGTACAATAAACCAAGCTTGGATCCTTTGCAAGAGTAGTATTCACTTTTAACCACTGAGTTATCTCTCCAGAGCCCAACAAAACTTAATGTTAATTGGTTGGAGGAAGGTCCAATTGAGTTTTCAAATGCTAATTTTAGTGCCTTGAGATCTGGTTACCACCCAGCCATGAATTTGAACTATCCCTTGTAACCATGATTGGCTAAATAAAGATGCTGAAGCCTATGATTGGGCAGTAAAGACATAGGCAGAGTGTGAGGTTGGGTTGGTGAGATGAGAGGAGAGTGAAGAATGTAGAAAATGTAGTAGTGGAAAGGAAGCTAGAGAGAGAGGAGTCACCATGAGGCAAGATAGTGATGAGCATGTGGCCATACAGAAAGACTGATGAGTAGAAACTGCTCAGGAATCACCAGATGAGCAAATGATTGGCTTTTAAAGGTACTAGGATTAGAATAGCTCAGAATCTGCCCCAGCATAGTGATTATAGTTTAGTGACAAATCATAGTCTCTCTGTGCCCATTGCTGGAAAATTTGCTGCTTACAGAAAACTGTTGTTGTAATAACTTACTGCATTGTTTAATATAGAAAGAATAATTCATCTGTTTATACTAATCCTAGTTCAGAATTAACTTAGTACCCATTGCATGTGAGCTATGTGCTAAAAGGTTGGAGGTGAAAGGTTAGATAATTAACAAGACCTGATTTGATGCTCTAAGAGTAGCATGGGAGCTGGTACCCAGGGATGAATACAGAGTTAGTAATTCCCAGATAGACATGAAAGGTGGACAAGCATGGTGTTCTCATGGCTCCAAATGAGAAATTAAGAGAAGAAAAAGAATATTTATTTAGTATCCCCCCACACACACACACACACTAGCCAGACTGCTAAGTATCCTGCATGTGTTAAGGAGGGTCAGTTCATGTTTCCAGTACATCACAGAAGCAGGCTACCCTGATATATCACCAACCTAGTACCCACTGCTGCAGTAACCATGTGTGAAACTCACCCTCCTTGTAGACTGTTAAAATGTTTGTTTCCAGACTGGAATACATTAGGTTCCCACAATGTATTTTTTTTGCCAGCCACTGTAAATTGCTAAGCAACAGAAGAACTGATAAAAATGTAGGCAGAGCGTCTTTTCCTTTTCATGGCAAGTGTAACAATTCCTCATTCTTTATTTTTTTTTTTCCTTTTCTTTTCTGCCACTTACGTACATGAAGAACTGAGGATTCTGTTTCATTGGACAGACATTGTATTAACTGCATTCTTCATGGGTAAAATTTACAATGTCTTATAACTCACCTTGTTTCATCCTATCTGTGTGGTGGTTATGAGAATGATGCATATTTCACAGATAATAAAATGGGAACCTTAAAAGATTAACTCTCTAACACAGAAAAAGCTTGCAGCCCAATTCTACCTAAATTCCTGTATGCCCTGACATCAAAATGGGTTTTACCTTCTGACCTTATATTTATGGGATAATGACTCATGAGACTCAATAATTTTTTACAAATAGCTAGGATAAATAGGTCGGCTCTTCTCTGGTTAGCTCATAACTTAAAACAACCCATTGTGCTAATTGACATTTTGTTACATGGCTGGTTACCTCTACTCAGGTATCATGTGTCTGTCCCCATCACATTCTACTGGTTGAATCTCCTACAGCTGGCTCTACCCCAGAATCCTTTCTGCCTGTGAGATGTCCCACCTCCTATTTTCTGTCCAAGCTATACACCATTGGATTTATTATGGACAGGTGAAGTTTCCATATGGACACAAGATATTCTCCCAATAACAAAATGTGTTATTAGACACATGTGTCTTTAGACACTGCTATTGCCTTCTCTAGAGCTCTGGAGAATTTCACAGAGGAGACAGAAAGGATGTAAGAGCAGAAGATGGGAGGGAGTACTGTAAAAAGCTGTGCTCGAGACATGGAACGGCTGTTGCACACATGAGCTCACAGCAGCAGTGGCTGCCCACTCAAGATCTGCACAAGGCTGAGCCCATCAACACTGTGTCATGGAGGAAACTATAAAGCCCATCCAATACCTAAAGCATTATGGGCAGGTAATGATTGTGGGGGCAGGGGGCATAGTCTTCAGTGGCAAGCATAGGAGAGTTGTCCTTTCTCAAGTATATCACCTCCCACCCATGCTCATGTCAGCAACCCTAAATAACAGAGACCTGAACAGAGAGGAGAGACATACTGGGAAGAAGAGCTTTGGTGTTGGGGAGGATAAGAGAAGATCACAGGAGAGATTATGATCAAATTTCTCTGGTGTGGCATGTGTGTATAAAATAAGATGTGCAAGAAAAATTAAAACATTTTTAAAAGGGGAGAGGCTAAGTAGTTTGTTTGTGATATCTATGTGATGAAATAATAAATAGAAAAAATTTACATTAAAAAAATTAGCTAACTAAAAATTTTACAGTGACATAAGCAAACACCCAAACCCAGGCTGCCAATCCAGAGTCTAGCTGCCTTATATTTTAGATAAAATAGCAAGAGAGAAATGATCGTGATTGGTCCAACCCACAGTCTGCTGTGTGGTTTAAAAAAAAAAAAAAAAAAGAAGCCTTTCCCAGGTAGCCATGATTCCTCCATGAAACAAGCAACAAAACAACCTTTACTTTCTGAAAAGCTTCATTTCTCAATGTACATCATGTTGATTATTACAAACAAATGCTCAGGTAGCAATCTGAATATCTGATAACAAACTCAAATTCTAAAGAAAGACCTCACTGCCCTCATAATGTGCTTTCAAAGTCAGACTCTCCAGGAGGCTGTCCTGGTGCCTCACCCCTTAGAGAGGATGCTTTACATTGTGTGCTCTCACGCTAAGTCAAGAAGCATAACACCTCCCTTGGCAATGAAGCATATCAGAAGGCAGTCTCCATCCTCAGATCCTTTATCCCCAGAGCTCCCCTGTCACTGCTCCCCTCAGAAGCAAAGGGCCACACTGAAGAATAAGACAGAACTCTCACAGCGCACATGGCTGTGGTACAGACTTTGAGGGCAAAAGTCAACTTCTCTCTGAACTTTCTCCAAAGCACAGAACCAGGTCCAGTGAGCGCAGAGTGCTACCTCCTCTTGAAGGTGCTAGTGTTCTCCACACCTGGAGGTTCTGTTCCACAAAGCCACAGGCTTTGGAAGTCGACACTACTCGCCTGCCTTCAGACAGAGGCAAAGAACAAAATTTGAAAATTCAACGGAGCAAAGTTGCATTTTACTTCAGTTTTCAAGTTACTGAGGAAATAAACTTGGTAATACTTAGCTGCTTACAGGATGTTGCCAGAAGCAGAGAAAATTTGGAAAACCTACCTAAGCCATTTTAACATTGTGCACAGGTTTCTAAGTTGCTGAAAAAAAATAAATTTAATTTAATAGTACTTAACTGCTTGCAGAAGTTTGGGACAATTAATGAAAGTCTTTGCCTTTTTCTGGAGTTACAGAAACTAACGAAAGTTAATGTTTTATGTTTAACCTGCATTATATAAATTAATGAGTTTTCTTGTTTGGAATAAGCAATAAAGACTTTGTCCTAGTTGGGAGGAGTCCAACATCCTATAAAAATATATCTTCTGGTCCCTCTTTAATTCATTTTCATTTTGTCTATTACATGGTCTTGAAGATTAATTTTCTGAAAGAGGAGCTTTACACATTATTATAAGTTTCTTGAGTAATGTTTCCTAGGTGAGCTTTCAAATGAAAAGCTAGCTTTGATTGCATGAAGACAAATAACTTGTGCATGGCTATAGCTGCTGTTAATGGGGCAGCATCACCCTGTAACTTAAACTTGACCTTTTGATTACTCAGCATGAAAACTCTTAAAAACCATTTGGAACAACACATGCTGTTGACTTTCCATAGTGTTAGTAACTGTGATAATGATAATTGAATGACTGAATGAATACAAATTGCAAGCTTCACCGATTAATACAAATCATAATAGATAAGCCTCATTTCCTTTTTAGAAAACCATTATCCCCTAATGGAAATAATTACCAGGGGAAAGAGACTGCTTACAAAGCAGCAAAGAAATCTCTGGCAACTATATGTCTGACAGCTGATTAATAAATTAAGCAACCCAAAATAATCATGTCAATAAGTGGGCAAATGAATTGAACAGAGAGTCTCAAAAGGAGCAAAAGTAGACAATAAATGCATGGCTAATATCTGTTAGGAAAATGCAAATCAAAACTCACTCAGATTCTGTCTCACCCCAGTCAGAATGACCACCATGAAGAAAAGAAATAAGTGTTTCAGGGAAAGGATTATCCTTTATATTGTTGATGAGAATACACATTAGGGCAGCTACTAGGGATCTTAGCATGGGGTTCCTCAAAACTAAAGATAGAGATGTCATATGATTCAGCTTGAGGCTTCCTAACTAGACACCTGAGGGAATCTAAGCCAGTAAACACAGAGATACTGCTGTATCCATGTTTATTGCCCATGTATGAACAATACTCATGCCATAACATCATGTAGAGGAGATAACCACTGAGAGATGAAAAGATAAAGCAAATGTGGGGGATAACACACACACATGCGCGCACACACACAAAATAATGTGGCCGTATACCATAGGAAAAAAAATAAAATTAAGTTATCATGTTAAGCAAAATATAAACAAGACCCAAAAAAGATGAGTATCACTTTTCCTCTCATATGTAAAACTTAGATTTAAAGATATGTAAAAACAGGAAAGTAGAAAGCAAGACTACTGGGGAAAGGAAAGAAAACTTTTGGGGGAGTGGGTAAGAAAAGCCGATTGGGGAGGGGCTGACTTTCTATGAAGTACAGGATATAAAGAATCACAATGCATTCCATCATTTTGTATAGTGTAAACATGTCCTAATGAAAGAAAAGACAGTCATCCTTTAAAAAAAAATGGGAGTAGCCAAATTATGAAAGATCATGTAGATCTCATCTATATGATGAGATTTTGCTGCCAGCAGCAACTTCTGGTGCCTTCAGACAGTAGACACCTTTGACTGTCAAGTTATATTTGCTAGGGTTGCCTCTAGAAGCCCAGTTCCTAGTGAACTCCATTTCTGCAGCAGTCGCCCCTGCTGCCTGGGGTCTCTTCTACACACTAATTTGTGCCCATTGTGATTAAAATGCAAATCTTCTTGTCACACACCTCTCTCTTTAAAAAAAAAAGAGTGGAAATATATAACGAATGCGCATTCAAAAAAATCATGGCACAGAAAAGAAAAACCCGAGAAGAGTATTACGTGGTACAATGTGTGGCACACATACCACTATTAACAAAATCAATCAATCAATAAACAGGATGTAAGATTTTTAATGCTTATCTGCCTAACTTTCTGTTGAAAAAAATGTAAATGATACTACGTATCTTATGGTTTGACATGCTTAGGAGAGGTAACAGATGTGAAAGTAATTGATTTAGGAAAAAATACTAAGTACTGTCTTGGTTAAACTGTTATAGTGCAAACATCTGTGTAATAGACGCCATCAAGGTAACTCCAGTGCAGTAGGTAGATCTCAGGCTTGGAATTAGTCCTAGCATAGAACCTGGCTTGAACTTTTAACAGCTATGGAGCCCATACCTGTTAATCACTTTACGCCAGGACCTGCGGGAGAAATTTTCAACCCACCTAAAGATTTTAAGACAGTGTTGGCAAAAAAAAAAATAAATACAGTGTTACAAATAGCTACTACAATTATGACAAGAAAGATTCTGGTCCTAGTCAGGATAGACAGCTCACTGGGTGGAGCTGATTTGTGCTCATGTCTGAAGCTGAATTTGATGTACAGATCCCACAGAGGGGTGGAGCCAACTTTCTTGAGTTATTGCCTCATATTCACACATGGGCTGTGGCTCATATGCACCTGCATATGTGCATACTCACCCACAAGCACACACACGCATATGCATGCATGCATGTGCATACACTCATACACGTTTATACACACACATAACACACATATGCACACATGCAAAAAAACCTCCAATCTTAAGGATCTGCCTTGAAGCAACAACAACAAATTTGTTATGGGTATTCGGGGGGGACAGAGTAGCTTACTTAGGGGTATTATACACCTGTCTCAACTATTGAAATTTTAGAGAGAATTGCTGACAATAGAGTCATGAAAGGCTTTTAATGACACTTTGTTGCATTCTTTCTTCAGTACTGGGGTAAACCTAAGCTTGTTCATGCTGAGCAACCCCTCCATCATTGAACTACATTGTTATCTTCACATTTTCATTCAGGGCCTCACCAAATGGCCCAGGTGGCCTTGAACTCATTCTCTAGTCTAGGCCAGCCTTCAAATTATCCTCCTGCCTCAGCCTCCAAAGACCTGGCCTGAAACATCAGGTGCAGCTCCTTTTTACTTTTTAAACCTAAAAATACTATATGTTCTGGTTCTTCTCAATTATTGGGTTTCGTTAGGGTGGATTTAATCTTGAAATAAGCTTAAGTATTGACAATGGAGAGTTTCACTCAACTGGCTTTTGATGTAGAAGCTTCAAGATGGCTATCATATCATATTGATTCTAAAATTTTCAAGATTTATTTACCATGGCCTTGGAAGGTTAAGAAATGTCCACAAAACACAAAGCTTTTTTTTAAATGTAATTTATTTATTTTTATATTAATCACAGGTTAGGTACTCTGCATCCCAGGCGTAGCCCCGTCCTTCATGCCCTCCCACTCTCCCCATCCCTCCTGCATCACCCCCCCTCCAAGTCCACTGATGGGGGAGGACCTCCTCCCCTTCCATCAGACCCCAGTTCATCTTGTCTCCTCAGGGCTGGCTGCAATGTCCTCCCCTAGGATCTAGCCAGGCTGTTACTCCCTGGCTTGTATGGGGGAGGGTCAAAGAGCCAGTCATTGAGTTCATGACAAAAACAGTCTCTGTTCTCCTTATTAGGGTCTCCAGTTGGACACCGAGCTACCATGGGCCACATCTGAGCAGGGGTTCTAGGCCATATCCATACATGGTCCTTGGTTGGAGAAACTGTCTCGTAAAAGACCCCTGTGCCCTGCTCAATTTGGTCCTTGTGGAGCTCTTGTTCTCCCCAAGTCTTACTAACTTCCCCTATTTTCATTATTATTCCCAGCCCTCTGCCGAAGGCTTGGTTGTGAGTCTTAATATCTGCTTTGATACATTGCTATATCGATTCTTTCAGAGGCACTCTTTGGTATGCTCCTGTCCTGTTGCTTGTTTTATCCTCCATTCAATGTCCATCCCATTTGTTCATCTAAACGAGCATTGATCATACCAACCTGGGTCCTCCTTCTTGTATATCTTCCCTAGGTGTGTAGATTTCAGCATGACCTTCCTATCCTATAGGTCTATATAAGTGAGTATATAGCTTTTAAAGAAATATATTTGGTAACCTCAAGGAGAAAATTTGAGAATTTTGTGACTCATTACTAGAGTTTTTCTAAATATTCCCTTAGAGAATTATTTTTTCCTTTCTATGTACTCTGTATGTCTCCACCTAATTCTGGAACTGTACATACAAAATCCCATCATCAAAAATACCTGATTCAGGTACGTGCATTTCTGCCTGTTCTGCAGGGTCACAGATGGGGGCAAGCCTAAAGGACAAGCAATATCTTAGATCATTTCCTGATTCTGTGCTGGGCATTCAGACTGATCAATAAATACTTGCTTATTAGTTGGTTTTCAAAGCAGTTCAAGGATGAATTATTCAGCAATAAACTCAAACCCCCTATGACATCCAGATAATTTTTACATCTTTGTTCTTATATCTCTGTTTTAGACAAAAGTGATATAATCAGCTAGCCACTCCTTCTAAATCACACCGAAACTAATAGTTTAACACTGTGGGATCTTAATTAATACTACCCTAACCAAATTTATAGTGCTACTTGAACTTTAAATACCTGTCATACTTACATGCTATTGAGAACTGAAGAGAACATGTTCTTCGCCAGCCTAGTACTGCTTCTGAAATTTGTCCTACAATGAGCAAATAAAGCACTTTAAAGAAGAATTGTTGTGGTAGGACTATTGGTTTCCAGTGGAGACATATGGTCCTGAGATTTGTTGCTTGTGTTCTTATGCTGGCCTCTAGCCATCTGGTTGACCCTCCACTGAGTTCAATGCCTGTGTCCCAAGTGGGCCAGGCAGCTGGGGAGTATGAGGAAAGAGCTGCTCAGGTGCCCAGCAGGCCTCCTCAGGATGAGAGACAATGGGGCTTTGGTCCTGGGCGGAACTCACCTCCACTGGGTTCATTGTCTCTACTGGGCTTGCTGTTTCTGATCCAGGTTGGCCAGGCAGATGGGGAGCAGGCAGAAAGTTCTCTGAGCTGAGAGCTCCTCCTATGCCCCACAGGCCTCCTCCGGATGGGGTTTGGGTCACATGCCTAGCTCACCTCTGCTGGGTTCACTGTCTCTGCTGGGCTCGATGTTTCTGATCCAAGTGGGATATTTAAGGAGACTTGTTTCTCCCCTTTGACATCTGATATGTAAGGGCAGAAAAATGTAGATAATCAAGTGTCCATAAACAGAGGTTGGGTAACCCTTTCCAAATAGCCTTTCCTTTGGTGGAATGAAGGATTCTGTGTGCATTTACCTGGCATAGTATCTGAGATGTGCTAGTCTGTCACAAAGAGGTAAGTGCCAATAAAATGGAAATTTGTAAGACAGTCCCATCATATACGCATATCCAGTTTGCCCACAGAAGACTTTTAGAAAGACATCTACCGAAATGTACATGCTGGGTATCCTTGAAGACTGTGGTTGGGAAGCGCAAAAAAAAAGGATGGCTTTAGTTTTTACTTCACATATTCATATACTAAATATAAATTGCGATGAGACTGTTTAATAACACTTTCATTTTCCTAACTTCTTTAAAGATGTATTTCAATAAAGGTCATCTTGGGCTAGTATGAGTCCATTATTTAGATTTGTTGCCATTCTATGAGGATTTATTTCCCATACATCCCCTTCCCTTATTTATTTGTTTTTCTTTATCTTTAACTTCATGGATCTAAAATGACTTTCCTGATCAGTGGTCTTGCTCTATGGGCTTCTAATGTGGGTAGGAAATGAACACAGGATGACATGGAACAAGCTTAGGATTTGCTTGGGGTTCTGAAGATAAGGGTTTGAATCTTAGCTTAAGCTGCAAAGAATGGAAGCCTGCTGAAGTTGCCTGGAGCCAGTGAAGGTCATATAAGAATGGAAGTAATACCTGGGCATCCCTGCTGTTGGAGCCCCAGGGAAATGCTAGGGACAGCGTAAAATTATCACCAAGAGCTCAGCTGCTTTCTGCTGATGCCTACCTCTCGCTGTAGCTTGCTGCTGCTTTCCACTTTATTCTCCACTCTGAAAAGCAGCTGATGCTTTCTTTTCCTAGCTTTGATGCTGAATGTCCCCCACCTGAACATGACCTTCCATTTGAGGTCTACTCAGCTCTGTACTCCATAGAGACTTTTAGTCACTCACAATCCTTACTGACTTCCAGAGACCAGAAGACCTGAATATTTGGCTTAAAAGAGTCTCACAATCCTTAACATGGTGTATTAGACACTCAATACACTCAGGACTGCAAAATTGAGTTGTTGATGGTGATACTAATGTTCAAAAGTAATAAGATTTCTCTGAAACATTCAGCAATGTGGCTATTATATAAATGTAAACGTGTGATTAACAAATGCTGGTTTATATTACTGCTGTTTATGTAACTAACTCCACTATAATTATTACCTTAAGGACTTTTTAAAAATGAGTTACTGTTTGGCCAAAGTGGGCAAATTTCGCACATGCTTCAACTTCTTATATTGAATCTTGAGGTCAAAAACATGTGATTGTCTGATTGGAAGGAACAACATGATTCGTAGGAATGGCACAACTGATGGCTTATCTGAGAGAGTGTATTATTAGTAGTAAAGGCTGTCCTTGAACTTGAGATGTCCCTTTGTCTATCTCCTAAGTGCTGGGATTATATAGATGTGCCATCACGCTGGCAATTGCTGAGATCTATGAGAAAAAATTCTGGCACGTGAATATTTTCACAAAGCCAGGCAACAGAGAGAAAAGATAGACCCAGTCTCATTGGGGTGCATTTTGAGGCAAAGGAATGTGGACTTCAATGGAAACAATAGTAATAGCATCTGAATCAAACACTGTTTAGATGCGTTAGTAAAGCTGAAGCTAAATCAGCAAAAATGTGAGTTGTTGGGGGAAAAAAGCTATGTTCTCAATCTTTTTTTTTTTGGTCTCTTTCCATTGGAAAATATTTGGTGAGGCACCAAAGCATATGCTTCCAAAATTATTAAACAGAAAATTTAATAAGGAACATCTTTCCAAACTATCAAATGACTCATTCTGTCTCTACTAACAGAGAGAGCCTGGGATGTCTTTGAAGATCTCATCGGAGACATGCTGACATGTTTTGGTCTCGTATCCCCTATGAAATTAGCAAACAGTGTTGCTCAGCGATACTCCAAACATACTATGCCACCATCTGACTAATGGAACCTGTCAGCTTGGCTACCAACACTTAACATTTATTATGCTCAAAAGCGTTGTCTTAGATCTCAAAGTAACAGGTGTCTCAGCCATGAAAACTGGACACAAAAGTATGAAGCAAAGGCTTTCACATACTTTTCTTCAAATTTTACAGCAACATGGATTTTGACAGAGGGCCTTCTGACTGCTCGATTTGACGGCCATAGAAACTTATCAAAGCTGAAGCATAGGATTTCCCAGGAGACAACACAATGAAATAAATGCACTCATGAATATGCATGACTGGAGGAAGCCATCTGTTCTTTACCAACCCCTTTTCTTGTAACAACTAACAACTACCCAGCTCCAAGCCCTGTGCCTACCCTACCCTCTAAAAAAGGGGGGGAAAGGTCTGCACTTGGAGATTTCAAAAGTCAGACATGTTTCATCAAGAAATGAGTGTACTTTTAGTAGCGATGCTTTTACTGTCAAACTCATGATAATAAATAAATGAATCGAAGTGCTTTTTGCAAAGAGTGGTGAGATTCTGTGCTGTGCATTCTCACCCTTTGGGCAATAAACAATTTACACTTTGCCCAAATCAAGAGCTCATCTCTTGGGGTACAAGTGTGGAAAGAGATGAAACTTCAGTAATAACAGTGTGAGCGGTAGTCCATTGTCCAGGAATTCCAAGCCCTAGTTACTGCAGTGTGTTGAAGTTCAAGAAATGGTAAGCATTTCCCTTATCCTATTAGAAACCATTCATTATCACTAAGTTTGAAACACAGTCCAGTCTTAGTGTTCAAAGGTGACAAACAGGAGATGTTCCAAGAATCAGAAAACTTAGTTGACAATGATCAAGTGATGAATTTATTGGAAAAGTTTGTTGCTTTGTGACTAATACTTTGGTCAATTGAATCATATTTGAAATGCATAAGGAACATTTGTGCATTATTTATAGGATTCTTCTGGTAAATCCTTTGTAAAGAGCATGCCTACAGAAAAGATTCATTGCTCTTAATTCATTTGCTCTGCCATTTCGACTTAGTGAATGCCTTGCCTTTGGATAGGAGAAAAAATGATTTAATCTTAAGCTCAACTAACAAAATAAACAGGAGTGGAAAAAATTTTAACAGGATATTCACAACAGGAGCTCCTGAGCTTCAACTTTTCTCAGACTACTCTGCAGGGAGATAGATAAAGAGTTTGATAAATTCTGGCTTCACTGGAAATGGAGACTCATAGGACAACAGCTCTGTGAAATTCGGAAGGTAATGAAACAGATGGAAAAGAGCCAGGAAGCCCTGGGACGAAAAGAAAAAGACTTCAATGCCTTCTCTGTTTGGTTTACTAATGGGACTGAACCAGCCACTCCCTAACACTCTTGAACACACATTCCAGTGAGACACTGGAATTGTAATGCTGACATCATGATGCTATTTAAGATGACCAGATGAGGTAACCATAAACACAGAGAATTCTATAAACAACAAAAAAGGATGTTATGAAATAATACTCCAAGGTGAATTAAAGTGAATTTATTTATAAATTACATTCATAATAAAAACATACTATTCGCTTGCTCCTCAATAATGTCTTACCATTATGCCATTATGCCATTATGCTATCAAATGAAATATGAGCTCCGGGGCTTCCTTGAAGAAGCCATTTTACAAGTGTGTCCTTGGTTCAGTGTTTGGGCAGAATTGTCTTAAAGACTACTTCTGGCTCCAAAGTCTCTTGTTTCTCAGAGCAGAGCATGGCTGAACAAATGCCGATCTGAAAACATCAGCTGGCTATGTGTGTTTCGGTAAAGTAAGCTGCAAAACCTTCATGGGCATTAGTTTCACTACTCTACAAAGTTAGAGGCTTCAGCTACGTATCTTCTGTGGTCCTTTCCAGCTCTAACACTATATGATGTCCCAGCATGTTATTGAAATAATTGACATCACAATGAAGCAACCTTGGGTTCCTCCATGAAAGTCCACAATTCAAGACAGTGTACGGGCACAACTAAATACAAATTAACCTCTAACTAGGAACTCCTTTTTGGGATGATCCAAATGTGGATACCGTTCTACTTTGGCTCACCAGACTTTTTTTTGCTTTGCTTTTATGTTCACTCTCTAAAAGCCTTCTCTCCCTGGTGCCCCAGCGCAGCCTGGAACTGTTTGCAGCCTGAAGAATCCTGATGCATGAGTTGTTGTCTGTTAAAATAAGCTCTTTAAAATTTTAATGTGCCTAAGTTTATCTTGAAGTGACAGCTAAAATATAGGACAATCTTCCGAGTGCCATGACAACTTCTAAAGTGTACAAGCAGTGTAGCTAAGGACTCCACAACCAGAAATAAAAAGTCAGCCAGGTATGATTGTCCAAGAGGGTAATCCCAGCACTAAGGACGTGAGGCAGAAGGCTTGCTGATAAATTTGAGGCCAGCCTGAGCTACATACTGAAGTACAAAGACAGACAGCTAGGTCTGCATAGTAAGGCACTATCTCAAAATATTTTTCTTTTAAAACATATTTCCTTTGGTAGCATCCATGAAGATTGTGGAAATTACATAGGCAGTATACTTCTCTTTGGACAAATTAGGGTTCTAGAGAAAACGTGTGCAAAAGCATTTTGTGTTTTAACTGTAAAAGCCAGTAGAAGATAGGCTATATCCTTAGAATTTAAACCAATGAGTTTCATAATGATTTCATCAATAGAATAACACAAATACACTTTCTTTAGTTGAGGGTTCTCACAGTGCTCTAGCTGAGATTATTTTTTCTTATTTTCTTTATAGTTGTTCTTCCCTCATACAATACATGGTGACCACAGTTTCTCCTCCCTCACTCCTCCCAGTCTCCCACCACCACCGCCTCCAGATCTACTGCTCCTTAGCCTCCCTTCAGAAAAGACCAGGCCTCCCAGGAATATCAAATAAATATAGTGTAACAAGATGCAATAAGACTAGGCACTAACCCTTGTATCAAAGCTGGATAAGGCAACCCAATAGAAGGGAAATAGTCCCAAGAGCAGGTAAAAGAGTCAAAAATACTCCACTCCCACTTCTAGGAGTCTCACAAAAATCCCAAGCTAAACAGCCATAGTATGTATGCAGAGGCCTAGCACAAGCCCATTCAGGCTCCATGATTGCCACTTCAATCTCTGTGATACCTTATGAGTCTGTTCAGTTGATTCTGTGGGCCAGGTACTCCTGGTGTCCTTGACCCCTCTGGTTCCTACAATCATTTCTTCTCCTCTTCTGTGGGGTTCCCCAAGCTCTGCCTAATGTTTGGTTGTGAGTCTCTGCATCTGATCCCATCAACTGTTGGATTAAGACTTCCAGATGACAATTGGGCTAGGCACACATCTTGGGTATATCAGAATATCATTAGAAATCATTTCATTGACTCTCCTCCTCCTCCTCCTCCTCTTTCTCCTCTTCTTCTTCTTTCTCCTCTTCATCCTCTTCCTCCTTCTCCTCTTTCTTCTTTTTGGCCAGTTGTGTTTGGTTCTAGCCTACATCTCTGGTTCATCCAGCTTCTGTTCTCAGCCATTCAAGCTTCTCTCTCGTGGCTTGCCTTAAGTTATACTAGTCATTGGTTAGCATCTCCCACAAGCTTTGAATCACCATTTCCTGACACATCTTGCAGGCAGAATGGGTTGTGATGGAAGTTTTTGGTGGCTGGATTGGTGTCCCAGCCCCACCACTGGAAGTGTTGCCTGTTTACAGAAGATGGCTGGTTCAGGCTCCATATCCTTCATTCCTTGGGATGCTTCCTAGGGTCACCCTCATAGGTTCCAGAAAATTTCCACTGAACGAGGTTTCCATTTCACCCCCAAGTGCTTCCAACTTGTGTTGTTTCTCCCAGTAATGTCTCCATCTGTTCCTCCCTTCTCTGTCTGATCCCTCCTGTTTCCATCCCAGTTGCCCCAATCCACCCACAAAATCTATTCTATTTCTGCTTCCCAAGGAGATCCATGTTTGCCTCCTTCCCCCACCCCTTTAAGCACTTTTTGTTACTTAGAAACAAAGAAACCCAGAAACTGTCTGGGTTTCTTGATTGTAGCATGATTATCCTTTACTTAACAGTTAATGTCTACTGATAAGTGAATATATATAATGGTTTCTAGATCTGTGTTTCCTCACTCAGAATGATTTTTTTTCTAATTTCCTCCATTTGCCAGCTAATTTCATGATGTCATTGTTTTCAATAGCTGAGTAACACTGAATTGTATAAATGCATCACATTTTCTTTATTCATTATTCATGTGAGGGACATCTAGGTTGTTTGCAGTCTCTAGCTACTATGAATAAAGCCACTATGATCAGATTTGAGAAAGTGTCCTTATGGTAGGATGGATCTTCTTTTGGGTATATGCCAAGAGTGGTATAGCTGGGTCTTGAGGTAGATCTACTGCCAATTTTCAGAGGAACTGCCATATTGAGGAAATAACAAAATGTAACAGCTTAATAATTCCTTTTACTTTTAAAAATCATTCTAAAGTATATTAGATCTGTTCCTAGAATGTATAATTTAGCTCTGTCAGGTATTACATGAAACAAATTAATTTGATGCAGTGTTTATGACAAATGGACAAAGAACCATCCCCAAAATGGCTAGTTTAACTGTGAAGAGATGTTGACAAGTACAAAAAACAACCAAGACTCTCTACTGCCTGTCTTAACTGCACAGCAGAGGAGTTGTTAGGTCACTGAGCTAGTTGAAGCAGAAGAGATCTTTATGTATTCTATAAATGGAGCCCATCAGCTATCCTTTTGTGAATACTTGCTTCTGGAGTGTAGCATTCCCCTGTGTTTTCTTTGTTCTCCTTTTAGCAATTCCCTTTATTAATTGTGTTTTTGTTGTCATATTTAAGGGTTTTTTTGTGTCTAGCCCAAATTCATACACATTTTCTTTTAAACATTTGAATTGTTGCATCTATACTCCTGGATTTTGACTTACATTTTCCTTATCATACAAAGTATGTGAATTAATCTCTTTGTTTGTGGGAGAAAGTTCTTTTAACACTTGGCAATGAGGAACAACTTTGGAAGCACCCATTGGTAGCTGTACCACCTAGAGGTAATTACAGAGTTTCACTGCACTGTGCACCTCATGCACAAAAGGAACATAAGAATTTTTGTGCCTAGCTACCTGTTTGGAGGACTATATGATAAAGTGAACATAAAGTACTTAAACAAGGATCTGGATCTTGAGGTAGCACAATTCCCAGTTGTCTGAGAAAGTGCCAGATTGATTTCCAAAGTGGTTGTACAAATTTACATTCCCACCAGCAATGGAGGAGGATCCCCCTTTCTCTGCATCATCTCCAGCATGTGTTGTCACTTGAGTTTTTGTTCTTAGCCATTTTGATGGGTATAAGATGAAATCTCAGGGTCATTTTTATTTGCATTTCTCTGATGACTAAGGATGTTGAACACCTCTTTAAGTGTTTCTATGCCATTCAATATTCCTCTATTGAAAATTCTCTGTTTAGCTTTGTACCCCATTTTTAATTGGACTACTTGATTTGTTGGTGTTTAATTTCTTTGGTTCTTTATGTATTCTGGATATTAGCCCTCTGTCAGATATAGGGTTGGTGAAGATCCTTTCCCGATCTGTAGCCTGTTGTTTTGTTCTAATATCCAAAATATGTTCAAGTATACAACAAGGACATTTGCTCAGCCATGTTCATAGCAACTTCATTCGTAACAGCCAGAATCTGGAAACAACCCAGATGTGCCTCAACGGACACAGGAATGTATACAAAAATTGTGTTATATTTACACAATGGAATACTACTCAGCAATTAAAAACAAAGAAATCATGACATTTGTAGGCAAATGGTGGGAACTAGAAAGAATCATTCTGAGTGAGGTATCCCAGAAGCAGAAAGACACCATGGTATAAATGTGTCTTATAAGTGGATATTAGACATATAATACAGGAAATCATGCTAAAATCTGTATACCTAAAGAAGCTTACAAGACGGAGGACCCTGGGTAAGATGCTAAATCCTCATTCAGGAAGGCAAATGGGATAGACCTCAGAAGATGGAGAAAACAGAGAACAGGGCAGGAGCCTATCATAGAGGGCCTCTAAAAGACTTTATCCAGCAGGGTATTAAAGCAGATGCTGACACTCATAGCCAAACTATGGGCAGAGTGCAGGGAATCTTATGAAAGAAGGGGGAGATAGAAAAACCTGGAGAGGACAGGAACTCTACAAGGAGAGCAACAGAACCAAAAAATCTGGGCACAGGGGTCTTTTCTAAGACTGAGACTCCAACCAATGACCACTCATGGAGATAACCTAGAACCCCTGCACAGATGTAGCCCATGGCAGCTCAATCTCCAAGTGGGTTACCTAGTAACGGGATCAGGGGCTGTCTCTGACATAAATTCAGTGGCAGACTCTTTAATCACCTCCCCCTGATGGGGGAGCAGCCTTCCTCAGGCCACAGAGGAAGACAATGCAGCCAGTCCTGATGAGACCTGATAGATTATAGTCAGATGGAAGTGGAGGAGGACCTCCCCTATCAGTGGAATGGGGAAGGGGCATGGGAGGAGAAGAGGGAGGGAGGGCAGGTTTGGGAGGGGATGAGGGAGGAGGCTACAGTTGGTATACAAAGTGAATATATTGTAATAAATAAAACAATTTTTAAAAATGTTAATGATAAAAAATAAGGATCTGTTACAGAATAGAATGCTTAGCAGTTGAGAGCTATTTGTTTTAGTTCTTAACCTATGGATGGGCAAAGGTTGGAGAACCAATTCAGCTTATCTCACCTTCAAGTATAAATTTGTGCCAAATCGCCAAAATGTAAGGGGTACTACTAATAATAAGTAAGATCTCAGAGGCAGATATTTCTATTTCCCTGGGCATTCAATCTACTCTCCTTTTCTTGCTTACTTCTGCTGTTCTAATTTCTTTACCTCTAGTTTTGTTGAAGTGGCAATGTGCCCCTTAAACACACCTCTCTCCAGACACCCTTGCAGCTAGGTCCTTCCTTGTGATCCAATTTTAGCTAATGAGCTAGAAGCATAATAAACTGAGTACAGCTTTAGAGAAAGCTATTGATTTTCGGATAAACAGTAGACAAACTAAGCTGGAGAAAATTATCTGCACTGTGACCATTCTTTCTTGTCCTGCTAGAAACAGAGTCACCATGACAAAGTGGGAACACTTTTCGTATGGGGCAAAAAGCTGGATGTAAAGGGTGATGAAGCAGATAGTCAGATGTAACCTCAGCAACCAGAAGTGCCCACCTATAGACCTTTTTGTCTCCTTGTTATATTTATAATTCATATTTCCAATTGAACATCCCTCATGCAAATTGCTTGAGGACAAAAAATGTTTATTTAGGGGCTTAGATTTTTTTTCTTCTATTTTGGAATATTTGCCTATGCCTAGAGAAACACTGGGATGACACCAAACTCTAGACATTACATTGGTTTGTGTCTCATGTATATTTAAATACAGAGCCTGAAAAATAAATGTACTTTACTGTGCCTGTGTCTGATAATCAGAGGGGTCAAATGGGAGTCTTTTCCACTGTGGCATCATTAGGGTACTCAAAAAGTTTCTTACTTTGTGGTATATTGAATTTCAAGTTTTTGGAGTAGGGACACTAAGCCCATGGCAATTTAGTGCCTACTTTGGACATAATGTTTCGTGAAAGCATATTCTAAATACAAGAAGAAGGTTTGCAAAAACTATTTACACTCTTTACTATAAAGGTGAGTCCGGAATCAAAGAAGTTTACATTAGCTACCTCAGCAGAAGCAGCAGTAGACATTCAGACACAAATGCGCTGGCTCACAGGTGCCGCTGTTTTGCAGAACAGTTCATCAATAGCAAATGACTTGAGAGCAGAATCCAAGTCTCAGCCTCATTTCTGTCACATATGTAAAACCCAGCTCCCCATCCGCCTCCTTTTTTCCACAATAAGGTGAGATGTTTTCTTCTTTCACCTTGCAAAGCTCAAAATCAAGCCTTTTTAAGGTAATATTTTTCTTTGGGGAAATTACCACTTAGCAGCAAATAGAGTTTTAGTTGATTGTTTTTAATCAAAATGGTCAAGCAATTGAGTACAGGCCACTGTGTAACCTACTGGTTAGTAACAAAGCAATTTAAAGTGTTTAGGAAAGTACAGAAAATGCCTTCAGGTGGGACATAATCACTTCTCCTTCTTTCCCACTCAGCTGGTTTCTCTTCTCTTCCATGGAATATTAATTGCATCTCTCTCCCAGCTCTGAGACCATAAAAGGGTCTAAATAAACATGTCTTCCAAACACAGCAGATCAGCTTGAAGTGAACTGGGAACCCAAAAAGGCTTTGTTGTCATTTTATTTTGGTTTGCTTTTAGTTTTATCTTGGGCACAAACACCCGGAGAGTTGTTGATAAATTCCACAAGAGACACCTTCCAAGGTTGGAAACAATCTTTCTGAGGACTTAGTAACTTGTATTAACATATTAAAGGTTTTCTAAGCATGAAAACAAAACACAAACATCAAAACCTATCTCTTTAAACTGTTTTAGCCCAATGTGTCCCAAGCTTATCAAAGGCAAACTTTCTTTGCAGGCTACACTGACACTCCTGCAACACCATAGAAATCACAGTTTTCAAAGAATTAAAAGGGTACAAGGTAATAAATTTTAAAACTGTCCTGGGACCCATTTCCCCAAGCTGCAATGGCCAACAATGACTTTTTACATTAATAAACAGTAGTGAAAACATTATTATTTTTTTTACACAAAATAGACCAATATACTCAAAGCAATGAAACCTTTATTACCTGGTGTTTTGTAAATAACATTTACCAAACTCTGCCCAATGACATCCACATTTTAAAAATAAAACCCATCTATTCTGTGCATATGAACATTAAACAACAACAAAAAGAAAAAACAAGACAAGGAGAGGAGAGATGAACATGGAGACAGCAAAGATAGATTTGTTTTCTAAAGAGGGGTGGCTAAAGAAACTGAAAGCCGAAGGCGATGCAGAATGACTTTCTGCCATGTTCCTTAGAAAAGCCTGCCAATATTGTCTCTCCAGAGAACATATCTGGGATGTCTTCAGCTTCTCTCTGTAATGTCTGAGCTTCCTTACAAATACGCTTCACTTGCCCAATATTTCTCCCAAACTGCATTGCCCACAGCAGCTACTGTTCTACTAGAGTCTCCTGGAGGGCAAGTTGAACCAGATTTCCATGTATGTATTCCCTAACAGAAAACACAACACAGGAAACTACCCACCAATCTTCATGCGTAAGTGTGCTTTTTCAGACAATCTTCTACAGAGCAAGAAACTTATAAGAAGATAGGGTAGGTCCAGCCCAGCATTTCCCCAGGACAGCTAGAGCCAAAAGGAGCTATTCTAGCTAGACTAGGCACAATGTCTGTTTTGTCTCAGGTCTTATGCATTGCTAGTGCTGACTGAGGGTATTTACACTAATTAAGATTTCCTGCCTGGTAGAGAAACACTTGTTTGGAAGCCTCTGTTACTTCTTTATACCTCGAATTCTATTTCTAGAAATATTTGTGCATGCTGGCACACACACATAGTTCATACTGCTCTTGAACTTGTTATATAACAGAAGATAACCTCGAACTTTCAATTCTACTTTCTCCACCTACCAGGAACTGAGATTGAAGGTATCTGGGTTTTGGGCTTTAGTATTTCATCTACAAACTTCAGAGAGGCAGCAAGTAGTCTAACTTCCCTCATGTGTGAGTGCCCCAGTAAGGGGAGCAGGGGCTGCCCCTGTCATAACTCAGTTGACTGCTCCTTGATCACTTGCCCCTGTCAATGTGGAAGGCCCCAGGCCACAGAGGAAATGGAACTAGGCAGTCCTGATGAGACTTGATAATCTATGGGCAGATTGAAAAGGAGGAAAACTCCCCCTTTCAGTAGAATAGGGGAAAGGAATGGGGGGGGAGGAAGGGAAGGCAGGACTAGGAGGAGAAGAGGGAAGGGATTTCAATCTGGATATGTAATAAATAAATTGTAAACAATAATTAAATGTCAAAATAAATAAATAAATAATAAAAAATAAAACCACTGAATAATTTTTTTTAAAATATGGAAACACTTTAGAATCTATAAAGTCTAATGTTATAAGCTAAGTATTATTAATACTCTACTTTTCAATTTGGTTTGAGACTGACTTGTTAGGGTAAAATAAGCAAAAGCAATACAACTACAAAGCAACCAGGAAAACAAAAATACTGCAAACAGAAAGACCTCAGTTCCCTAAAAGCAAGCTCCATCCATCTTTAAAAGGCCCAGATGGACTTAGCAAGAATTGGGAAAGATGAGTAATTATTGGTCACATGTTAACAAAGTGTTTCAGAACAAGAGGCTTTGAGGCACAAGGCACCATTCTTTTGCAAAGTGTCAGAGGTGAACTGTGGCATGGTTGGAGATTCTCTGCTCCCACCCCCACATTTACACAGATCAGTAGGGTTCCAGAGAGCAATCAGAAAGAGCTCCTTGGTTTAACTTCAGTTTTAACTCCCTGCGCTCCACACAACATCTCCCAAATTTCCCATCTACGGTAGGAGTTCTGAGTTTTTCATAACATCTTCCCCACTTACACTTTTTTTTGAAGCCTAGAGCCAAGGACAAACACATCCACATGAAGGCCATTTGCCACATTTCCAGGATGGGCTGTGTCATGCTGCTATACAAGGAACAACCTCTTGAAAATCAAAGCGGCAGAAAACATTCCTATTGGGGACCACTTGAGCTCAATGCCCATCCTAAAACTCATGAATTGCAGCATGGGTAGCTATTTGGAGACTTTTTCTGTCACTTAGCTGCAATTCCATTTGATCATTTTCCAAAGTCCAATGCGCTGTTTGTACTGAAATAATTAATAATGCTAAGCCCAAAATTCATTTCCTGCATATTTGATCTCAGATTTTAAGAGAAAGGCTGCTCAGTGGTTGAGAGGCTAGTCTTAATCAGTTCTGCAATCTATGCTGAATAAAATCTGTCAAAAAGAAAAAAAAAGTGTCAGAGGGAGGTCAAATAGGATTCCTAGCTCAATAGACTTCAAAGGTTGTTGGAAGAGCCAACAGAAGATAAGTTTTTGGCTGATAGAGTGGGATGTAAAATGAACTCAACTGTGCACTGAGGTACAGCCTAGAATCGTAGTGGCCTTTCACAACTCTTGCAATTCTTTGATGCCACTGTCTCTGCCTCCTATTAATATTTCAACAAATCAAGAAAGCCACATTTAAAGAAATACCAGATTCAGTTTGCATATTTGAACAAAAGTATAGAGATATAATTGTGACTAATGGCATGTTGAGGTCATAGTCACTGAGAATAATGGCAAACTGACATGTATTTACTACCCAAAATTGACTTAATATACAAATATAGCATAGAGAAGGACATAACAGAAGTTTAAAGGAGAAGCTAGTATGTGACCAACAACATGCTAAGTAGGTTACACAAATTACATCTTTTAATCTTTACGATTACACCCTATTTTAAAGATGAATAAGTCTCTGACAAATCATGTTCCTTATCTAGGTAAGTGGCAACTACACCAGGCTCCTATGGATCCTTCTAAAAAGCAACATTGTTATGGATATGTGAGGCAAGTGGAGGATAAACATGACGGTGCTGAAGATGCATTGGCAGGTTAGAGAATTCTCACCATTCTGTCAAGTTGGAGCCATCCACGGAGCTGGGTGGAAATGTAAGCAGCACCTTCCTATCTGCACAGAAGTGAAGCAATAAGCCCAGCCCTTCCATTTGGGAGCTTCTACACATAGGATCGGTCTCTGCCACCTTTGGCCTTGTAGCTTCGAAACTAGTTTTGCCATCGTTTGCAAGGAGCTAAACTTAATCCTAAGGAGCTAATATGGGGCAATGTTCACAACAGAGCCTTTCTTAATAAGATGGAGCCATTAGGAGGGTGATGTAGATATGACTTGGTGGAGAAAGATTAGCAGGGGTTGCTGCTTGGTATAAGGTTCCACAGCAAAGCAGAAAAGAAATAGAAGTCAACATGGTTTTTAAGTAGCCTCTTCTGTGCCTCAAACTCAAGGAGACAGTAATATGCTTATTTTGTTTAGTGTTCTGTTATCGTGCTTAGCACTGGGCATTGCTTATTTCTGGTTTGAAGGTGCTAATGAGTAAAAGGTATTTGATTACACATAAAAGTTATAACAGTTAGTTTGACAGAACAAAGATGGAAGAAAAGATGGTGAAGGTTGATGGGATATTACTGAGTTTATATATAGTAAGATTCAGTTCCTAAAATCCCATGGAAAATACAGCTGGGTAGAGTGGCATGTGCTTGTGATTCTAGTGCAAAGAAATAAAGACAAGAGTATCCTTGGGGCCCTCTAGCCAGCCAGTCTACCCCCGTCAGTGAATACCAGGAAGATACACTCTATTGAAAAACAAAAATGATGACTTCTGAAGACCAATACCTAAAGGGGTCCTCTGACCTCCACATGCACACACACACACAAAGTTTAGAAGAACAATAACGTTTTTGTTGAAGTCACAAGGAAAGTACTCTCTAGTGAAAATTTGTTTACCGTTTAGGCTAGAACATAAGACTAGACATTCTGGAAGCTCTTTCTACAATACAGGAAGCCTTGAGAATAGTCCCAAGCAAAATGGAGTGGTGAAGGACAGACCATGGGAAACCCAGTAATACATAGCTGATATTGTTGGATCCTTCTTGTTCTACTTGTGCCTAAATCATTTTTTTTCTTGAGATGTTTCTGGGGCATATGCCAATATTTCTCCTCTCTTTCTAGCTGTCTGTTAGAGGTAGGTTGAATAACACAAAATCCATTTTTTAAGGAAAGCAAATATTGAAAAATTCCTTTGGACCACAGGATTTGGGTACCTATCAGTTTCACTAAAAACTATCTCGTAATGTTTCTTTTTATTCTTTTTGATGAGTAAGGAAGACTTCCAATTCTTTCTTTTCCTGCTGGAAGACAAAATAAAGCTTAAAAGGCTTAGAAATGGACAACATACTTACAAAAATGAGATGTTGGACACCTTGTTCCTACTTGGGGAGTTTTGCATGGAAATGAGCTCCCTCCCATCAGCACCCTAGTTAATTTTCCATTTGGTCTAACACTGTGTTTAAGAAACTTGTCTCCTAGAAGATGAGTTGGACCTCACTGCATTAGAGAAGTAATGTAACCCCACTGCTAAGCTGTTAATCTATTCATTATGAATATTTTCATTCTTCATTTTCCCCCTGAGAACTAACTGAAGCATGAGGGATGAAACAGCATTCTTAAACAACTGTTTGCAAGAGTTTTGGGCATGGATTTGTACAGTCTTGCCAAAGTTGTCAAAATTAAAGTCTCCTAAAAGCTTAGTAGAGCAGCCTTTAGACATTCTATTTAAATTAATTAGTTAATAGTGTATACTACATTTATGTATTCATTTGTGAGTGTTCATGAATTCGCACATTTGTGTACAGAGACCAGAAATCAACATTGGATGATTTTTGCAATTGCTCTCCTTTTTATTTTTTGAGACAAGTTCTCTCACTAAACTTAGAGCTCACTCTTTGTTATAGTAAATAAAAAATGAGTTCTGGGGCTTAATAATGTTTATTATCTACCCTGTGCTTATCATGGCAATATTATTTAACCTGATATGACAAATAATAAGACACAAAAACCTGTTCAATTTAAAATTGCCTTATTTATCTTAGGAGGGGAAAATATTTCACTTATACTGACTGAATAACTTCACCTTCTCCCAGCCCCCATCCAATGCCATTTATCTTAATCCTTTCTATCTGGACAACCTTCCATCCCATGGTACTTGCGTGTATTCTTCATCTAGGCCTTTTCATGCCATTATTTGAATTATCCCTCCCAGCTCACATGGTTCCTTCTCCACCCTAACGACCTCCTTCTTCCTCTCTTTCTGTCCATCTGCTTCCTGTAATTCTCCTGTCTGAAGCCCAGGAACCTTAGCTACACCTACCCCATGCTTCCTTGCCCAGGTATAGGCTATTTGATCAACCAATCATACCTAACGGCTTGTGCAGGTTTACACAACAAGGATAGATTTGACCAGCTCTTGAGGGCTGGCAGCAGAACAGGTTCCAGCACTGTTTCAGCTAGACTGGCCTGCCCGCAGTCTCCAGAGATGTATTCTACCATAGTCCAAGAGTTGGGGTGTTACAGGTACAAACTGCTGCACCTGGTACTATGCTTGGGTTCTCTGGATCACTAAGAAATGAGTCATCTTTCCAGCTCCCAAAGTCAACTTTTCAAAAGGAAACCGGAAAGCAGAATTCACCATCCAGTCAAGGAAAATCACATGTGGTCTAGCTAACTTTAGGCATTATTTCATCTACTCTGTAACTTCAAAAAATTTCCTCTAGGACCAAAACTTTAATACATTTTTAAAACTCTCCACAGATTTTTCACACGTCATTCTCAACTGTTCCATTCAGATGGGTAACACTGATTGCTCCAACTGTTTGTGCTGATGCTAATCTTAGAGATCAAGAGAAATACTGGGGAAGAATATCTAGACAGGTGTGCAAAGGTTCAAAAACAACCATGCTAACAATCCCCACAACAACATTAATATCCCAGGCTACAAGGCTGAAAAAGAAATAACCACAGATACATTCCTAAGGAATAGCCCTGCCCAATCTGAAACACAGAAATATAAACCTCTCCTTGTATGTGTTCCTAAGCTCAAGTACAAAACTAAACAGTTAACTCTCTGGAATGGAAAGCCAGAGTATGAATCATCTGTCACAAACTGGACTTCCTGAACCAAATTAGCCTGATAAAGATCTTTACATCCTTCTCACCCTGCTCAATATTAGTGCTTCATCATATTTTTTATGTTCTTTGGAGCACAGGTCTTTGGTTCCCAGCAGCCCCTTTCCATGTTTACAAAGATGTATCCAACTGCAAACATCCATAGTAATCTGATTAGACAAACTGCTCTGGACTGTTTCAGCTAAGGTCAGATTCACTGTGTTGGCAAAATCAGGCTCAGAAAGATAATGACACTATAGGAAGTTCACCTGTTCATGTCCCCACTCAGATCCACTCTTTTTATTTATTATTTATTTATTTATTTATTTATTTTATTTTATTATTTTTTTTTTTTTTTACCAGCACCGGATGGTGCCTCTGTGCAGGTGCTAGAGGACATGCTGTTGAGAGACACAAATATTGGTCTGTCAATCAGGCACCATGTCCAACCATGGAAACAAAACTAAGAGTATCCACAGGGGCCTGAAGGTTGAGACCTAAAGAAATCAGTTAGGGGCGCTAGATGCCACAGGAGCACAAAGCCCTGATATCACAGAGATGAAAGAAAAGTGAAAGGTTTAAGGTGGTTTTGAAGCCCACACAGGTGGGAAGCAAGGTCCAATATGAGTACAGAGTCTGTGTTGGCTTTAGCAGTGTTCTGGAAAGAGGTACGCAGTTGAGGGCAATATTGACAAGAAGAAAGCAAGATGATGACTCAGCAGAGTTCCCATTAGTGCAAACTACCTGGAAATGTCACCCAAGAGGGCCACATTGAATGACACTTAGTTTTCTTGGTTTTCTGTTTTGGTTTGGTTTGGTTTTTGGCTGCCCAACCTTCCCGTGGAATCTTCCATGTAACTCTGATTTAGCCAATGGAAGTAATGCCTAGCAGAGCTATTAGGCCAATGCTGGCATGAGTTAGGATCCAGGCCCAACTCCTGTTAACTATCAGGAATAAAACACTTGATGGTGTCAAAAACAACAATCACTGAAAATCAGGTTTTTTTAATGTGCAGTTGATAACTAGAATTCATTCAAATTAGTGTAAGACCCCAAAGAAAACATTCATCACACAACTTGAGCAATTTGGGGGAGCTGAGGTCCAATTCATACTGCGTGGGTTTGGAATATCATATAGTATGGTATCATAAATGGATAACTAGGAAAGAGGAATAACCAGGTAAAGCCAAGGTTTCTGCAGAACCAGGTTGCATTGCTGCTGGGTTCCTGTCTTCTTTGTACCATGGTGCTCAAAAATCTCTCTTCCACTTGAAGGAGTTTTATTTCCAGAGGGATAAAACCCAACCCTGTGCACTGCTTTCCCCAAGTCTTACTACAAGCATAGATTTCACACTGTGATGCACAGTCCCAGGCTATACCTAAATCAGTGATTATTAAACAGGAACAAGATAATCTTCTAAATGTCCCAAACTAAATGTAACACAGCTCAGAACTGAATTTGGGAAGGTGATGAAGGAAGACTGAAGAAGCAAGGTATAGCTTGGTGGAGGTGATGGATATGGTCTAAGTTCATTTTATTCATGTAAGGAATTTCAAAGAAGTAAAAGAAAAATTAAAAAGGACTGACAGCTTTGAGGAGCAAAAGGAGGAAAACAGATGGGCCGAGAGTATTGCTCAATGGGAAAGCATTTAGCTGGCACGTATGAGACCTGGTTTAACCTCCGGCATTACCAAGAAATGGGAGGAATCAAAACAAAAACAGAATATTAACATTATTTTCTATAGCATTCATAACATTCATGAGGTTTCAATTATAAATCTGTATTTGTGCATCTTTACAATTAGGGAAGAAGAAGATGGACCATGTCTTAGTTACTGTTCTATTTCTGTGAAGAGACAGCATGACTAAGGCAGCTATTATAAAAGAAATTATTTAATTAGGTCCTTGTTTACAGTTATATAGGGTTAGACCATAATCAAAGAAGGAAGCGTGGCACTGGGGAGAGGGACACTGGGCTTGGCCTAAGCTTTCCAAACTTCAAAGCCATCCCCCAGTGACAAACCTCCTCCAACAAGGCCACAGATAATTCTTCCCAAACAGTTCAACAAATGAAGATTGTACATGCAAATATATGAGCCAACTGTGGCCATTCTCACCCAAATCACCACAGACCAAATGCTGTGGTGATCAGCCAAACAAATAGAGACACAAGTAGAGGCATATAGAGAGAAAAATGAACATTACAGTATCTGCACTGCCATTACCGAAGAACAGAGACTAATACTGATGAATTTTAAATAGTCTCTTTTTGTGGTATCTATTTGGAAATATTAAAGATTATTTGGTTGTTGTTTGGTTGGTTGGTTGGTTGGGTTTTTTATGTAAATACCTCAATTTGATTGTGAGGTTTTTTGTTTGTTTGTTTGTATGTATTTCAGTACTTGAACTTTAATTTTTTCAAGTTGGGACCTTAAAAGATATAACTGGTGTCTGAGATTATTTTTGTGTTGGTCTGTTTTAACTTTAAATGTGTGTCAGTGGACGAGGGATGGGGTCACAGCCAGGATACAAATTGAATAAACTGTAATGAATTATAATTTTAAAAAAGAGAGAGAGAAAAGGGTAGTTCAAGATGGCAGCAACTAGCACGCACCTTTTCCGAGGGGCAGAGGATCTGAAACTCTGAAATGAGTGAGTGGAGGGGCAGCTGAAGCCAGAACATCAACACTGAGGTTTCCTGGGTGAGAGGTGAGAACCCATGAGCCGGGACAGTTTGGATCTAGGTCATCTGTGGACGTCTCCAGGTACTGATGAATATTCAACCCCCCTGCACTTCCCCTTCCCCAAGCACAGACCTCCCTGCTCAGCAGAGGCAGCATTGGTTGCCCCAAGCACAAGCCTCCTTGCTCAGTGACTGAGACAGCAGAGGCAGCAGCAGCACTGGCTTCCCAGGCCTGCAGCTGCAGCGGACTGCAGTGGACTGCAGCTTGCCCAAGCAGGAGCCTCCATGCCTGGTGACTGAGATAGCAGAGGCAGCTGCCCCAAGCAGAGATCTCCCTGCCCGGCAGCCAAACAGTGGACATCACTGAGCTGACCTATCTCCTACACTTTCATTTGCCCCTATCTGAGAGTAGAGAACAGGGGAAAACCCTGAGTTTTCTGATTAGGCCTGCAAGGGAGTGTACCTTAAAGTGAGTGCATGCAGAGCCTCGGAACCAGGGTCCCACTAGTCTAGCAGCCAGACATCCAATCCTTCCCTCCCACACCCCGACTGTGGGCAACATAGGGATTCTTGGGACAGCATTCCCAATACTGAAGCCCCTGTTCTGTGGGTCTACCAGCTGAGTCCAGGCAAACAATTCCTGGAGCCCAGACAGATCTAAATACCAGGAGGACAGTACAACAGGCCTGGAGGCCACTGGGGTATTCAGGATACCTGCACATGTGCATTGCACCCACCAACAGCGCCAGAGCATCCTCATGCACTTAAACTACACCCTTCCAGGCATCTACATACTCTAGCACCCTGTCCTTCAAGGCACACTTTGATACCCATGCCCATGCTTGCACACATACACCTGTGATCTTCCTCCCTTAGCTACAGCTCAAACACCAGCATCCACTCTCGAAAACGTAGACCACTCTGATTTTCCTGAAAAATACTCCAGACACCACAGACAGACTGACCCAGTCTGAAGTTATAGACCCCAGGAATGAACAACCAAGGTTACAGATAAGCAGATGGCTAGAGATCCACATAAGAACACATCCAACAATAATCAGGACATCATGGATTCACTAGCAAACCTCCAAAATCAGAGGATATTCTAATTCATCTGAAACACATGAAAATGATCTCAAATCTATACTTATCCGGTTATTAAGAGCACATAAAGAAGAAACGAACAAAATTCTCAAAGAAATACAGTCAAAAACAGCCAAACAAATAGAGGCACAAGTAGACTCATATAGAGAGAAAATGAACAACAACAACAAAAAATAGAGGCCATCATGAAAAGACAGGAGTCTATGTTCCTGTCAGATGAAGGAAATGGTGCAAGACATGAAACAGAATTATACTCAATAAAGAAAACACAAACAAAGAAAACCCTGGAGCTGGAGAACTTAGAGAAAAGATCAAGAAACACAAAGAATACAGGTATACACAACAGAATACAAGAGATGGAAGAGAGAATCTCAGGCACTGAAGATACAATTGAAGAAATTGATACATCTCTCAAAGAAAAAGTAAAATCAGAAAAGTCCCCAAAACATCCAAGAAATCAAGAGCACCATGAATAGATGAAAAAAAAAAAAAAAAGGAATAGATGAAAAAGAAGATTCCAGGCTCCAAGGTCCAGAAAACATTTTCAAGGAAACCATAGAGGAAATTTTCCCATCTTGAAGAAAGAGTTGTCCATAAACATACAAGAAGCCTACAGAACATCAAATAGCCTAGAAGAGAAAAGAAAATCCACACGTCTAATAATAGTCAAAACCCTAAACCTACAGAACAAAGAAAAAATATTAAAAACAGCAAGGGAAAAAGGCCAAGTAACATATAAAGGTAGACTTATCAGAATCATATCACACTTCTTAACAGAAACTATGAAAGCCAGAAAGCCCTGATCAGATGTCATGCAGACTCTTAAAGACCTCAGATGCCAACCCAGACTACTATACCCAGTAAAGTTTTCAATAAACATAGATGGAAGAAAACAGAATATTCCATGACAAAACTAAACTTAAATAATACCTACATAGCAACCCAGGCCTACAGAAGATAGTAGAAGGAAAAGTCCAATCCAACAAAAACAATTATATCCAAGAAACACAGGCTATAGATAATTTCACAACAAAAAACTAAAAGAAAACAAGCATAGAAACAGAGTAACACCACCAACTCCATAATAAAAGAAACAAACATTCATTGGTCACTTTTTTTTAACTTTTAGATTTCTTTTTTTAAAATTTTTTGTATTAGTTACAGTTTAGTAACTTTGTATCCCTGGTTTATCCCACTCCCTCATTCTCTCCCTATCCCACCCTCCCTCCCTTATCTCCTATTTGCCTCTTTCCAAGTCCACTGATGGGGGAGGACCTCCTCACTTTTCATCTGACTCTGCTTTCTCAGGTGTCTTCAGGACTGGCTGCAAAGTCCTCCTCTGTGGCCTGGCAGGGTTGCTCCTCCCTCGGGGGGTGGGGGTGAGAGGTCAAAGAGCCCATCATTGAGTTCATGCTAGAAATAGTCCCTGTTCCCCTTAATAGGGTACCCACTTGGATACTGAGCTACCATGGGCTACATCTGAGCAGAGGTTCTAGGTCATATTCATACATGGTCCTTGGTTGGAGAAACAGTCTCATAAAAGACCCCTGTGCCCTGATATATTTGGTCCTTGCGGAGCACCTGTCCTCTCCAGGTCATACTAACTCCCCCTTCTTTCATATGATTACCTGCACTCTGCCCAGGTTTTGGTTATGAGTCTCAGTATCTGCTTTGATACACTGCTAGGTATTGTCTTTCAGAGGCCCTCTGTGGTAGGGTCCTGTCCTGTTACTTGTTTTCTCCTACATTCAAAGTCCATCCCCTTTGTCTTTCTAAGGGAGGATTGGACCTCTTATCCCTGGTCCTTTTCTTGTGTGTCTTCTTTAGGTGTATAGATTTCAATATGTTTATCCTATCTTATATGTCTATATAAGTGAGTATATACCATGCGTGTCTTTCTGCTTTTGGGATACCTGACTCAACATAATTGTTTCTAGGTCCGTCCATTTGCCTGCAAATTTCATGATTTCCCTATTTTTAATTGCTCAGTAGTATTCCATTGTGTAAAAGTACCACAGTTTCTGTATCCATTCCTCAACTGAGGGACATCTGGGTGGTTTCCAGGTTCTGGCTATAAGGAATAAAGCAGCTATGAAGATGGTTGAGCAAATGTCCTTGTTGTGTACTTGAGCATTATTTGGATATACGCCTAAGAGTGGTATAGCTGGATCTTGAGGTAACATTATTCCTAATGGTTTGAGAAAGTGCCAGGTTGATTTCCAAAGTGGTTGTACAAGTTTGCATTCCCACCAGCAATGGAGGAGGGTTCCCCTTTCTCCACAACCTCTCCAGCATGTGTTGTCACTTGAGTTTTTGATCTTAGCCAATCTGATGGGTGTCAGGTGAAATCTCAGGGTCATTTTGGTTTGCATCTCCCTGATGGCTAAGGATGTTGAACATTTCTTTAAGTGTTTTTCTGCCATTCTGTATTCCTCTGCTGAGAATTCTCTGTTTAGCTCCATACCCCATTTTTTATTAAATTGCTTAATTTGTTGCTTTACAACTTCTTTAGTTCTTTTTATATTCTAGATATCAGCCCTTTGTCATATATAGGGTTGGTGAAGATCCTTTCTCAGTCTGTAGGTTGTCGTTTTGTTCTGGCAACAGTGTCTTCGGCTTTACAGAAGCTTTTCAGTTTCATGAGGTCCCATTTATTGATTGTTGCTCTTAGAGCCTGTGCTGATGGTGTTCTGTGCCAATGAGTTCAAGGCTCTTCCCCACTTTTTCTTCTAACCAGTTTAGTGTGTCTGGTTTTATGTTGAGGTCTTTGATCCACATGGACTTTAGTTTTGTGCAGGGTGATAAATGTGGATCTATTTTCATTTTTCTGCATGTAGACATCCAGTTGGACCAGCACTATTTGTTGAGGATGCTGTCTTTTTTCCATTGAATGGTTTTGGCTTTGTCAAAAATCAAGTTTCCATAGCTGTGTGGATTTATTTCTGGGTCTTCTATTTGGATCCATTGATCCACTATTCTTTTTCTATGCCAATACCATGAAGTTTTTATTACCATTACTCTGTAGTACAGCTTGAGATCAGGGATGGAGATACCTCCAGACAATATTTTGTTGTACAGGATCATTTTGGAAATTCTGGGTTTTTTGTTTCTCCATATGAAGTTGATAATTTTTCTCTCAAGATCTATAAAGAAATTTTTGGTACTTTGATGGGAATTGCATTAAATCTGTACCTTGCTTTTGGCAGAATAACCATTTTCATTATGTTAATCTTACTAATCCATGAGCACAGGAGATCTTTTCATCTTCTGATACCTTCTTCAGTTTCTTTCTTCAGAGACTTAAAGTTTTTCTCATACAGGTCTTTCACTTGCTTGGTTAGAGTCACACCAAGGTACTTTATATTATTAGTGGCTATTGTGAAGGGTGTTGTTTCCTTAATTTCTTTCTCGGCCCATTTGTCTTTCCTATACAGGAGAGCTTCTGATTTTCTTTGAATTAATTTTATATCCAGCCACTTTGCTGAAGGTGTTTATCAGCTGAAGGAGTTCTCTGGCTGAATTTTTGGGGTCGCTCATGTATACTATCATATCATCTATGAATAGTGAAACTTTGACCTCTTCTGTTCCAATTTGTATCCCTGTGATCTCCTTTAGTTATCTTATCGCTCTAGCTAGAACTTCAAGTACTATGTTGAAGAGATACGGAGACAGTGGGCAGCCTTGCCTTGTCCCTGATTTCAGTGGGATTGGTTTGAGTTTCTCTGCACTGAGTTTGATGTTGGCTATAGGCTTGCTGTATATTGCCTTTACTATGTTTAGATATGGGCCTTGTATCCCTGATCTCTCCAGGACTTTAAACATGAATGGATGTTGGACTTTGTCGAAAGCTTTTTCGGCATCTAAGGTGATGATCATGTGGTTTTTCTCCTTCAGTTTGTTTATATGGTGATCACATTGATGGATTTCTGTATATTGAACCGCCCCTGCATGCCTGGGATGAAGCCTACTTGGTCATGGTGGATGATATCTTTTATGAGTTCTTGGATTCGGTTTGCAAGTATTTTATTGAGTATTTTTGCATCAATGTTCAAAGAGAGATAGATCTGAAGTTTCCTTTTTTGTTGGGTCGTTGTGTGGTTTAGGTGTCAGGGTAACTGTGGCTTCATAGAATGAGTTTGGTAATGTTCCTTCTGTTTCTATTTTATGGAATGGTTTGAGGAGTATTGGTCTTAGCACTTCTTTGATGTTCTTGTAGAATTCTGCGCTGAAACCATCTGGCCATGGGCTTTTTTTGCATGGGAGACTTTTGATGACGGTTTCTATTTCCTTGGGGGATATAGGTCTATTCAATCTCTTTACCTGATCTTGACTTTGTTTTGGTAGATAGAATCTATCAAGAAAATTTGTATTTCCTTGGGGGACATAGGTCTATTCAATCTCTCTACCTGATCTTGACTTTGTTTTGGTAGATGGAATCTATCAAGAAAATTTGTCCATTCCATTCAGATTTTCCAATTTTGTGGCATATAGGTTTTTGTAGTATGATTGTTTGGATTTCCTCAGTGTCTGTAGTTATGTCCTCCTTGTCCTTTCTGATTTTACTGATTTGGATAGATTCTCTCTGTCTTTTATTTAGTTTGTCTAAGTATGTGTCTATCTTGTTGATTTTCTCAAAGAACCAGCTTTTTGTTTCATTGATTCTTTGAGTAGTTTATTTGTTTCTACTTGATTGATTCCAGCCCTGAGTTTGATTATTTCCAGATGTCTGCTCCTCTTGGGTGTATCTGCTTCTTTTTTTTCTAGGGTTTTCAGTTGGGCCATTAAGTTGCTTGTATGTGATGTTACAAATTTCTTCTTGAAGACATTTAGTGCTATGAATTTCCCTCTGGGCAGGCTAATTTCCAGTATATATAAAGAACTCAAGAAGTTAAAAAGCAAGAAACCAAATAATCCAATTAGAAAATGGGGTATGGAGCTAAAAAGAGAACTGACTGTAGAGGATTATAGAATGGCAGAAAAACACTTAAAGAAATGCTCAACGTCCTTAGCCATCAGGGAGATGCAAATCAAAACGATTCTGAGATTTCACCTTACACCCACCAGAATGGCTAAGATCAAAAACTCAAGTGACAACACATGCTGGTGAGGTTGATGAGAAAGAGGAACCCTCCTCCATTGCTGGTGGGAATGCAAACTTGTACAACCACTCTGGAAATCAATTTGGCGCTTTCTTAGACAATTAGGAATAGTGATTCC
>CM053761.1:34457893-34491291 GCA_028658305.1 Pachyuromys duprasi | reverse complement strand
AAGAGTGGTATAGCTGGGTCTTGAGGAACCACTATTCCTAATTGTCTAAGAGAGTGCCAGATTGATTTCTGGAGTGGTTGTACAAGTTTACATTCCCACCAGCAGTGGAGGAGGGTTCCTCTTTCTCCACAACCTCTCCAGCATGCGTTGTCACTTGAGTTTTTGATCTTAGCCATTCTGGTGGGTGTAAGGTGAAATCTCAGGGTCATTTTGATTTGCATCTCCCTGATGGCTAAGGACCTTGAGCATTTCTTTAAGTGTTTTTCTGCCATTCTATAATCCTCTACAGTCAGCTCTCTTTTTAGCTCCATACCCCATTTTTTAATTGGATTACTTGATTTCTTGCTTTTTAACTTCTTGAGTTCTTTATATATACTGGATATTAGCCCTCTGTCAGAAGTAGGATTGGTAATGATCCTTTCCCAGTCTGTAGACTATCGTTTTGTTTAGATGACAGTGTCTTTTGCTTTACAGAAGCTTTTCAGTTTCATGAGGTCCCATTTATTGATTGTTGTTCTTAGAGCCTGTGATGTTTGTGTTCCATTCAGGAAGTAGTCTCCTGTGCCAAAGAGTTCTAGGGTCTTCCCCACTTGTTCTTCTAACCGGTTTAGTGTGTCTGGTTTTATGTTGAGGTCTTTGATCCACTTGGACTTTAGCTTTGTGCAGGGTGATAAATATGGATATATTTTCATTTTTCTGCATATAGATATCCAGTTGGACCAGCACCATTTGTTGAAGATGCTGTCTTTTTTCCATTGAATGGTTTTGACTTCTTTGTCAAAAATCAAGTTTCCATAGGTGTGTGAGTTCATTTCTGGGTCTTTTATTCGGTTCCATTGATCCACTATTCTGTTTCTATGTATATGGCCATTAATTTACCAACACTGTAACTCAATATGATAAATGAATCTATAAAGTCTTCATTTGCTCAATTTTGCTAATTCAAAACTTTATCAAATCATTCCAAATCACACTGCCTTCTTTTTTTAGAAATAAAAAAAAAAAAACAAACAAACAAGCCTGTGTTTTTGGTTCATGCCTTTAATCCCAGACTAAGGATATAGAGGCAAATGGATCTCTTAAGTTCAAAGCTAACCTTGTCTATACAAGTCTCAAAAAATGAAAAACAAACAAACAAAACCTTTTTGTGAAAGATGCGTTACTTTCCAATATTAACCCAGTTTTTCCTCAGATAAATTAAAGCAAATCCCAGCATTTTTGCTGCCCTACTTTATAAACTCCTATTTTACTTAAACTTTTCCTGTCAGGAAGTTGTCCAAAAGTTGATATAAACCACCACCACAGTGAGTCTTGTTTACTCAAACTGCGTTGATGGATGTGTTCACTTCATTAAAAGCAAAGTGTCAGGAATGTAGAATGGTCTAGCTGATATAAGAAATGATTTGATATATGCTCAATTAGCTAAACATGGAATTATCATATAACTCAATAACCACATTATATAGATGAAAAGAATTGGAAACAAGTATCAGACAACTACTTATTCCTAAATGTTCACTGTAGTACTATTCACAATAAGCACCAGTTAGGATGAGACCAAATGTCCAGGAGCTAAACAGATAACCCAAAATATGGTATATCTATAAATTGTAATATTGTTTGCTCATAAAAAGTAATGACGTCTAGATAACTACCGCAATATAGATGAACCCTGAAACCATTGTTAATTAAAAGATCCCAACCATGCTATGTTATATGTTATATAATTCCAAGTGTATGACATAACCAAAATAGACAAATCCATAGAAACAAAGCAAATTGATGGTTGTCATGGGGTGTGAGGAATGGAAAATGAGTGCTCCATGTATATGAGTATATACATTGGGGGCAGGGGGTTGAAAACCTTCTCCAACTAGATAATAGTTAATGACCATGCAGCCTCGGAATGCTCTAGATCTCACTCCAATCAAGCATGACTTTAAGATATGTGAAATGGTTAGGTTTATATTGTATGTATTTTTCAATAATGAAATAAAAAAGGAGAACAAAGCAGGCATCCTAGAAGGAGGTAAAAATAAACAGAAATGCAATCACCTCATTGCTCACCTTCAACTCCCAAAGTATTTTCTTCTAGGTGAAGGTTTTCTAATTTCCCAGTCATTGAACTAGGTTTCTGCTTCCTATTCATCTACACAGAGATGGCTCACTAAGGTCCAGTCTTCTGTATAACCAACATTAATTTATCACCACCAGCTTAAACTTCAGAAGCATTGTTAACCTCATTCCATATATTCAGGGTCTCCCTAGCACAAGAGATTGTCCCTCATCCCTCCCTTAGTGTATCCATCCCCAGAACAGACATCAGTCAATTAGCATCTTCTTACCCTCTCTGCTAGACTTAGGCTCTTCCATAGGTTGTTGACAGCCTTGTGTTTACAGTCTGGTGTCTGAGACCTTTATCACTGTGTATTAATGAGAGCAGAGGCTGTTGATGATCCTGTACTGAAGTATATTAGCCCAGACTATGAGACAGAGATTGCTTCTATCATATTAAAGAAGACATTAAAGTTTAGAGGGTTCTAATTTACTCAGGGCCTTAAGATAGAGGAAATGTTGAGATCTGCACACACAAAGTCTGGCCCTCACCTGTGGCTATAAGTGGTCTACCATATCTCTTCTACTCTTACCTCTTACTAATTTCCAAACAAACCCTCTGTTCCACTTTCACACAGATTCACAACATCTGAGCATGAGAAAATAATAACAACCCACAAACCTAATAATCTTTTCTTGGAATAATTTCTACCCTTATTTTCCATGGAGAATTACCTGAGCCAATTTATCCTAGATTCTCCTTCATCTCCATATTTAATTGTCTTGTTGATCATGATTCTTGGATATTTTTGTTTCCCTATTTTCCTATCTTTTTTCACTCAGATACCCTCACCAATTTCATTATGTCTTATTGCACAATTACTCAACTAGTCTCCTTGAGTCCACTAGATGCCCTCAAACATGTCTTCCACAAGCCACTGCCAAACACAGAGTTTAGTTTCTATTGTTTATGTATTACATGAATGGTACAAGAAGAATTGTATTTTGCATCATACTAGATTCTAACTTTCCCAAAAGCAAAATGGTGATTTCTTCATCATTGTATAAGAGCATCAAACAGAAAGCATACCACATATAGGTTTCAACAAGATGATGACTGCAAAAAAATTAATGTGATATCATGTCCATTTAAACAATGATAGATACCAATACAGAATATTTTGTCATGATATGTAACATTGCTCAGGTAGATAGACCATTAGTCCCTATACATTAGGAATAAATTTTCAAACCTATGAATGATAGATTGTAGGAGCCAGGGAGATGACTCAATAGGTAAAATTGCCTACTGTGCAAACTGCACACCTGAGTTTGATCTCTGGAGCTCACACTGAGGTAGAAGCCGAGAACTTACTAAACAAAGTTATCCTCTGATCTCTAAACATGTACTACAGCAAGGGTACACAGATGCACACATAGCACATATGCAGACATGCATCAGAAAGAGAGGCAGGGGAGAGAAAAGGAAATAAATGCTAATTCTTCTCAGAACGATTTGTACTCACCTATGCAATATTCTTCAAATAACTTGAATACAGGAGTTCGAAGTCTGTAAACATAAAGTAATGAGGAGGATGGAAAGATGGATAGCAGCAGTTGGAGTAGTGAATGCTTGAAATATCTTACTTCAGCCTATTAACGTGTACAGTGATTGCAAGGTAATCCACAGAACATTTTTGTTTGATCATTACACACTGGCTATCATATGGAATTATTACACAATACTCCATACATTGCACAATTGAACAAATAAAATAAAATACTGTCTTATAAAAAAAAAGACACCTTAAAATTAACACAGAAGAGGCCTGACTGGTGGTGGCACTGCCTCTGTTGGTTCACGAATTGCCCCAGACTCTGTGACATCAGAAAAGCAATTGTAAGGTAGGTAGATAAGCCCATGGTCTTAGAACTGATCCAAAGAGGTGGAACACTCTTGAAATATGTTAAGTGACAAAAGTAAAAAAGAACTTCAGACCCAATTATAAAGGAAATAAAATTCTATGACACAGTAGAAAGAGACAGAGGAGCAGAGCCCTTTGAGAAAGAGAGAGTTGTCAGAAGCTCATCACTGAAGAGTTGAAATGAGAGCAGAGGCCTGAATGATTAGTTTAACTTCAAACGGCAATGTTGAAAAAAACATGGGAAGCAAAAACTAATTTTTTAAAAATTCAGAGGCATCCCAGGTGAATAGCATCCAAGGAAAAGGGAATGTTAGGGGAAATCACTGTCAGGCAGAAATAAAATTAGTCCATTGATGTCCAGAGTAAACAACCCCAGTGGCTGAAGTATAGTGAGAGAAAAAGGAGCAAGAAGGTGGGAAGGGTAATGGGTGTGCAGGGGGAAGGAAGTGTGAAGGGAGAGACCAGACTTTCCAAGGAGAAAATTCTGGAATAGGACCTCAGAGCAAGGAAAAAGAAATCACAAAATTTCATTTGGGAGAGTCCATCTTCTCATCTGTATCATTACAGTTTATTTTAACTGTCACTTGAGGAGTTAAAAAAAAAGTAATAAATAAAATGAGAAAAGAACAAAGCAATCACAGCTAGCCAGGAGACATGGGCAGTGATAATGGTGTTGAGGACAGTAGGGTGTTCTTTACCTGTGGATTGGATATAGTGGGTGAAGAAAATGGAGACATTCAGGATGGTGCTTTGGGGTTTCATATCAGTAAATGATCAGTCATCAATGTCTAGAAGGAATAGTAAAATACGCATGAATAAGGGGGAAATCAAAAGGGCATATACATATAAGTACCTCAATTGTCTCTCTTCTCTAAGGCCATCTTCAGTGGCCTCAGAAATATTAAAAAAACGGAAGAGATTGGAGGATTTAGCAGGGAATATGGACAGCTTAAATGCTTCTGTTAGGATGCTTGAAATCAACAATGTAGTTCTGAGCTGCTAAGATCTCTTTTTCATAAAGAAATTTTGCCTTTGATGGAGTTCAGAGGGTGTTTCTGCCTTAGGGAAATTGTTTATAACTAGAGAAGTGCCTGTGACAGTTTCTTTGACCAATAGGATTACGTTGCCTTGATCATCTTTTGTTTTCTTAAATTCGAAAGAATCTGGTCTCCTTCTTCTTAACCCATTCCTGCAGAAGTCCAAAAGGGATTCAATGCTCCTATGCACCTATTGAGTTGGAAGAGTCAAGGAAACAGATAGAACACAGTCATTGATGGGGTTCAATCCAAATTTTGCAACCAGAGAGCATGGTCTTCTAAACAATTTGAGACTGGGGGGGGGGGGCTCAAGAAGTTCAGCAGCTTAATGGAAAGCATATCCTACATCCATACCAGATTCAATTAATTTATTCTGAGAGCATTTTCAATACAAATTCTGATTCTGAAATTTTCTAATTACATTTTTTCTCAACATGAACTAACTTTGAACTGCGTTTTCTCCTCCCAAGGCATGGGATTGGCTAAATTCATTAATTGTCTTTTGATTTCATGGACCATTGAAATGTCAGCACTTGTGGGTCCCTGCTGAATGGCTCAGGTTCACTAGTAACCACAGGATCTATAATCTTCTTAATTTCAAGTATTGCTTCCTCATCTCCATACATCTTTCCAAGGCTTCCTCCTACTCTTGCTCATTTTCTGCTGAGAATTGGCTTCCCTTACCTGGTCTCTCTTCTGCTCCCTGCCTCATCTCTTTGCCTCATTTCTCTAACTTTAAATTTTTGTGTAATTTTTCTTTATCTCTTTTGTATACAGGAAAGAGACTAAGTCCAGTGTTTGACATTCATTAAGGACTTAAGAAGTTTCAGATACCACTCATGAGTCAGTAAGAATCTCTGTATGATAGCTTAGAAGAAAAAAGTAGAGCTATCTAGTATAATCCTTTTAGCTCAGAGTAAGGAAGCACACAAGAGAAGGAAAATCACCTGCCAATCTGGATGCATAGGAACAAAAGTGCTTGCCACTGAAGGCTGTCACTAAAACACTCCCTCTACTTTCTCTGAGTAGAAAACAGTGGTCACGTGGTCAGTTTCCAAGTTGTGAAGGAAGCCCAGGGTAGAAAAGGAAAGAAAATTACATAAAAGCTGCTACAAAATGGATCCTTCAGAGAACATCAGGAAAGATAATGAAAAACCTCAGCAGAGAATGTTCCCACAATTTACAAGTGTACAAGGAGCCTCACAGAGCAAACGCTAACAAAACAGAAAAATGAAACAAAGAGAAAAGCCAAAGAACCATGTAAAAGCTCAACGTAGAAACGAATGTTTACAAAGAGCGTTAAGGTGTTTGTGACTGTAGCCATTGAAATAAAAGATGGTGGCAACTTAAATACAACGTTTCCCTATTTTACCTGTGCTCTGCTCCTCCTCCTGGTCCTCCTACTGCTCCTGCTCCTGCTGCTCCTGCTGCTTCTGTCACAAACAATATACAGGATGTGATTTCATCTGCTTAGATACCCCAGAACACCATCTAAGGAATGAATAGACAAGTAGAGGTGATAGCAATGAGGAAGTGAGTCTTAGTTAAGGCCAAGAATTGAAAACTCAGTATAGACATACTGTCCTGATGTGCTAACTTATGCTTGATTTTTGTATCGTGATGGAGCATTAGTCTCAAAAGCAAATTCACAGATACAAACCTCAGAGGAATGGGCTGACCCAGGAAGAGACAATTTCTCCAAAAATAGTACACATGTGGTCTACATAAGTTCACACAAGCACGTGCGTGCACACACACGCACACATATATAAATAATGAGGTGGGAAGAACATTACAGCTTTATGGCCTGAAGTCTGCCTTGTTTCTTAGGCTAATGCTGCACTGAGTCTCCATGGAAGGGCCCACAGGGCACTTGAGCTTCTTAAAGCAAACAGAGCCTCTGTGCTCTGCTAAATCATCCACTTCCGATGCCATGCATGCTTATAAGAGAGGCAGAGCACCCCTGGAACACAGAGCCTGCATCAGAACAGGCAGCAGGTTCCCAAACTAACTACATATAAATGCTCGGGCCAAGGTCAATTCTGGGTGGGGAAGCATCTGAAAGGTTAAAAAGAGGAAGTCATTTCCTCTGGGTTACAAAATGGGCTTCAGCACATTGGTCATAGGGGACTGAAATCCTTCAGCATTTCTGTGGCTATTGCCTCTCCCATTAAGATGATTTTCTTCTTAGACTGTGTGCTGACAAGAATAAAGACAAAAAAACTGCAAAGTTTTCTTACATTCTCCAAAAAATGTAAGGATGTCAAGCCTCCTTGTCTTCAAGCAAACCTGTTACCATTCAGAGGGCTCTTAACAGCATCCAGCCCAGAAAACTACCTAAACCATGTGTTGTCTGTCTTCTTGGAAGCCTGGTGGTGGTCAATATAGAGGAAGATCATGATAGTTGGAGACTGTGAAGCCTTCTATAATCTTTGGGGGGGGTCCAATATGAAGCATACATGAATAGAAGAATCATCATTTCCTGATGTTGGCAGTAAAATGTTACAGTTTCCAAGGAGGCATATCCTTGGTTCTGGTTCCATCTCACAAGACCATGTCCAATGATTCATCAGCAAGTCCAGGTATGACCCAAGCATTCTGCCCAGGCACATTCCAGAAAGAGGTTGATAATGGGCATCTTCCCCAGTTATTCTTCTACCTTGTTCAAGGAGGCAGGGTCTTCGATGAACCCAAAAACTCACTGATAAGGCTTGTCTCACCACCAGATTGCTTTGAGAATCCTGTGTCTATCTTCTGAGAATGGATTAGAGGCTACCCATTATACTCACCCAGCCTTTATGTGGGTTGTTGAGATTCAAATACAGTCCTCATGCTTACATAGCAAGCATTTTAGCCACTGAGCCATCTCTCCAATACCCATCCCCACCCCTGTGCACCATACTTAAAATATAAACCAGAGGAAGAGACTAAATTGAGTGCTTATTGCGTATATACAGCCCTGGTCTTTATACTTACAGTCTTCTGCTTCTCCTCTCTCTTGAAATGATGAAGCTCTCAAGCTGCAGTAATCGTAGCCCATCTTTAACAGTCCACAGAACAAGATATGGGTTGAGATTCATAGTATATCTATAGCAAAGCATCCACAGAAAAGCATCACTAAGAATTATGGCTTGGAAGGTATACAAAAGTCTATGTATGTGTGGCAGGATAAACGGTAACAGGTTTGCATTAAGGGAATGCCTTGTTTCCATCCACCAGCACAGTAGGGAGGAGTTAGATGCTATCACATCAGCTCAGCATCACCAGAAATGAATGTAACTTTTTCATAGCAAGAAAGAGTAGTGGGAAGAGTTAGGTCTGTGGAGTCTACTAGAAATGAGGAGAAATTATTATCATTCTCTAACTAGCTGTGTAAATGTACATAGGCTGGGGTACGTCACTAAAGTCCAGCACCTGGGCTGTACTGAAGTGCTAAACTGCTGCACTACACTGCTCTTCTAAAGTGACCCCCCCAAAGCTCACATGTTGAGGGTTTGGTCCCCAGTGTTTAGGGAGGTTACTAGGTCATAAATACTCTGATGTAATGAATGAATACATCAGCTGTGGTTCTCAGCTTTAATGATGTATTGGGGACTGGTAGAAAGATAGTAGTAAATTGTTAGAAAGTATTTGTCCTTTGCCCCTTGCTTTTTGGGTTATCGCATGAAGAGGAGATGTCCTCTGAATTGCCTTTTCACCGTGATGTTCTGCCTCACCAGAGGCCTAAAAGCATCTAAACCAAGGGACCATGGACTGAAATCTCTGGAACTATACGCCAAAATAAAACGTTAATGTAATATTCTTCAGTGTTGTGTCACAGCAAAGGAAAGTTAATTGACCTGGTACCTTTTTGCTAAGCGTGAAGCTAAAATTATCAAACTTTGTAAGGTCAAATAAAATACTAATGGTGAAATGTCTTGCCTACTAACTACATTATAGTGGGTGATCAATATATGACACCAGCCACTAGTTTTATCAGTGTGCTTTTCTTAAGATCATGGAAAAGGAAAGAATACCTGATACAATAGGATACATCAGGTGACATATTAAATGCAACAGCTAGACCTATACAGTTATAGAGGCCCACACCCATACAGCCAGGTGCTAAACATGGAAATTGTTTAAAACCAAGAATTTAAGGTAGCCTAGACAACATGGAAAGAGACTTCTGCTTAAAGACCAAAAAGAAAAGAAAAAGAAACAAAATTAAATTATTAAATCTTAAAAATAAAAACTATGAGAAAAGAATTGGGAAGAAGGAGTTTTACCTGACCCCAAGGTCAATAAGACAAAAACCATTTAAACAATCACAACTTGAGATATAAGTAGGCTCATCCTGGTTGTCATGGATACTGGGCCAGAGAACTCAAAGGCACCAGAGGACATTTTAGATGCTAAAGTGAAATTTTGCCTGCTAGACAATGCAAAATATTCACAATGTAAAAAAATAAAAAATAAAAAGAGTCAGGAGTCATACAATTAGCAAGTACCAGGTACTTGGCATTCTGTGTGGGGATGAAATTCAATCAGAATCCCCAAAGGGAATCTCAGCTGCCAGAAGACATGGGGGTTCACTGTGAACCTAGCATTGGGCAGGACACTGTGAAATTCAATTAGGACCTCTGACCTTAATATTCATAAGCCCAAAGGCAGACAGCAGGGGAAGGTATAAACTGATTGATGAGTGTCAATTCATTCCTATATTTGAGAAAAACAGGTGAGAGATAAAGACTAGTTAGGATCAGAAATACACACTGATATCTGTAGCAGCAAATAGGTTAAATTTAAAACCAGAGCTGGGTTTTGTCTTAGCAGTTGAAAGAACTTGTCAAGTGATTGTCAGGTGTATGCATGTATGTATGTGCATATTTGTATGACTATATGTAAATGTGTATGTTGCCTGTGAGAGATAGGCAGAGAGAGAGCAATCCAGAGATCCAAAAGTCTACTGGGGTACCTTCTTCAATCTCTCCCCATCTAATTTTTTCAGACAGGATTTCTGAGTGAACCTGGAGTTCACTGATTCAGGACTGGCTAGCCACCAAGTACCAAGGATCTGTCCACCTCTTCCTTCTCATCACCTGGACCTAAGCCACTCCCAGCTTTTTACCTGGGTACTAAGAATCTAACTGAGGTGCTCAAGCTTATACCTCAAGTTCATTTGGACTGAGTCATCTACCTAGTCCCCAAATTACATTTTAAAGGGCTTCATTTGTTTATCTATAAACTGGGAATGAATGTTACCAACTAGCATACCATAGGGTAGAAAGAGCAGATTAGACATTTTTCCTCTCAGACTCAAGTAAACCTAACTTATACATAAACTCTTATTTACATCTTAGTAACTACATGTCACGTGGAAGAGAGCACACCAAATAATGTTTTATAGCATATACCATATGTGGAGAAAAGTGTTTTATTCACATGTACTTATGGATATGGGTTGAGTTCAGAAAGAATTCACATTTCTATTTTATGTATATGTCTGTCTAAGTTTGTGCAAACCATTTGTATAGGTACCAATAGAGCAAGAAAAGGGCATTTAATCCCTTGAAACTGGAGTTACAGGTGGCTGTGACCTGTCTATTATGGGTGCTGGGAACAAAGTCTGGATCTTCACCAAGAACACTAGTTCTTAACTGCTGAGCCATCTCTCCAGCCCCAAGAATTCACACTCTTTTACTAACCTAGAGACAAGGATGGGCTGAGGCGAGTGAATATGGGGAATTGCAAAAAGGATAAGGAACTTTATTTTCAGTAATTCAATGGAGATACAAATATACATCCTTGGGATCTTGAAGGTAAAACTGTGCTCTTCATTGCTAATATAAAGACAACTGAACATGTTATTCAACAACCAATTATCAGCATGAACATAATTAATATTTACACAGAATGGATATTTTCAATCAATGAACTTTGTTTAAATATTACCAGGCCAACTATTTGTACCAAAGGAAAACTAGGAATTATTAGTATATAAAGCAGGTTTTTGTTTGTTTGGGCACTGATCAGCTTTGTTGAACTATCAGGAGAGGGATTATGTTGAAATCCAAATCTTTTAAAAAGGCTTTTATTATCATTACTTTGCTATCTCTCTATATGCAATTATTTCTTTCCTTACACCCATAGTTTACAAGAGACTTTAGGATTAAAACCTTAAAAGCTAAATTTTTCTAAAATCTGACTGAATCCAGCATTTAGTGCTAATAAAAAAGCTTAGACTGATTTGTTTCTTTCTATAATTTTGTAGCTGATCAGTATAAGAACTCTTTATTGCTTTCATGGCTTCCAAAGCTCTTGATCATGAGTCATTATGAAGGAAGTCTTGGGTCATCCATATATTACAGGTAGACAAACCCAATTTTTCTTATGATTTCTGTGGTGTTGAGTATATTCAGAGGCAGGGAGAAGGGCTGACTTCATACAGTGCACTCCACAGAATTGAAAACAGGTCAGAGCTGGAGGAGGATCATGGCTCAGTACCACTGTGAGGAATAATATATAGGCTTTGGATCTACCTAAAGTAGAAGCCCAGCTCTACTCTGCTTGCTTAATACCTTGGGAGTCAGTTTGCCCCTTTAAGACTTTGTTTCCTCCTTGGAATGATGATCATGGGATCAATGTCACAGCTATAGTGACATTTGGAATCCTGAACTAAAGCAAACGCTCAACACACAATTATCACTTTTTTATATTTGAAGTTCAAATTTATTTTGATAGCATCCATGCCTTTTTGATCCAGTTGAAATAAATATAAAAGAAGCACCAACTAAATCATGCTTCAGTTTCTGTGCAGAGGAACTTTCCTTGTACCTTAGGAAGGCAAAGCTATTCCTGCACAGAAGAACTAGCTAAATTCTCCAAGTTCATCTAGCTGATTAAGACAAAACCAAGATACTAAGTTATAAATGCAACTGGGAATCAGAAAAAGAAAAAATTGGTTTATGGAAGTTTCCGCAAAATAAGGTTTGACTGAGCCTCCTTTGAGAGAGTAAGTCGTGAGGCTATGTTAATTAATTCCCATTGCTATCATAGAACACTTGACCTAAGCCATGTATAAGAGGAAGGTATGTTTTATTTCACAGTTTCAAAGGTTTCAGTCCAAGGTTGATTATAGCCATTTTTTGAGGTTCAATACCAGGTAGAATGCCATGATTTTGTGAGGATGGCTGACCATGTTGTTATTCTCATGACAGTTAAGAAGCAGAAAGGGACAATGGGAAAGGGGCCAGAACCAAGATACACCCTTTAATTGCATGCCCCCAATGACCTATTTTTTCCAGCAAGGTCTCACCTATAGTTCCATCACTTTCTAATAGAATATTTGATTTTTAAATCTATCAATTGATTTAAATCATTGATTTAAGTCACAGCTCTTATGGCCTAATCATTACTTGGACATCCTCACAGTCACATAAAGAAGCCTACCTAGTGGATTTCTTTTTCTGGATACCTCTTGCCCATTTTTATTCCTTTTTTTTTTTTTTAATGAGGCACAAGATTAACTATCTCAGAGACATTGGGGAAAAAGGAATTTTACAAGTGAAATATAAGTGTCTTGAAAGATGTTCAAAGCAAAACTATAGATGAAATGAACTGAAGATTAGTTTTCACAGACCCAAAGCAATCAGGAACCATTGTAAGACTATCTTCTACTTCCTAAGCTTTGGATTTGCAACCTCAGTCAGGTAAATCCGGGAACCTAGATTTACCTGACATAACAGCAAAGCTCTGAAAGCTGCCCTATCTAAGCTTCCTCAGAGGAGGACCAATGCTAGCCAGTAACAAGAAAGTCTAGAGTCTAATACAGGGTTGCAGAGCTTCGTCCTAATATAAGGCCTTCTTTATTTAAGACCCCTTAACCATCATCATCACCACCTCCAGTGAATTCTGGGAAATATGACTTCTCAGGCTCCATCTAGACTTTACTGACTCATAATCCCCATAGTTTGAAGATAAGAATTTCTCTTTTGGTCCTGTGGGTTATTCTGATACAGCTTACAATAATGCCAGTACTATCTCATTGTTTTTCTCTCAGATATACAGATTTAAGATCCTCATTTTGGTCAGCACAATGAGTTACTACTCTTCTGTTACCCAAAAAGAGGCTTCCTACTTTTCTGATGGCCTCAATTTTAGAGAGAATTATGTAAGAGACAACCCTAAGGAGGTCTGAAATATGCAGCAAGGATAAAAAATAAGAAAGAATCAAATAGCTGCTCTAATGATGTGAGTTCACTTCTTGTGATGAGGCACGAGAACAGCCATTGAGGAACTTTAAAGGAATGGCCGGCATAACTGGATCTTCATGCCATTTTATTTTAGCAGAGAAGAGGCTGGATCCCATTAGCAAACTTATTTTGCAGGACAGAGGAAAGTTCTCACAAGAATGCCCTGCTATGTTGGGAGCAAACACTGTAAGTATGGATTTTACTATTGGCTTTCCGATCAAAGTCAGTGATTGATACTAGAAGCGATGAGACACTTTTGTATCCTGTGTTAAACAATACATACAGGCACACTTGCAGTAAGCACTGTAAAGTGGAATCAACACTAACTTATCATTATTTAGCAAATATACACTGTAACTATTTTGTTGTTGTTGTTCTGAGGCAAACCCTTGGAGCAGTATAAAGATAAAACCGGTGGAAACTAACTGGGCCCAGTATTTCAAGAACTACCTGATCCCAAACACTTAACAATGAGGTAAGAGTTTAACGGATAATAGTGAGAAAAGCAGACATCACAAGCCTCAAAACACTTGCTGACCACCTAGCCAGTGGGATGGGGCAAGACGGAGCTCCAGGATGGTTGACTGTACTTGCCCAGCCCTTTCTCCTATATGGTATGTTTGATGGAGGGTTGGTTTTTTGTTTTGTTTTATATAAATCCACAGTCTTCTCAGATTACTGCCTGTTTGAATAATGGGAAGTGTTAAAGATTCAATTCCTATTTCTATTCCTTGGCATCAGCAAGTGATAGAAGCAATGAGCAGAAGTTGAAGATGCTACCAATATATTCTATGTCCTTTCTATAATTTTCTCTCCATGGGATGATTCTCAATTCCAAAATCAAATGTGTGAATGAAAAGAAAAGAAAAAAAAAAGCAGAAATCAGAACTTAAAAAAAAAAAACAACAACACAAGCTTAATTGGTTCCCATTGCTTCCATGGGGTACCTGAGAATATCCCTAGGAATTTTCTTATAGCTTTTAGTATTTAAAAATGTTTTCTGCAAGCACTTTTCTACTTGAATTAACTATTTTGTTATGTACAAGCATCAGTAGTGCAAATTTCCTTCACTTATGTACTATGACCCACCCAGCGATGTTTCTATGGTGATTTTAAATAGTTTCAAAGTTGACAAGAAAGACTAACAATCATAGGGTACACATATTGGTTACATAAAAGAAGAGTGAAGGAACAGGAAAAAAAAAAGATGTTTGTCGATAAATCCACAGGATTTTAATTTGCCTATTACTGATAGAAGAAAAAATTAATCCATGGATATTTTCTCAGAGGTAACTTTTCATATATAAATTGCCTTATTACAGTCTCATAGTGTCGATAAAGAGCTTTAAAATATCTTCACATCCGTGTTGGAAATGATCAAATCCATCCCAACACCACTGCCCATTAAGAACACAGTATTTATGTCTAGTTAAGTCTTGAAACTATACACTGTAGAGACACATGCCAAGAGTGACTAAGGAAAGAACTTCCCAAGGGAGATGCTGTTTCGTCCATCCTGCTCTTTTGCCACAAGTCAATAGTTAGTGTTGAAAGTGATTGTTCTTTGGAGACCAAACTAGTTCTTAGAGGAGATCAGCTGATCCACCTAGATGTTACCCTGCATTTTAGAACAGGACAAAAAAGGGACATGTCTTCAGTGGTAGGAAGCATAGCTGTTACTTTGAACTCTGGAAGCTCTTCTAACCATAACTGTCCCACCATCGAGCAAAGGCACTTGTAACAGATCTTTCTATCTTATCATTAGGTATTTTTGGCCATTAAATAGAGAGGAGGATGAATTATCCCTAATTAGAAATTCCAAAGTCATAAATGCAATGACATGGCATTACTAGTGAAATATTTCACAACCGATTTCCTGTCATGGGTTATAATCAAAATAGATGCTCACTAAAAATTAAATAAATAAATTTAATTAAAATTAAATAAATAAATAAATAAAATTACCTTCAGGCTGTGCTGGGATGGATATGAAATGTAAATAAATTTTGTGTGTACACTTGGATCCATCCTTAAAACATTTCATTATGTACTTGCAAATACTTCAAAGCCATAAAAATACAAAATCTAAAACACCTTTAGACCCAAGCCTAAGGGTTACTCCACTTGTAACGATAGCAATTTCTGACACAATGAATATTTTTAAATAATTCTACACACTTTAAATATGCTGTCTGACCTGCACTTCACAAGTATGCTTTGAAGTTGGACACTAAGCCTGGCAATTTACCTAGGACTACACACAAAGTGGCAGAGCCTGGCTGTAAATGCAAGTGAGTTTCAGTCTAAAGCCCAAGTACATAATGACAACATTAATAACTCTATCATAGACCTTTGTCTATAATGAGCAGAGAAAAAAAAGCATCTTAAATTGGAAAACATACTAAAAGGAATCAAAGCACATCAAATGTCTGGGGCTTTATGAGTAGTCATGAGATTTTTAGCATCACTGTGTAATTTACATCAACATGAGGCAATTGGCCTTTTCCCCTTAACTGTGAGAGGAGATGCTCTCTGTGAATTATTATACTTCTTATCATCTATATGCCAGATCTTCCTGGTCAAAAGATATGGAGAACTATACCAGTAGGCAGAGGAGTGACTTATGGCTGTCTTCAATTGCCACAGGTGAGCTGCATGAAATAGGCTCACGACAATTGACTGCCCAACAGAACCATCTTTTAAAAGGTCCACCCAGCACGTAAGTCTTAGTTTCACAATGTGTCAAATAGCAATGTCAATAGCCTTCTATTTAAATTGCAGGATATAAAGGTAATGTCTGGTAACAAAAGCCACAGATGGTAGAACAATGGTGGCCCTAAGAACAGGTATGTTTGCAGGCTGTTGAGCAAGCAGGAGTGAATGGTTCTGAGAGATGGGTGATGATCTCTCAGAGACCAAGCAGAGCCAGGTTCTAGTAGCTTGCAGGAGAAACAGATCCTTGACTCAGGTTTGATTAAGTTCATTCTTTTCCCTCTCTCACTTCCCTAGTCTTTCTCTATGCTAACTGAATCTGCTGCTCAAGTCATCTGTTTGTACCTAAATTTGAGACAACTTGATTTAAAAGAAGATACCGACTACATGTTCATTAAGTAAGCAAGGCCAGAAAGCAGAGCCGTGAGGTCTGTATTAAATTTCCGAGGCCATGTTTGCCTGTCCTGCATGACATCCACGGTGGTGAATCTGATGGATACTATGTTTGTGAATATGTTTATTTTATGGCACAGTGGATCTTTTTTTTTCCCCTTGTTTTTATTTTTTTATATTTTTATTTTTGTCTTATTTTTTACAATTTATTCACTTTACCCCAATTGAAGCCCCTGCCCTCATCTCCTCCTGGTCCCACTCTCCCTCCCTCTTCTACTCCCTTTTTTCCCCCTAGTCCACTGAAACGGAGAGTCTTCCCCCTCTACTCTCTGGCCCTAGCCAATCAAGTCTCATCAGGACTGGCTAGATCCTCTTCCTCTGTGGGCTGCACGCTGTCAGTTGGTTTTGTTGATAGAGGCTTTTCAGTTTCACGAGGTCCCATTTATTAATTGTTGATTTTAGAGCCTGGGCTATTGGTGTTCTGTTCAGGAAGTTGTCTCCTGTGCCAATGAGATCAAGGCTCTTACCCATATTTTCTTCTAACAGATTTAGTGTGTCTGGTTTTATGTTGAGGTCTTTGATACACTTGGACTTTAATTTTTTGTAGGGAGATAAATATTAATCTATTTGCGTTTTTCTACATGTAGATATCCAGTTAGACCAGCGCCATTTGTTAAGGATGCTATCTTTTTTTTTATTGCATGGTTTTCTCAAAAAGCAGATGTCTTTAAGTGTGTGGGTTTATTTCTGGGTCTTCAATTGATTCCATTGATTTGCAAATCTGTTTCTCTACCAGTACCATGCAGTTTTTATTACTGTTGCTCTATAGTACACCTTGAGATCAGAGATGGAGATTCTTCCAGATCTTTTATTATACATGATTGTTTTAGGTATTCTGGTTTTTTTTTCCATATGAAGTTGAGAATTGTTCTTTCAAGGTCCGTAAATAATTGTGTTAATATTTTGATGGGATTTACATTGACTCTGTAGATTGCTTTTGGTAGTATGATCATTTTTACTATGTTAATCCTACTGATCCATGAATATGGAAGATCTTTCCATCTTCTGATATCTTCTTAAGTTTCTTTCTTCAGACTTGAAGTTCCCCCCCACACACAAGTCTTGCTTCGTTAGAGTTATACCAAGACACTTTGTTATTTGTGGATATTGTTAAGGGTGTTGTTTCCTTAATTTCTTTCTCAGATCATTTGTTTTTCCTTTGTATACAAGAGGGCTGCAGATTCTTTTGAGTTAATTTTGTATGCTGGCACTTTGCTGAAGGTGTTTATCAGCTGTAGGAGTTTCCTTGTAGAATTTTTAGGGTCACTCATGTATACTATCATATCATTTGTAAATGGTGATACTTAGATATCTTCCTTTCCAATTTCTATCACCTTGATGTCCTTTAGTTGTCTTAGTACTCTATCAAGGACTCCAAGTGCTATGTTGAAGAGAACAGAGATAAAGTAAATAAATTAAATAGCCCTATAGTCCCTAAAAAAATTAGAAGCAGTCATCAAAAATCTCCCATTCAAAAAGAGCCCAGGGCGAGATGATTTCAGCACAGAATTCTACCAGACCTTCAAATAACAGCTAATATCACTACTCTTCAAACTATTCCTACAAAATAGAAATAGAAGGAACATTACCATGCTCATTTTATGAGGCCACAGTCACCTTGATACATAAACCACACAAAGACCAAACAAAGAAAGAGCACTTCAGACCAATTTCCTTTATGGACATCAATGCAAGAATACTCAATAAAATACTCACAAACCAAATCCAAGAACACATCAAAGATATCACCCATCATTATCAATTAGCCTTCATCCCAGACATGCAGGAGTAGTTCAGTATACAGAAATCCATCAATGTAATCCACCATACAAACAAAGTAAAAGAAAAAAAATGCATGATCATCTCCTTAGATTCTGAAAAAGCATTTGACAAAATCCAACACCCTTTCATATGTAAAGTCTTCGAGAGATCAGGCATACAAGGCACATACCCTAAACATAGGAAAAACAATATACAGCAAACCTATAGCCAACATCAAACTAAACAGAAAGAAACCTAAATCAATTCCACTGAATTAGGGACAGCACAGTGGCTCTTAATGCAAAGAGATTGTTCAGGAATCCCTGAACTTAGTACCTGAGCCTTTCTGAAACTTTTCACCCCACCTTTTTGCATAAGAAGAAGAAGCTGGAATGACCCAACAGGAGTGTAGCCTTGCTACCCTGAAGATGGGTACAGCCATGTTATAAGAAATGCACATGCCTCCAGAAACTCATTGATGACAGTCTACAAGCCCAAGTACATAATGGTCACAGTTCCTGACCAACCATTAGGAACTGAATTCTTACAAGAATTATCTTGGAAATTATTTTTCTCCAAAACCTCCAAATGTGAGTTTAACCAAGCCAACAATTTGAATCCAGATGAACCCACCCAGACTTGCTATCTAAGTCTCATTATGAAAATAAATGGGCACCATTTCAAGCATCTATACTTTGATACTTCTTACATAGCAATAGATTAGACAATGCCAATCAAAGGGAATCATACCACATGTCTAGTCTTGCCACATTAATTGATAGTACGATCAAATAAAGTTACAATAATATCTGCTTGCTAAATAGTATGCACACTGCATTTTAAAATATCTAAATATTATTTGAATTTTGTGTGTAGGACTAATGTTCTGTGTCTATGTTTACAATGTATGTCTAGGTTCATGTGTGTTTGTGCTTGGGGTAGGGGGGGGATAGGGGCCGCATATGTGTGCATGTGTGTGGAGGCCAGAAGTTGAAACGATATCTTACTCAATTCTCCAGCTTATTTTTATTTAAATTTTTGTTGATTCTTTGTGAATTTCACATCATGTACACCAGATCTACTCATCTCCAATGCTTTGTACCCACCCTCCTCCCTTGTAACCTCCCACCCAAAAGGAAAGAGATGGAAGAAAAAGAGAAGTAGAAGAACCATGCACAATGATGAACGGTGGAACTGGAGACTCAAAAGTAGTGAGGAACAGCCTGATATGAGTATCCAGTGATGTCACCTAAGGCCATGGTGAGGTCCTGGCCCATGCTGCCACCAAGGGACATGTCTAGGTTCATGGCCTTGCATCAGAGGAATCAATTGCCACCAAAGGCCAGGCAGACATCCTTGGTCTGGGCTGCTTCCTGGGGATGCTTCCTGGGTCCAGGTTAATGTCTGAGGGCTATGCAGAGCTGACCATACCCCTTGACTGGTAAGTGTAAGCGAGCTGGTCCAAAAGCATGAGAACAGAAGAGTAAGCCCCACCGTTATCCAGGAAGCACAATAGAGTTGACTCTGGAAGGAAGGTAGGGTTCAAATGAGCCATCCATGTGGGCATGAGTGTGGGAGAACTAGCCCTGCTACTGGTCTTCCCCTTCTACTCCCTTGCCTCCTGTGGCAAGCAACAGGCAGGAGATCTGGCCCCAGGGTCTTGAGATCTTGACAGTTGTCCCTACCCTTCACCAGCTGCAGTAGTCAAGAGAGTGGGCTCTGCACCTTGCCTGGGCAGCAGAGTAGAGCTACCCTGGCAGGGGTTCTAGGTGAGCCATCCCCAAAGGCATGTGATCAGGGGAACTGGCACTGACCTAGTATTGTGGAATTGGGTGAGCTAGCTACTATGGTGCTGGAGAGCTCACCCTAGTGAGCTGTGAGTGCAGGAGAAATGGCCAACTGACAAGCTCAGCTACCACCCAGACCCAGATCCAGGGTCTGGGTTTGAGTTGACCCACTTCAACATCTTCCCCATCTATGAACTGCTAGAGCCAGTCCTACAAATCCCAAACTACAAGATCTCTGTGACACAGGACAACAACAGGGTATTAGAGAATAGTCCCAATGAGGATCCAGTACTAATAATGTAGCAGAATCCAGAGGCCTTCAACCAGACCAATGACTCTTTGCAAGTAAAGAAATGTGAGTATACTGCGGTCTGTCCACATAGCTGTGTAGCAATGGGCAGGGTTCTCCAACTTAGTTTTTGAAACAGGATCTCTCACTGAACCTGAAGTCTACCAGTTCAGTCTGGCCAGTGAGCTCCAAACATACCTCTCTTCAGTACTGGGATTACAGACATGAGCCATCATGTTCAGCTCTTTATGTTGGTGCTAGAAATTTGAAATTAGGACTACATATTTGCACAGTAGGCACTTTACTTTATCAACTGGGCCTTCTCCCCATCCCCATATTCTTTCAATTTTTGAAAATCAAGCTTATTCCAAACTATTCCATGACAAAACTTAATTTGATGACAATGCAGGCATCTCAAAGTCAATTGCTTAAATAATTAGTCTTGATGGAGTGTTTCAAAAAAAAAATTTAAACCAGGAAAGCATTAGTTTGTGGGAGCAGAAATTACTTTCTACAGGGGGTCAGGCCAGAGGAAATAAAGTCAATGACATAATGGTTCTTAAAGTACCCGCTTACTTTTAAGTGAGGCTGTGACATATGACTACAGGATGAGTCCACAAGGGAGGTTAGGCAGGAATTCTAATTTCTCAGTTCTCTCTGGATTTACAGCAACCCCAAAGTGCCAAGGAACCAGGTACTGTTTGTAAACTTCTCATTTTTCCTCCTTTAAAGTGTAATGCAACCTTAGGATTCATCATGCTGGTATAGATTTTAATGATATTAGAAGTGAAGGAAATTCAGGCATACTGTTGTTGTTACAGAACTCCAACTCGTCAAACAGGATGCAGCTGGGAACAATGCTAAGGCCCAAATATCACACATATGAGGGCAGATAAGGAACCCCATATAAAGACAGGCTGGAGATCAATGAACTCAAGCCAAGAAAGCCATAATGTATATGCAAACTGTGAGCCAGCCAGGGGTGTTCTTTCACACATTTGTCTTTCTACATACTTGGTTTGGGCTATAGATTTTCAAACTTGGATATTTTGCTGCCTTTGGAGAAGCCAAGACCTTTGAACCATGTGTTAGTGCCATAGCTGGGTCTGACCCCAGGCTCCATTTGTTCCCTTTAAGAGATGATGGCATGTTTTTCCTGTCTCCATGTATTTGGAAGCACTAATGGGCCAGGTTCCTCATCCTTTCCCTCCTTACATCCCTGTCAAACAATCTGTTGAATACACAGGTACCAGACGAATGCTTGATGAATACGTATCACATCGTGTCTCTCTATTTCTGTCCTCTAATTACTTCCCACCACATACAAAATAAAGCCTCAGGCTTTCCAACCTTAAGTCTTCAAAGCTCTAAGTTCTTTGACTTTTGAGTATCCCTTTGCTTTCTCAGAATTACTTTCTATTAACACTTCACCCCACACTAGACTGTTTTTTTTAATTTGTTTTTTGTTTTGGTTTGGTTTTTGTGTACTCTGCTAACGTGTCTACATGCTTCCACATTAAAGCCTTTGACTTGGCCTCCTTCTAAGTGGAAGATCTTCCTTGAGGATTTTCTAGTATTGCCTCCAGTCCCTTCTTTACTGTCCTCAAACACTTTTCACTGTTTTGGGTTTATTGCATTTATTTGTCAGTTGAATTTGTCCTCTACTATAATGCAAACTCCAAGAGAGATGGGATTTTGTCTCTTTAGAAGCATGATATACCTGCCATATCTAACAGGGTAACTAATACATGGAAAGCACTCAACAAACATTTGCCAAGTGAATGAATGAATGGGTAGCACAGCCACCATCTGCCATAGTACATGTGATAACCTCTGTTCATTGGAATATGTAATCAGGCAAACTAAAGCCAACCATTCCGCAATGTGCCAGGAAATGGAATTTCTAGGATACCAGAGTTACAGCTTCTCTGGTGGAAGCATATAAGGGCTCCACACAGTATGCCCTTTTGAAATGGAAGAAAAATACACATAACTGGTGTCCCCTGCATCCTCAAGGAGGGTGTGGCAGGTTAAACCTTTCTTCCTTCCCTTTGGTATGGGGAACTGAGTCTGCTCCCCTCCCCCACTACACTGATACAGTTTTCTTCTTTGCTCCCTCTATCCACAGAGTTAATGAATTTACAAAGGAGATGGGCTCTCCCTGCCTCTGCTGTTCCTGCTAGGTGAAAATGAAGCTTTGTCACTTTGTGGGAACTGACTTCCCCTTGGGCCCTCAACTGTACTATTTCCTTGAATGCCAAACCCAGGAAAAGTGCCAGGAAAAGTGCTCACATCAAAAAGGTTTCCTTATACAATATCAAAAACTCCATTGTTCTGATAAATGGTGGTTTCCCACAAATTATCTAGATATTATAGTCACAACTAGTATTATTGACATCTTCATATATTATGTGAAAGAAGATATGTAAAGGATTAACCTGTCTCAGTTCTCCAGCTTATAAACCTTAAGCTTTAGAGTGTGCGTAGGCTTTTGTTCACCTAAAGAAGCTTAGAATCCCAATCACCCTCAAATCTAAGGACATTCACCCCTCAACAGCAGGCAATTGCTTTTGCTTTTTAGTCACTTTTTGCCCTTCACGAGAACTCACCCTCGAGAGCTGGCAAATAAAGATAAATTACCAGTCTAGAGCTTTCCAACTAACTAAGCCGCTGTAGTCACTCCAGTGAAGCCCCAAACCCACATTTTGCTTTGTTAGCTAAAATTTCTCCTCTCATTGTCTTCAACAATGTGACCTAGAATTGTATAATTCTCTAATTCTTAGAAAAGTTTGTAAGAAGCAGGTCTTTTATCACAATGGCTGTACTTTCAGATTTAATGATACTCCTTGACTGGAAAAGGAATTGTCTCATTGCTAAAAGGGTCCATGTTAAAAGTCTTTAGCTTTCTAAATAAATAAGCATATTTTGTTTTGTATATGACAAAGAATATTAAACAGATAATTTCTAGATTCTAGACAGTGTTATAAGGCACAAGCAAATTAACTGTTACTTGTTTTAAGAATTGATATTTACCTGATAGAGAAATTGTTATTTAATGAAAGTGATCATTAACTTACTGCTTTCTGTGTGCTAGATTTTTAATACTTCAGTTCATCTTCACAGTGATTATACCAGGCACATACTTTATTAGTTCAATGATGAACTAATAAGCATTATAGCCAGAAGTATTGGCTTATACTTGTAATCCTAGCACAGAGAAAGTAGGCATATGAAGATCCAGAGTTCAATATTAGCAACATCTACATAAAAAGATCAAATTCACTGTGATATAGAAGACATTATGAAAAAAATGGTTTAAATGAATAAAGAATTCTAGAGCAGGAATATCTAGGTTTGTACCCCTATCCTGCCATATAGTAGCAATGAAACACTGGGTGAGCTATTTAACCTCTTTAGGCCTCAGATGCTCAGAATAGTCAGTCAAACATAAAAGATGTCAATTTCCCAAACTGGACATTTTTACTATTAAGTGGCAATTTGGGCAGTGCACATTTTGTTATTTTATTTTTAAATATTGTCTCATTTAACATTGCCTTTTGCAAAACCATCCTTGCACTTGCTGGTTAGAAGGTCAAATCTCAAAGGTTTGGGTCATAATGCTCCACAAGACTCCTTATCAGGCAAACACCACACACAAATGTTATAGATCTCTGGCCTCTTGTACTTTTTATCAACTAACTAATTGAATTATGTGTAAGGAACAAAGCATGCTTATATTTCAGTGAGGGAGGTTGCCTAGATCTAATCCCATGTGGACAAAGAAATGACTATATTTAGAACCACAGTCCCATTTAAAAAAAAATTAGCCCTAGCCAAAAAATAAAATCACATACGGTGAGACCTAGTAAGACTCCTAAATACTAAATTTTCATGTCCTTGGGATGCACTTGCTTTCAGCATGAATTTGAATCATTAATAGAAAGCTCATCTGAACCAAATATCCAGAATGTTTGCTGAATTTTACTGTGTATAGTGATTGACTGAATTACTATTGGTAGGGTAGCACCTAGTATTCAGCCCTCTTGGTTCAAATCCTATGACTCAAGGTCCTAACTCTCAAATTATCTGGATAATCTTCCCAGCATGGTTGGGTTCCACCCTAAAATTATCTAGAGATCATTATGAGTCACCTTGTTGGCATAAACCCTGGGAGCCTGCAATGAAAAAAAAGGAAATTTATATCTCTTGGCAATTCCAAGGAATAAGAAGTTTCCAGTGACCAGAAAGAAAGGCCTGTGATCTCAGGACTGAAGAGGATGAAGCAATAAGATCAAATAGTCAAATCAGCTTGAGCTAGATAGGGAGCTACAACCCAGGCTAGATAACATAACAAGACTGTCTGAAAACAACATAATTCTTTACTGTCTGAGTTCAGTTTTCTTTTCATCTTAAATTAATTTGTTTTCATTGCAAGAAACAACATAATACAATCACACCCTATCAGTGGTAGTTGTAGCTTGTCTAAAACAGCATAAAAGAGAAGAGTGGCTAAAATTTTAAGTGTTATCTAGATACCATCCAACATTATCTACCATCATCACTGACATATTTTATATCAAGATTATCATACCATTTTCTCCAGCAAATCATTTTCCTTTTCTGTGGACACTACTGACATCCAACTTTGAATCAATGAGTTTTATCAGGATTATTTACAGGAACAGAGTTTGGTATGAGTAGAAATAGAATGTATGTACTTTAAGGGTTTGTTATGATCGCACTGTTCTATCTTCTTGTTATTTCAGCTAAAGAGTGACAGCATCTTTTAGTACACGGAAAATACTCACTAAAGTGTTTTTGGCAAGTATATCAGTTATACCTTATACCACTATTTTTTATTACACATTATATCATTATTAAGTTAAAATGGCTTCTTACGAAGCCATTCTTGTACCTGCTGTTTAGAGACAATCATATCTCAAAATTTAAGGTCATAATTCTCCACAAGTTTCTCTATCAGCCAGACAACATACACAAACTCCACAGCTCTGGCCTCTTGTGCTTCTGACCAACTAATTGATATTGTATTGTGCATAAGGGACTAACCGTGTTTATATTTGGTAAGGGAGTAATCTAGATCTCATCCCATGTGGATAGACAGATGACTATAGTTGAGACCATAGTTTTATCATAAAAAGGATACTTGCTAGGACTCCATCACAGTCTTTGATCTTCATATTAGAAGTCCTTTCTTCACTTCCAGAAGTTGTCATTCATTGTTTTGTGACACTATTCATGGCAAGAAATGGACAATTATCTACTTATACCAGACATAGAAATAACCACAGACCAAAGCCAGAACATTAATGAAGTCCAAAGTGATGAAATGATGAATTTTATCAGAAATGACTCAAAGAGAGCTGCATCATCAAAGGTCAGCCCAGCGTGAGCAATGGTTCACAAGTTTGGAAACATGGAGTACACCTCACAGTCTGTAATCAGCTTAACCTATTGGAGAGTGTCCTTTTCTGGCAGGTCAGTTGTGCTAAGGCTCTTGCAGGAAGCTTGACTGATTTCTGTTTCTTCTAGGCTGCTTGGATTTTCTAGGCAGCTCAGCTTGTCTGAGAGTGTCTGTCTCACAGCAGTCTTTATTGCTTAAATATGCTTGGGATTGATAGTGAATCTAGTCAGTTTCAGGGACTTCCTGAACCTACTAAGTTGTTTCCCATGTTTAATGGCTTCCATGCAAGATGGAATGTCTCACTTCACCTTAGAGCAGTGGTTCCCAAGCTTCCTAATGCTTTCTCTTTTAATAGAGTTCCTCATGTTGATATGTTGCTTCTCTCTAACTATAATTTTGCCACTCTTATGAATCATAACATAAGTGTCTGATATGCAGGATGTCTGATATGCAATCTGCAAAGGGGTTGCAATCCATAAACTGAGAAGCACTCACTGCCTTAGAATACGTTGTTGTTTCACCTCCTTTAAAAAAAAATTGTCTTTAAAATATCCAGTTGTTTTACCTCCTCTTTAAATTTTGGGTCTTAAGGAGCTTCCCTCCAAAATGGAAGGTCTTAAACTTGCAGAAAAGTGCTACATAGCATCTTTGTTGGCCTAAGAGGTGAATGTAAGGGAGCGCCAGGCATGCTTCTTTTTGTATGCAGCATTTTAGGGACAAGATATTGTATAAAGTGCTCAGAATTGTCAATGGGGCTGGCCTATTTTTTAAACCTTATAGCTAATATTCTTTGTCAGCTAAGCTCTGAATACTATTTCTTCCTTGGTACTGAATGAACATTTTGTGTAATATCCTTATCCCACCCTGCAAGCTTATGGAAACCAATCTTCTCTCCTTTCTATTCATCTATGTGGCATCAGTTTTGGAAAATAATAAGCACAATGTAGGTCACCATGAAAATGCAACTGAGGAAGAGCCAGCTTAAAGAACTTATATTTTAAAGGAAAAAATGGAATGCCATCTAAAAACTTTCTCTAAGCCTTCTGAATCACCCCACTTTGCAGCATTTTTTCCTGTTCTTTTTTTCCATTTGTCTTATGGAAATGATAAAATGAAGGCACAGATATGCATCTATTTGTAAATTTAACATTGATTTTCCTTCCTTTTGTATACATGCCCAGGCATAATTGTGGTGAATAGGTTTTAAAATTTTAAACATACATTAAACAGATATATGAGGCTCCCATAAATGTGAACAATTCTTTCTTTGACAAAGCTTTCTGCTATGAAAACTCAATGCATTCCGGGAATACACTCTTGCAGACTAGGAGTAGTCGCCTGACAGCTACTATTTTAGATGTTGACAAATACAGTTGGCTTTCAAATGGGCTCTCATATGTTTTAACTCTTTTGTTGGTTTTTGGTTTTCACCCATGATATAAATCCTGCAATGCACCTTTTCGAAATATCTCCATCTCTTTTTCATTCTCATCTCCTTTCCCCTGCCCATCATAACAGTTCTCTGCTCTGTTCCAAAGCAAATCTCAAGCTGCCTGTGAGTGTGCATGCCTAGACAGTGCACAACTCTCTGTATGGCAATGGTCCTTGCCCATTCCTTCAGTTACTGGGTGCTCCCCCATGCTGGGCAGGCAGTGTAATGAAATACAAGCTTTTGGGTTATAGAACTAACTGGCAATTAACCCTTGTACATTTGTTAGCTCTACCACCTTAGGCAAGTAAATTTTCATTTTGAATCAACTTAAGAGAATCTACTTATTAGTTATTATTAGAATCAAATAGAATGATCCATGTAAAGAACTTTGTATAGTGCATGGCATATCATTACATACAATAGATTGTAGCTGTTTTATCTATGGGACTAAATCTAAAGCCCCTACTGTATTGTATTACCTTCCCCAAATTAAGCCATTCCTTCTGCACCTCAAGTTTTTATTATGTGTTTCTTAAATGATGTTAGCAATAAATGATTCATTCCATTTCCCTAAAGCCAAAGTTGTAAGCAATCTATTCTCAAGGAAATATGCTTCTGTGGACAAGGCCAAGCAAGGCACTGTAATTCACCATTTTGTTAATTTCTATTATGCCTCAGGCTGGGAAATCTAATTACCATGGTATGGGAACCACTACTCATTGCCCCAGAAAGAAATGCCTGCCAACCGCATTGTAGAAACACAAGCATTGTGGGTCAACTGTCATTCTTATCAAAAGGTGAAAACCAATGTCCTCCAAGGAGAGAAATTTTTCTGCCGTGGATAATACGTGCTAAGCTCTGTTTTTATACAAGCTGAGCTTCTTTTCCCAGCTGGACTATGAGTTGCTGGAGGGTAGAGAGCAGCTCTTAGGCATGTTTGGTTGTTTTCAGGAACAAAATAAATGATACAAAATAAGAACTTCTTTTTCCTTGCTACTTTTGTCTAGTATACTCAGAGACAGCTGAAGGAGAACTTGTTTGTCCCTTGTCTATCTCTCATTCTTGTTATAGAAAAGACCAGGAAGAATACTGTCACTCCATATAATATAAACAAGCTAAATCCAGCTATATACTTGATACATAGTTAAATTAATAAACAGTTAAAGGCTTATATAGACATTTGCCAAAAGATGGCCTACAGATGGGCAACAGGTTTCTGAGTTAGCACCTTCTACTTATTAGGGTATCACTAATGTAAAGTTCAGTAAATCTAACACTTCACACCTATTAGGATGACTATTATCAAAATGTAAGACACAAAAGTTGGCAAAGATGTTGGAGGAAAAAAAACTGTTATCATATCAACAGTGAAATGTAAATTGATACAGTCATTATAGATATCAGCACTGAGATTCCTCAAAAACTTGAGAATAGATTTATATGGTACAGCAACCCTACTTCTGAGTACACACCCATAGAAAGTAAGTAACTATAGATGAATGGAGAAAGTAAACGTACATATCATGCGTGCACACATACACGTCTACATGCATACATTCACACGCGGTGGGGGGGGGTATTATCCAGGTAATGAAAGAAGAAGAAAGAACTTATTATTGTGACAATGCAAATGAACCTGGAAGACATTATAATAAGTGGAATAAATGAGAAATGCAAGTATGGCTTGATCCTATTTCCTGTAGCATCTGAAATAGAAGTAGAATCATACTAGAAAGAAAAAAAGGCATTGTAGGTCAGGGGTTCAATGTCTCAACTTTATAGGATTAATAACGTCTGAGCATCTGGTGGTCATCCTGGGGACTACAGGTAACATGCTGCAGTGTGCATAGGGTTCTTTAGTCATCTTACTATATCAAAAAGAACGGTACCTATGAAGAAGTTTGAGTTTTATGATCATTTCACAATGTACACATGTATCACAACATCTGATGAAATCTATACAGTTAGTATTTTTCAGTATAGACAAAAAGCAGTAGCTTAGCAAAATAGATAGGGGGGGGTGTTATTTCCTCATTACTTTAAAACTTGTGTTTATGCTAAGTCTGAGAATTCTATATCCTTGGAGCTCTAATGATGTCCTTGAAGACACTCTATTTCCAACTGTTATCTCTAATCTTCACATTGGCATCATCCCAGGCTCTTTCTTCATGCTCTTCCTGTGAGTCCCAGTAGCTCTAAGTACTGTCTCCCTAATCACTGCACAAATACAGGATTCTTCTTCTAAGAATTGATGAGCCCTGATTTGCTTGGTGGCCTGAGTCTCATGCCTTCCATAAAACTATTCACTGAATATGGAGAAGAGCAGATCCTCAAATTACTATCTCAAGAATTGGATCCCAAAGGGAAAGGCTAATTCTTAAAGGAGCAATCGAAGCTGTTCAGAATAAGGGTCAAAAGGGTGAAGGCTATTGTGTATTGAGAGCTCTTTTCCAAAAATTATATCTAGAATTAAAATTACTGAATAAGATATTATGGATATTTTCAGTCTTGTTCCTAAATTGCTTCATCAAGGCTGATGACAATTCCTTCACAATCTCGAGTGTTGTCTTTTTTTATATTAATCACAGGTTATGTACTTTGTATCCCAGCCACAGCCCCCTCCCGCATTCCCTCCCTATCCCTTCCAACCCTCCCTCATTTCTTCCCTGCCCCTTTCCAAGTCTGCTGATAGGGGAGGTCCTCCTCCCTTACCGTCTAACTCTAGCTTATCAAGCTTCTTCAGGACTGGCTGCAATGTCCTCTTCTGTGGTCTAGCAAGGCTGCTCTACCCTCGTGGGCAAGGGGGTCGGTTTTTTGTTGTTGTTGTTGTTTTTGTTTTTTTGTTTTTTTTTATTTTTTTTATTTACCTTTATTTTATGTGCATTGGTGTTTTGCCTGCGCATATGTGTATGTGAGATTGTCAGATACTGGAGACAATGGACAGTTGTGAGTTGGAATTTGAACCTGGGTCTTCTGGAAGAGCAGTCAGTGCCCTTAACCGATGAGCCATTACCAATTCCTGCGGGGAAACTATGATGTCTAATTGTTAGACAATTGCAATCAGGTACTCCTATCCTGTTTTCTATCTAAACCAAGTGAAGAGAAATACACATAGACAACAAGAGATTCTGTAAAAACAGCAAATCTTCAAATGACACAGTTACTGATGAGCATTCATCAATAACTGCGGTTTAATTTTAGGAAACACTGTCTACTTTTTTCTTTCAAGAGCAAATAATCAATATACCCATTAACGCAATTCGAAATCACTTTCTAATCATAACAAGCACCATTTACATTATTAAAAAATACCATGTTAACCAATTTACTTTCCTACAAGTAAATTTGGACAAATAAATCTCTTTGTTAAGACTTAGAAATTACTAAATGAACTGTTAGGCATAGGAATGAAAACAAAACAAAACAAAATAAAGTAAAAAAGAACTGAGAATGCAAAAAAAAAAAAAGGTGAAGGCTATGCAAAGATTGTCAGCAGACTATCCAAATCTCCTGAAGCCTGAACATTGCGTGTACAGCCTTTGATCCCTGAATTAAGAGCTTAAAGTTCATGCTAATCTCAACAAAAAGGCATAGAGCACATTCCCCTGTATCTTCCTGTGAGTCTATCTTTCTAGTTGTATCTTTCTCATTTATTTCTGTTGCATTCCCATGTTGCTTCTCAAGTCTTTGAGGAAATGATCTTTCTGAAGCTGTTTTTTATGAAACACTGACTCTCTCCAGTATGAAGCCAAGTGGAATAGGATAATGAATACTTCATTCTCATTTGAGCTCCGCAGGCATCAAGTTTTCTTCTCTTGACATTGCACACCCCCTTCTGTCTCATCTTTTATATTTCAATCTGCCATCATCCCCAACATGGTTTGATTTGCCCTCTGTAGCAGGCACTGGAACAGATACAAGCAGCACAGAATTTAATTTTAAATCACTTTATTGCCTGGACACTGTATGAAGCCATGGTGTGTGTGTGATGGCAATACTGTTGAAATGATGCTGCAAGTTTCAAACATTACAAAGTATAAACAGATATGGGTTCAGCAAAATTATCCTAAAGTCCTAATATCTGGAAAGAAGGAAAGAAATATGGATATATTAAAACTGAGGGGGGAAGGAAAATGGACAAAGAGGAGGGAGAGAGAGAAAGAGAGAGACAGTCATTCCAGAATGAGCCAGCAGCAATGTGAAAGCATAAAGGTAGAAAACAAAGAACATCTATGAATATCTGATGAGATTACTGTGGTTGGGGCTGGTGCTTCAGTGGAGATACTGCACTAGAAATATTGAGTGATATGAAGCCAGAGGGACAAAGGGTGCAGAGATGAATCATTTAGAAACCATACCAAGACAGAATAGGATTTGATTAGGTAATGATGAAGGACAGAGCATAGGCAAATAGATATCATATCATACCATAAAAGCCATGATAAAAGGATATGAAGGCAACATTTTTATCTAATTTCAACCCTCATCTCTTGGTGGATTTGAAAATTCAACTTTCTATGTGTCGAATTGGAAGAGCCTTTTGTTTCCATCCCCAAAAGCATCTAACATGGATTATTCTTCTGAAACAGTAATTATGAAAGTTAAGATTTCTTTGTAATTCCACTGACTATTAGTGCACTAGGAATTATGCATAATTAGTCACATACCTGCTCACAGCATTTGTCATATTGCCCCCCTTTAAAAAGTGATTAAAATTATTCTGAGGACAGGAGTCTGTCAACTGATATCTTTTCCTATTTTATCTGTAAGCTATATCAAGGCATGTGTGGTGATGCTCACCTTTAATCCCAGAGCTAAGAAAGCAGAAGCACACAGATCTCTATGAGTTGTAGGGCAGCCTAGACTACATAGCAATTTCCAAGCCAGCCAATACTAATTGCCAAATTAGTATACAAACAAAAACAAAACAGCAGCAAAAAAAGCAATATCGAGTCATTTTATGATAGTAGTATTTAATACTTAATTTGTGTTGCTATATATAAACCATTATGTGTGCTTTTTTTCCTTTTTATTTTTATTATCAGTTATATTATATAAACTCTATATCCCAGCTGTATCCCGCTTCCTCATTCCCCCCCAGTCCCACCCTCCCTCCCTCATCTCCTCCCTGCCCCTTTCCAAGACTACTGATAGGGGAGGACTCCCCTTTCATCTGACCCTGGTTTATCAGGTATCTTCAAGACTGGCTGCAAATTTCTCCTCTGTGGCTTAGCAGGGCTGCTCCTCCCTTGGGGGATGGGGAGGTCAAAGAGCTGGCCATTGAGTTCATGTCAGAAATAGCCCATATCACTTCCTAGGGGAACCCACTTGGTTACTGAGCTACTGTGGGCTACATTCGAGCAGAGGTTCTAGGTTATATCCATACATGGTCCTTGGTTGGAGAAACAGTCTCATATAAGACCCCTGTGACCAGATATATTTGGTCCTTGTGGAGCTCCTGTCCTCTCCATGCCCTATTAACTCCCCCTTCTTTTATATGTTTCCCTGCACTCTGCTGAAGGTTTGGTTATGTGTCTTAGTATCTGCTTTGATACACTGCTAGGTAGAGTCTTTCAGAGGCCCTCTGTGGTAGGCTCCTGTCCTCTTACTTGTTTTCTCCTACATCCAATGCCCATCCCATTTGTCTTTCTAAGTGAGGATGGATCGTCTTACCCCAGGTCTTCTTTCTTGTTTATCTTCTTAGGTGTATACATGAGCGACCCCAAAAATTCAACCAGAGAACTTCTCCAGCGGGTAAACACCTTCAGCAAAGTGGCTGGATACAAAATCAACTCAAAAAAAAAAAAAATCAGAAGCCCTCCTGTATACCAAAGACAAAAGGGCCGAGAAAGAAATCAGGAAAACAACACCCTTCACAGCAGCCACTAATAACATAAAATACCTTAGGGTGACTCTAACCAAGCAAGTGAAAGACCTGTTTGAAAAAAAACTTATCAGAAACCACAAAGGTAAGCATCAACAATAGAATACAAGAGATGGAAGAGAGAATCTCAGGAGCTGAGGATACGCTGAATGAAATGGATTCCTCACTCAAGGAAAATAAAAAATCGGAAAAATCCCAAGCACAAAATATCCAAGAAATTAAGGATGCCATCAAAAGACGAAACCTAAGAATAATTGGAATAGATGAAAAAGAAGACTCCAGGCTCCAAGGACCGGAAAATATTTTTAAGAAAATCATAGAAGAAAATTTTCCCAACTTAAAAAAAGAAATGTCCATCAACATACAAGAAGCCTACAGAACACCAAATAGACTAGACCAGAAAAGAA
>CM053761.1:34409687-34457393 GCA_028658305.1 Pachyuromys duprasi | reverse complement strand
ATCATCCGGTCAGAAGCAAAACAGAGAAACAAGGGCACTCACAGACACCCTATATCAAATGGACCTAATAGATGTATACAGGATCTTTCATCCTAGATCAAAAGAGTATACCTTCTTTTCAGCACCTCATGGAACCTTCTCCAAAATAGACCATATAGTTGGTCACAAAGCAAGTCTCTGAAGAAAGAAATTGAAGAGGATATCAGAAGATGGAAAGATCTCCCATGCTCATGGATTGGTAGGATTAACATAGTGAAAATGGCCATCCTGTCAAAAGCAATCTACAGATTCAATGCAATTCCCATCAAAATACCAACACAATTCTTTACAGACCTTGAAAGAAAGATTCTCAGCTTCATATGGAGAAACAAAATACCCAGAATCTCCAAAACAATCCTGTACAACAACAGATCAGGAGGTATCTCCATCCCTGACCTCAAGTATGTGTGTTTAAAAAAAAATTGGAAATTTTGCTCTCAAATAATAGAGAAGGCAATCAGCAAATGTCCTCCATCTACCAAGAACCCTGAAGTCAGCTTCAAATTCACAGTTGCCTTTTCCAAGATTTTAACTTCTCTGCAAAAGGCTTGAGGTCCTAGACACTCTGGCCTATAGTAGGCATTTGAATTGGTGATGCTTCTCCAGGGCTCTTTGGCACCATGGCAGACCAATGACAGATTGAAACTACTTTCCAATTTGAATTCTTTAGTCTAATATCACTCATTCTTATCATTGATATCACAGATATCACAATAAATATCACAGATCCAAAACCCTATCTGATGTCTGGTGTCTTCTTCTTAAGAATTCACCCTTAGAGATAAGAATGGATCAAACATCAAGAGGCTGTATGTGAAGTGAAGGCATGTTCTCTGTACTCAAGGCTTTCAAAGTAAGCCAACACAAGAACTGTCCTCTGCTAAATTGTCAGGAAAGTCTGAAATGGATATTCTATCCTGTTAGGAAGCTAATATGTCTAAGTTTAGATGACAAGACAAGAGAAAAGCACAAAAAGGTAATAAAACTGGATCCAGCATCTTCAGTCCATAGCATCTACCTAATGCCTATCCGGCACTAGTATCTGTATAAGGAACTCCAGTCACAAGGTATATGACATAGCACACAGCTGTCATGCACAGCTACTGGAAGGAGAAAGTCCTGAGATGGGCCAAGCTTGTTCAAAAGGACGTATGGGCTAGTAAACACTATAAAAGTAAAGACCAAAAGACAAGACTATGTGATGGGTCTGTATTTGTTTTCTAAGGGTGGTATAATCATTACTTTCTTCATTTTTGTAATAAAAACTTTGACAAAAACAACTAAGGGGAAAAGATTTATTTGGATCACAGGCTGGGGGTACAATACAAATGATGGAAAGATATGGCAGCAGGAATGTTTCGCTGTATTCATAGTCAGGGAACAGAGGGAGAATCATGCTGGTGTTCTGCATACTTTCTTTTTTTGATTCAGTCCCAGACAATGGGTCACAGGATAGTGCTACCCACCACTCATAACTAGAGTGGGCAGCTAAGTTTCTATGGAAATGCCCAAATTTTATACCTAAATTGGGGGGGGGGGGTAAAGAGGTCATGATTCCTACAGCTTCTAGAGAGATGACCATGCTCACCTCTTCCTAGCTACTGGTATTGTTGGAACTCCTTAGCATTTTGGACTCTCACTTTATCATTGCTTGAGAAATCACTGTATGTCCTTGGTGTTTCTGCTAATAAAGTACAACCCGTCTTATCCTGGCCAGTACATAAGACCTCTGTAGCTTAGAGTCTCGTCTGTGCATCCTTTGGATGAGTTCATCTTTCCTAAGGTACATGAACCACTGAGAATCTGATGGGTTTTGCTAATGCAGTTCAACCTCTCTTAGCTTGATTTGTCTACAATGCTGATCTCACAGCACCTTTGTGAAGCTTAAGTAAAATAAAGCACAGGCTTTGCTTAGCACCATGTCTGTCACAGAGAAACCCTCAAATAAAGTTTTCATCATATCTAAGGCAGCAAATGCCTACAGTATTTAGATGACAAAATAAGCTTCAGATTTCATTTTCTTTTTTATAAATTTTTATTTTATTTAAGTTTATTTACTTTACATCCCAAGGGTGTCCCCTCCCTTCCCTCCTCCCAGTTTCCTTCTCTCTCCCTCCCCCTGTCCCTCTTTCCCCTCAGAAAAGCTCTCCTCCCGCTGTGTCAACCCTACCCAGAACATTAAGTTATATCAGGACTGAGCATATCCTCATCCACTGAGGTAAGGCAAGGCAAGCAATCTAGTACATGTTAGAAACAGCACCCCCTCTACTCGCTAGGCAACCCACATGTAGACCAAGCCACCCATGGGCCACATATGTGGAGGAGGCCTTGGTCCAGACCATGAATGCTCCATAGTTGATGTCTCAATCTCTGTAAGTCTCTGTGGGTCTGCTGAGTTAATTTTCAATCTAGCACTTTAGGGGGGAAAGGACTCCTACATAACAGCTTGTCTATTCCATCCACATGGATAACATTCACTGAAATCCCACTCTACCAAGTAGAATCATATTAGCTTGACATGTATTAACTCTTTCAGTTTTCAGTGTGGCCGTTGATGAGGATATTAGGACTATCTTTTTTATTTAAGGTAAAGAAGTTAAAGCATAGAAATATTAAAATGTATTTAGCCTTTCTTAAGTTACACTACCAGGAGATAGATTGTAGAGTCAGCAAGTCTAACCAAGCTATCTGGATTTGCAGTTTCACACACACAGAGAGCACACAGTGGTAGCGCATGTCTAAGCTTCTTCCGGGAGGCCTACGTTGGAATGGACAGCAGAAGCCAAGCACGATGCACTGTGCGCTAAAGATGCCCCAGAGTCAAATGAACCATTATCCCAGGAGAGGAACAAAAAGCAGTTAGGCCTCATCTGTTCAACTTGGACAAGACATCACAAAACATTTGTGACCTACAGCCTCCGTTTTGTAGCACCATCAGCAACATACCACCGATTTGGTTTTAGCTAGACCTTTCCAAACAACCAGGGCATGGTGCCTCAAGGCTGAACAAACACAGAGATGACAGATGCTGTCCACAAAAGGCTGAGGCTATTGTTCTCAGAGGCTGCAGGAAGAAAAGGATCTTTCTAGAACCTGAGCATCGTACATGTATTAAAGCTTGCTCAAACTATTCTTTCTAGGTTAATATGAGCCTGGCTGTCTTTCTTATCCTCCATGAAAAGCCCCTAGTCGAGCAGGTAATGAAAGCGTGGAGGCTTTTCTAGAGCCAAGTTTTATTTGCAGAAATTACCCTCAGGATCTTGAAGTCAGAAGACCAGATGTGTCTTTTATGTTCTGTGGCTTTCCAGAGAGGAACATTTAGAATGGCCCATCTGTATTAGATTCCTAGGTCTGCCAGAACAAAATGCCACAGACCGGGTGGCTTAACCAGCTGAGATTGAGTCTCTAACAATTCTGGTAGCTGGAAAGCTGAGACCAAGGAATCAATCAGGTTGTTTATTTTTTTTATTTTATTTTTTTCCCCTACCAGGACATTCTACCTGCCTTGATGATGACATATCTTGCTCTGTTTTCCTATGGCCTGGGTCCTGATGCCCCTCCCCTTATAAAGGAACAAGTCTTCTTTGATTAGGAAATAACCTAATAAAGTCAGGATTTTAACTTTGTTACTTCCGGAATGAGTCCATCTCCAAATGCAGGCACATTCCACAGCACCAAAGAGCAGTCAGCATGTCCGCCACTCTAGATTGAATCTCAACTTTACGAATCTGTAAAATAAACTGCTGCAGTCTCTAGGGCTCATTATTACAAGTGGGGATCTTCAACCTCCACACATTGTTCAGTAAGTAGTCAAGAATATGAGGAAAGCAGGAATGTCTCCTGTGCATTCAAAGCTTTTTTTTTAAACCAAGTTTGTAAACTTTTCAGTTGATGCTTTAAACACTTGGGGGAGGAAAAGCAGGTAATCATGTGTGCCCTCATTGCTCAGTGTTATGACATTTTCAGCAACCCTGCCTTCACTTGAGAGCTTCTCAGTTGTCAGAAATGCTGATATTCAGGCCCTGCTTAGGCCTGCTGAATTCAAGTCTGCATTTTCACAAGATGTCAGATAATCCACATACTATAGTTTTCATTTGCCTCCTTGTTATAAATTTAAACCAGGAAGATCTCCAGAATAATGGGGTTACTGGCTTCATAGCATATGGCCAGGTAGAAACAAGGTAGGGACAGTGTCTCTGGGAGCCTGTAGAATTTGATAGCTTAATAAACACAGCAACTCCTTCTCTGGGAACAAGTGTTCAGCACAGAAAAATCAATCTCTCTCTCTCTCTCTCTCTCTCTCTCTCTCTCTCTCTCTCTCTCTCTCTCTCTCTCTCTCTCTCTCTCTCTCTCTCTCGCCTGCTGGCTTGTTCTCGCTCTCAATCTCACACTCTCTCTCCTCTATTAATGGTCATTTCAGTTGGAGGCTCATAGCCACAATGACAGATGAGTAATGTCTCCCAAACAGAGCTATTGTTTTTTCCTATAAATGACTTTTTTTTTAATAAAAGAAGTTATTTGTCATTTTAAGCCAGAAACTTTCAACCTCAGCACAATTGAGATTTTGGCCCTAATAATTTGTTACTAGGGCTGTCCTAAACCTTCCATTTTAGAAGAGTTCTAGGCTTCTGCCCAATGGAAGCAAATAGTATTCTACCATAAATCATCATCATCATCATCTTTCCAGGTATTCTTCCTTCTGGAACTCACATTTTATGATACTGTACTAGATCAAAGGAAAAATGGCCTGTGAAACTATTTAGAAGGCAAATGTAATTGGTATGTGTTCTCATAGACAGAGCCCATCATTATACTGACATTTCAGCCTGGATGTGGTATTTTATTCACTCTTTTCCGTCCAATAACTCATAACTGAAGAATGATCTTTTAGTCTCTTAACCACTGTATGCCCAGTAACCTCAAGTCTAAGAAGAGAACTATGTGCCCTTTGGATTTAATCACTGCTTGTGTTCCTACAATTCTAGAATATGTAATACTCATTAGGCACATCATTATGTTACATAAGTAACATATGATATTCTGAATCTTGACTGAAATTATTTAACAGTGGACTTGCAGAAGCAGTTCAGTGTGTGTGGGTGCATGTGTGTGTGTGTTTGTATGAGAGAGAAAGAGTAGCAATAACATGTATGTATATATTTAAAGATATAGTAGTGAGGCAATCATAAATGCCACATTCTTTTTCAGAAAACAAGTTTTGCATGCCAAAAAATCTGAAAAGAAATAAACAACTGAAAATATTGTAGAAATAGAAGCAAGACAAATCTGCAGATGAAAGAATGTACAATAATAACTTATCTTACCAATAGTAAGACCTTTCATAAAATTACCCATTACATAATTCTTATTTTATGAGGAACAAGGACAGTGTAAGAAACAGAAGGAACAAAACTTCATATAAGAGAATCATATCACACATTTAGTAGAAATAAGTGATGTCCAGAAAAATGTATGCAATAATATCTAACTATTAATTAATAACACACATATATCAATTAGAATATAAAATTAAATATTAAATGGCAAATCCACAGTATAAATGTGATAAACTGCATAATATTAGGTAAAGCCCACAGAGAAAAGAAATCTTAATTATTACCTGCTTTCTTAATCATTTTTGATACATGCAAAAAATAATACATTTAATAAAAAATCCTTATTTGTTTTTTTTTAAATTATATCATGGTTTTGGTGGACAACTTTGACAATGTTAATATATATAATATGAGTTATGTTGAAGTGACCTTAAATTCTACCCCAAGCACATAGCCATTATTAATAATGTGTTTTAATCCAGTAATTCATTCATGTTTATGACTATGGATGGTCTTAGTAAATTTTTGTTTGTATAATTGATGTGAGGTTTCATAATGCCCCTTTGATTTTTTGAAGTTTCCTTGCAAAACTCAGAGGTTAATCTACTAATATTTTGTTAAATGAAAATAATATCAAACTTTCATTTAAATTCAGTCCTCTACCTATAGTTTAGTGTAGCTCTAAGACCTGATCAGAAATTGACAACAGTCAAAGTTCAGAGAATGAATAACTTACTTTGCAGTGCTCAGCCGTAAATGGAACATTTATACAAAACCCACTCTCCAAGGCTCAGAGGCCACCCAGGGAGAGGTGACAGGACATTTGTAAAAGAAAGAGGGGAAGGCAAACAAAACAGTATTTTCTAGATATCATAGGACCACTGCATTCATGAATGAGCTGCTAGGTTGCTAATTAAAATTCTTTCCATTTACTTCACATTAATGATTATTGAGGTTCCTCAACTATTTAATAAATAATTTAATATACAATTATTTATTCTGTTAGTTATTCTTCTAATGCAGAAATTTTTTGTTTGTTTTTATTTTTATTTATTACAGTTTATTCACTTTGTATCCCACCTGTAGCTCCTTCCCTCCTCCCCTCCCAATCCCACTCTCTCTCCATCTTCTCCACGCATACCCCTCCCCCAATCCACTGATAGAGGAGGTCTTCTTTTCCTTCCTTCTGATCCTAGTCTATCAGATCTCATCAGGAGTGGCTGTATTGTCTTCCTCTGTGTGCTGGTAAGGCTGCACCCCCTGAGGGGGAGGTGATCAAAGAGCAGGCCAATCATTTCATGTCAAAGACAATCCCTGTTCCCACGACTATGGAACCAACTTGGTCCTTGGTTGGAATATCATTCTCAGAAAAGACCCCTATGCCCAGATTTTTTGGTTCTGTTGCTCAAAAACGTTTTTCAAAAGTTTTTATAAGAACCCAACTCAGCAGCAAATTAGAATGGAATAAGAGACTATGCTATAGTTATATTGGAAAAAAAAAACAAGTTTGAAAATTTTGCTGGGAGAGGGTCAAGGGAGGAGAAGAGGCAGGGAGAGCAGGATTAGGAGGGGAAGAGGGAAGGGGCTACAGCTGGAATACAAAGTGAATAAATTGTAATTAATAAAAAAATAAAAAAGAAAGTTTTGCTGCATTAGTTCCTATTAGGGTACTAATACCCTAATAGAAACTTAGAGTAAATTTACTTAATTTGTCTTACTCCAGTTTCTCATATATAAAATGGAAATAACTAATAAATAACTAAACAGAATAATCATAACAATGATAAATCCATCCTCAAATTCCTAGTGCTTTACCACACAAGTACTCAAATAAGCCTGGTAGAATGGTTAAAAATCACTGTTCTCATTGGTAAGCAGATAATAAATATTAGGAAATTCCTAGCGTTGAAAGCTTCAGTGGATATAACAAATATAGTATGTAAGCCCCACATAAAAGCAAGCATTTTTATGAGCCCAGAAAACCCAATGGCTTTCCCACTTGGAAATTTTCAACACACTGCCTGTCTTTCTTTGTGCTGCAAAAAGAAAATGAAGAGCCTGCAGCTTCAGCATGGGGTTATCAGAGTGGAGACTGGGAACAAGGCTCCATGCACCAAAGAACAAAGAAATATAGATACGGGAGTATCTTCCTTACTCAGCAGAGGCAAGTCAGAAAAGCATGAGGGGAGAACCAATGTGGTTTAGAATTGCACTGTGTCCTACAGGCACTCCTGACTACAAACTGAGACAACCTCCTCCCTTTGTCTTTCATGGGCTCTGGGAAAGTCAGCCATGTCAGGAGGGCCAGGGAAGCATATGGAGGAAGAACCGTATGCTGACAGCTGAAGCACTGTTTTATAATAACACATAAAAGTAGCAGCTATGCTAGTTAACACGGGATTAGTTTTAAATGTATGCATAGATACACACAGAGAGATGTGTCTTGAAAACTGGCATAGAGAAGTTGTCTAAAGAAGCAGAGAGTCATGATTTTGCAAGCTATTATCTGAAATGCTGACACACAGTAGTAGGGAGGGGACCAATGCTTACCATCTCACCTTATTGTGGCCCTAATCACTAGGCGAAAATCCTAACAAACATCAGCTTTTCCAAGGGCTAGGCAAATACAAGGAGGGCCCATATTTAGAAGACAAGGCTAGAATTTTAGGTAATCAACCTTTTTGTTTTGTTTTGTTTTCTCATACAGGGTTTCTCTGTGTATCCTTGACTGTCCTGAACTTGGTTTGTAGTCCAAGCTGTCCTGGACAGCTTGTCCTCACAGAGATCCACTTGCCTCTGCCTCCCTGAGTGCTGGTATTACAAGAGTGTGCCACCACGCCTAGTTTATCAAACATTTCTTATTTATTTCAGGAGCCAGAATCTCAGGGCCAACCTATGTTAGGATAACTGAATCTGCTAAAGAATTTGTCCCCATCTATCTAGAAAGCTGGATGATCACAAGAACTAAAACTAAGTAAATAGAAAAACAAAGAGCATTAAATTCCCTACTGGAGAGGAAAACAAATCAAGAGAAAGGAATACTATTATTTTCCTAAAAATTCATGGTATATAATTAGATGCTTTATATTTTTATTGACATACATGAGGAACTCCACGTAGATATTTGGGAAATCTAAGAAATGATCATGACTTCAGTATGTAATCTACATTTGAAATGTGCAACTGGAAGTCTGCTGGTGCTTTCATACTGATCAAATGCAGGTTCACCAAGGAATAAATGATTGATATACACAAGAATTCCCTGCTTAGAGGGAGATCATGTTAGTGTAATCTCCCAGACCTATTGACATTTTCATCTGCCTTTAGAGCTTCCGAATTTACGAACATCTGGATGGCATTTATCATAATGCTGTTTTCAGATGCCCAAGGTAATGCTTGGATAAGATTCTCCTCACTTACCTACATTCAAGTATTTATGTGCTTGACTTGAAGAGCATCTAGACTCCTGAGAACCCTAGAATCTATATACAGTGAATCAAGAGTTGAAACTTGAGAGAAATTTTTAATTTTATAAGTTATTATTATTGTTGTTGTTGTTATTGTGATATATGTCTAGTTCTTTTCATCTATGCCTGTGTCCCATATGTATACATTGTACCTGTGGAGGCCAGAAGACAGAGTCAATTTTCCTGAACCTAGAGCGACAGATAGTCGTGAGCCACCATACATACTTGTCCTAAGAATTGAATCTAGTTGTCTGAGGAAGCGCCAGATTGATTTCCAAAGTGGTTGTACAAGTTTACATTTCCACCAGCAGTGGAGGAGGGTTTCCCTTTCTCCACAACCTCTCTAGCATGTGTTATCACTTGGGTTTTTTATTTTGGCCATTCTGATGGGTGTAAGGTGGAATCTCAGGGTCATTTTGATTTGCATTTCCCTGATGGCTAATGACGTTGACCATTTCTTTAAGTGTTTCTCTGCCACTTGATATTCCACTATCGAGAATTCTCTGTTTAGCTCTGTTCCCCATTTTTTAACTGGATTACTTGATTTGTTGCTTTTCAACTTCTGTAGTTCTTTATATATACTGGATATTAGCCCTCTGTCAGATAAAGGGTTGGTGAAGATTCTTTCCCAATCTGTAGGCAGTCGTTTTGTTTTGATGACAGTATCCTTCACTTTACAGAAGCTTTTCAGCACTTCCTCAAGACCCAGCTATACCACTCCTAGGCATATATCCAAATGAGGCTCAAGTACACAATAAGGACATTTGCTCAACCATGTTTGTAGCAGCTTTATTTGTAATAGCCAGAAGCTGGAAACAACCCAAATGCCCCTCAACTGAAGAATGGATATCGAAATTGTGGTACATCTATACAATGGGATATTACTCAGCAATAAAAAACAAGGTTATCATGAAATTTGCAGGTAAATGGTGGGAACTGGAAAGGATCATCCTAAGTGAGCTATCCCAGAAGCAGAAAGACACACAAGGTATATACTCACTCATATAGACATATAAAATAGGATAAACCTATTAAAATCTGCCTAAAGAAACTAAACAAGAGGGAGGACTCTGGCTAAAATACTTAATCCCCAGCCAGAAAGGCAAAGCAGATGGACATCAGAAGAAAAAACAGGAAACAAGCTAGGAGCCTGTCACAGAGGGCCCCTGAAAGGCTCTGCCTTGCAGAATATCAAAGCAGATGCTGAGATTTATGGCCAACTGTTGGGCAGAGTGCATGGAATCTTACTAAAGATGTGGGAAATAGTAAGATAGGGAGAGGACAGGAGCTCCACAAGGAGAGCAAGAGAACCAAAAAATTTGAGCACAGGGTTCTTTCCTGAGACTGATACTCCAACCAAGTACCATGCACGGAGAAAACCTAGAACCCCTGCACAGATGTAGCCCATGGCAGGTCAGTATCCAAGTAGGTTCCATAATAATGGGAACAGGGACTGCCTCTGACATGAACTGATTGGCCCGCTCTTTGATCACCTCACCCTGATGGGGAGCAACCTTACCAGGCCACAGAGGAAGACAATGCAACCACTCCTGATGAGAGCTGATAGACTACAATCAAAAGGAAGGAAAGGAAGACCTCCCCTATCAATGGACTTGGGGAGGGCATGTGTGGAGAAGGGGGAGGGAAAGTGGGATTGGGAGGGGAGGAGGGAGGGGTTTATGGGGGGACACAAAGAGAATAAAGTGTAATTAATAAAAATAAAAAAGGATTCCAAAATAGAAATATTCATGGACTACATTAAGAAGAAATTCTAGAAATAAAGTTGCATAATAAGTGAACAACAAAAAACTAATAATTGAATCTAGGTCCTCTGGAAGAGCAGCCAGCACTCTTAGCCACTGACCACAGTATGTAATCTCTTCAGTCCATCTGATTTTTTTTTAAACAAAGGGTCTCGTTTTATAGATAAGAATACTGGGAGCAAGAGACAATAGAATTTTTAAATCTCTACAGAGCAGAAGAGAAACCAGAATGTTCTAACACAAGTAAGACCAGTTTCCACATCACTAAATCCTTTGCTTAACTTAATAACAACAAAACCCTCTCAACTGTCAACAAAATCCTCAGGCTTGTGTATGGCCACACTGCAATGGATCCTATTAGGTTCACACTGCTGATATAAAGCTACATTTCTTGTTGTATATGTTACAAGTTTCAAAAGCAGAAGTCAACTTCTGGAAAGCAGTTGATTACCAGTACACCTGCTTGATTCTGTATGCACTTGATATCAGTACACACTTGATTCTGGTTACTTTTGTTAGTATGCTATATATTATTATAGACAAGTTTTTTTGTTGATAACATAGTTCTTAATGTTTGACCACTTTGAAGATAGTAGATCCTGTTATTTATTATTATTACTTGGTAGTAACATAAACTAACTTTAAAGAAAAATATTCTTAGATTCTCCTACGAAAATCTCAGAAAAGATACATGACTTTTCAGTAGGACTGATATAACCACTAATCTCCACAATTCCTGAAATGTATAAAAAAGAAAATAAGGCAGAGAAGAAAAGCGGAGTGGTACCTTGAGCAGGGCGTGCTGAATAGCATGTGCTGTGACCAGTGTATTCTTGGACACAGAAAACGCTAAGACAGAGGCAAGGTGACCTTACAGGAAACCAAAGATCCACCCTGAATTCCTGTCCATAACAATCCTATTATGCCAGGCACCTCTTCCTAATCACACCCTTAAGAATCTCTTTCTTTCTGTGTCCTTCCCTCTACCTGTCCCTCCCTTTCTCTGTCTCTCCTTCTCTCTCTCTCTCTCTCTCTCTCTCTCTCTCTCTCTCTCTCTCTCTCTGTGTGTGTGTGTGTGTGTGTGTGTGTCTATCTGTCTGTCAATCTCTCTGTCTGTACTATGTCTAGAAATGTATCTAGTAGAAATAATTATGTTTATTCCCACAGCTCAGAAGTACTTTCTACTCTACTGAAATCTGGAATCTTTTAAAACGCAGCCCAAGGAAACCCACTTTGAATGCTAACCCTATGATTTACTTGCTGTGTGACTAAGAGCTAGTCAGGCAGTTCATAATTTCCCTGACTCTCATATCGTGTGCTGTAAAATGAGTTAAGCATCTACTCTGTTGCTAGCCACATAAAACTTCTGGGCACAAAGAAAATGAACTCAACAGCATCAACTGGACAATGACAAGTGATATTTTAAATTATTAGTATTTTTTTTATTTCTGCTGAAGTCACTTTAGCACTCCAGAAAGTGCTACACTCCATGTAGGAAAACCTGAGTTAACTGATAGTGTAATTATCATTCTAGTGATGGCTTCTGGTTAGTGGCTAAGGAAGGTATGTTGTTAACTACCTTTATCTAGTTCTGAAATCAATATTGCAGTTGTAACACTGCACTGAAAACTGGGTGTGTAAAAGTACAAAAATGTATTTATGCATAGTGCTTGAACCTAGAAGTTGAATGGGTTGAAACCAACCCATTAAAGGCGCCAAGCTTTTGCTCTCAAAGGACTCTAGGCAATGCCTTTCCTTTTATCTTCCAGCTGTGGCTGGTCACTGGCTAGCCTTGACTTTCCTTGGAAGTATGATTTGACTGTGTGCCCCAGAGTTCATTTGTCAGGAACCTAATCTCCAAAACTAACAGGTGCAACCTCCGGGAGGTGACTACGTGGACAGCCTCTGTTGGTTGTGCGAGGCTCAAGGTTAGGGATTGCATCTCTTGTTCTCTCGTGCTCTCTCCTTTTTTCTTTATCATCATCATCATCATTTATTACAGTTTACTCTGTTTGTATCCCAGCTGTGGCCCTCTCCCTCATCTTCTCCCAATCCCACCGTCCCTCCCTCTTCTCTCCCTATGCCTCTCCCCTAGTCCAGTGATAGGGGAGGTCCTCCTCCCCTTCCATCTGACCCTAGCCTATCAGGTCTCATCAGGACTGGCTGCACTGTCTTCCTCTGTGGCCTGGCACGACTGCACCCCCCAGGAAGGAAGTGATCAGAGAGCCTGCCACTGAGCTCATGCCAGAGATAGCACCTCTTTCCCTTACTAGGGCACCCATAGCCCTTAGTCTCAGTCTCTGTTTTCTCTCTTGCTTTTCTGCCTATGATCTGGAATGATCAAGCACAAAGGCTCTTACCAGATGCTCTTGGACTCAGCCTTCAAAAGTGTTCTATTGTAAGTTTAGATTGAACAGGTTTCTTTTGGCATTTTGTAAGTCGGCCTATAACAACAGTCACATTGTTATATTATTCACCTCATCAATCTTTTAAAGTATTTTATTCATTGTTTGAGAATTTCATACATGTAAATGAAAGTATTTCAGTCCTATTATTTATCCCTCACTCTTCCCCTCTCGAACATCTACTATATTAACTCCTACAGTCTCATCCAATCTTAAGTTCCTTCCTGTTTGGACCTCACTGAGTCCCACATATACATGGATATAGAATCACCTACTGAAGCATGGTCAACCTATAAAGGCCCATACCTTTAAAGAAAGCTGACTCTTTCTACCCACCAAGTGTTAATAGCTCCTCATTTGGGGGCTCATGAGCTCAACCCTGATCCATGCTGGAATGCTGACTTGCTTGACCTTTATAGGTGTCTTGTGTAGAAAAGTGCAACTGTAAGTTCATAAATGCAAAAAACAGCCTTGCCATATCCAGAAGACACTGTTTTCCCCAGTCTTCCTTACCTCTGGCTCTTAAAATATCTCTACCACTTCTTTTGCAATAGTTCCTGAGACTTAGGAGAAGGAGATATGATGCCCCATTTACGGTTGAACACACTACACAAACACTCCTTCTCTGTGCTTTGACCCGCTGTGTGTCTCTGTATTAACCCTGTCCACTGCACATAGGAACTTCTCTCTGGTGTGGATTAACAGATGCACTGCACCTATTCCTTAGCAAATCACTTTTGGAAGGTTATTACTGAGAACGAACTCTCGTGCCAAACAATTGGATAAGAGAGTGAACCAAAAGGATGAGCCTTTCTCTTCAAGCAGGACATTAAACTGTAGACGTTTAACTCTGAGTAGAACGGAAGGCATGGGCCGAGTCCCTGGAGTCTTCCGAATCCCACACAGTGGCAATGGCCGGGTTGTGCTCACAGCAGGTGCTCAATAAATAACTGGTGAGTCACAGGCCAGATGTACACAGCCAGCTCTGTTGCCTGGGTAGCTACTGATTTATGGCTCCATATGGTCACCTTCTGTAACCTTCTCAGTGCCTTCCTATTCTAAGGTCACTGTTTTTTTCTTTTTGTATCTTTTTCGCTACTTCTACAACCCCAGGCTGTCACATTCTTTATATATCTTGCGAACAGCCCAGCCCCAACGTAATAGAAAATGTGGGAGGAATTGGATACAAGGCTGTTTCTCTCTCTCTCTCTCTCTCTCTCTCTCTCTCTCTCTCTCTCTCTCTCTCTCTCTCTCTCTCTCTCTCTCTGCCTGCTAAGGTTATCATAGATTGACTGACCAGGCTGTTCCTACAGATGACATCCAAAGTTGAAACCATCCTTAATCACAATAACCATTGTCAGGAATAAGCCAGATAGTTACAAAGCATGATAATGCAGGGGAAGGTCTAATTAAAAGAAATGAAGGAATCTAACTCCGATCATCTGTCATTATACTGTCATCCTTACCCATGAAATAAGAGGTACTTTATGCCAAGAGTCTGGCTATCGCTTTTGAAAGAGAACTATTTATAATTAGAGTTATGTTGAATATTTAAAAGTTGCAAAATTACAGTGTCCCCAGGGAGAACTGTCTGTGAAACACGCAAGGACAAATCCAGAAAGATTTCTGATACATGAAGAGCTTCCAAGTTTGTATTAAACAAGGAAAATGGGCCATAGCGATTAAAAATAACATGCATTTTAATAAAGCCATTCTGCTAATTGTCATCTCACAAATGCTTGTAAGCCTATAGGATGATGATGAATGCCAGTGACTGATTATTCAGTAAATTGAAAATTGGAGAATTCATTTCTCACATACAGGCTTTATAATGTAGCTTAATACCCCTTGTCTTCCATGTCTAGTGATCATTTGTGTAGCATATTGTCTTAAGGTCTCAATTGCTGTAATGAAACCCCATGACCAAGACTAGTCTATCATTCACGGAAGTCAAAGCACAAACTTCGAGACAAGAACTGATCCATAGGTCAATATTCCTGGAGGAGTACAGCTACTTGGCTTGCTCAGCCTGTTTTCTTATACTCCCCAGGCCCATCTCCCAGGAATAAAATCACTTACAGTAAATTGGGCCTTCCCACATCAATTACCAATCAAGAAAGTACACCAAAGTCTTGCCCACAGACTAATCTTTTGGGGCCATTTTCTCAACTGAGGTTTCCTCTTCCAAAATGATTCCAGCTTACATCCAGTTGACAAAAAGCTAGCCAGCACACTCTCTAGCTAAATATAACATCATAGGAAAATGACCTGAGTATACAAAACGGTTAATATGATGCCAATGCACCTTTTAGCCCTTGGAAAAACATAGAACTTAACTGAAACACATATTGGTATTTCATTTGTTATCTCGAATACTTCAATGTATAGAAAAGTAAGCAGTATAGCACAAGGAATCCTCTGCCCATCATTACAGTAGCAAATACAAATGCATGGCAGGCACAGTCTCATTTACATTCCTATCTACTGTCTTCTCATTCAGATTATTTTAAAACATATAGGAGACAAAAAATATTTTCTGCTCAATGTTTCAGTTTGTACCTTCTAAAGTTTATGAGCTCTGGAAACCTGCATGTTATGAAAATGATCATTATCACACTTAAAATAACTGAAAATAACATTTTTCAAGCCAAGTGTGGTACCTTCTTTATAATCCTATCATTCAGGAGGTTGGATAAGAAAACTATCACAACTTCAAAGTCACTTTGGGCTATCTATCAAGACCCTATCTGAAAACAACAATGATGAAAAAAACATGTGGCTTCAATTCCTTCAATAGATTTGAAACAGTAAATTAAATGGCATGAGGAGGGAGGCATGTAGTCACCTACTATCTGAACAATTTTAGAGAACCCATTTAACTCCCTTTAAGGTTGAGTCACACCAAAATAAAATGGTTAAATCAGAGAACATATAATACATAAGCTAAGCACAATGTCACCTCTAACTATAATAGTCAAACTAAAATTATGCTCAGTATCGTTAGAAGTAAATTTACTTTTTGAGTACCTTTGGAGAGGTACTCAAAAAGTCATTAATGATCACCATGCTTCTAAATCAGTAAGAATCCTTTTAAAAGTCATTTGACTTTTGTTAGCTTCTGACACTACTATGTCAGAACTCCTCCTGGAAGAAATCTTTTTGGTTCCCATAGCACTAAACACTCACCTTCTAATACCCTGTAGGAAATATATCACTGTACCATGTCCAACAATGGCTATAGCTCTTCAAGGTCCAGTCTTAATTCTATCTTGCCATCTTTCCTTTACAGGTTCGTTAGATTTTTTTCATTTGATTATTTCTTTTATTATTTCAATTTACATGTCAGTCATAGGTCCCTCTCTGTCATATTCCCCCTCCCTTATTCTTCAGAATAGGGGAGACCCCTAACCAGACACCCCAGCTTATCTATTCACATGAGAACTAGTTCCTCTTCTTCCCCTGTGGCCTGGTATGGCAGTCCCATCAGGGGAAAGTGATCAAAAAGCAGGCAACGTAGTCATGTCAGAGATATACCCCACTCTCCATGTGAACCCACATGAAGCCTAAGATGCCCATCAGCTATTTATATGTAAAGGACCTAGGTCCAGGCCATGCAATGTCCTTGGTTGGTGCCACAGACTCTATATGCCCCTCTGCCGCCTGGTTGATTGGCTCTGATGGTCTTCCTGTGGAGCTTTTGTCACCTCTTGGTCTATTTATCCTTACCCCCACTTTTCCAGTAGACTCCCTATGGTTCACCCAATGTTTGGCAGTAATTCTCAGTATGTGTTTTGAGCATTTGCGGAGCTTGTAAGAGAACAATTCTGGTAGGCTCCTGTCTGCACGCATATCAGAGTATTGTTAATAGTGATAGGGGTTGGTTTTCTTTCATGGGATGGGCCTAAGAGTTGGGGCAGCATTGGTTGGACATTTCCTCAATTTCTGCTTGTTCTATTCTATCTCAGTCCCTGCAGATCTTGTTGGCAGGGTAAGTTTTGATTTGAGGTTTTTGTGGGTGGGTTGGTAATCTCCTCTGTTACTAGGAGTCTTCTCTAGATAAAGGGTGTCCTCTTCAATCTCCATGGCCCATTGCTACAAGGACTCTTAGCTCCAGTCCCCTTCATATCTTCCAAGAGGCCTTTTCTGATTTAGGTCTGCAGCTTGTCACAGAGATGCCCCTGGCTACCATTTCTCTTTTCTCTGTGTGTTTTCTGCCCTCCAACCACTACTTTCTCCAGGGCTGAGCCCCACCCTTATTATTCTCTGTGCTCCTTCTTCTACCTGGTTCCCATTCTTTAATCACTACCCCTGTCTATTCTATTTCCCCTTCTGAGTGAGATTTACAAATCCTTCCTTGGGTCCTACTTGTTACACATCTTCTTGGGGTCTGTGCACTGTAGTATGTCTATCCTGTTCTATGTGACTAAAATCTGCTTATAAGTGAATACATACCGTGTGCATCTTTCTCAATCTGTGTTACCTCACTCAGGATCATCTTTTCCAGTTCCATCCATTTGCCTGCAAATTTCATGATTTCCTTGTTTTTAATTGCTGAGTAGGTAGTATTCCATTATGTAAATGTACCACAATTTCTTTATTTATACTTTAGTTGAGGGCCATCAAGATTGTTTCCAGTCTGCCTATGACAAATAAAGCTACTGTGAACATGGTTGAGCCAATGTCCTTGTTGTATGGTGGAGCCTCTTTCGGGTGTATGTCTAGGAGTGGTATAGCTGGGTTTTGAGGTAGCACTATTCCCAGTGTTCTGAGATAGCTCCAGATTGATTACCAAAGTAGTGGGGTTGTACTCCCACTAGCAGTGGAGGAGGGTTCCCATTTCTCCACATCTTCACCAGCATGTGTTGTCACTTGAGTTTTTGATCTTAACCATTCTTACAGGTGTAAGGTGGAATCTCTGAGTCGGTTTAATTTACGTTTCCCTGATGACTACGGATGGTGAGCATTTCTTTAAGCGCTTCTCCACAACTCCAGATTCCCTGTTGAGAATTCTCTGTTTATCCCTGTATCCCATTTTAATTGGATTATTTGCTTTGTCAGTGTTTAATTTCTTGAGTTCTTTATATAATCTGAATATTATCCCTTTGTCAGATATAGGACTGGTAAAAATCTTTCCCCAATCTGTAAACTGCTGTTTCATTCTATTGATAGTGTCCTTTGCTTTACAGAAGCTTTTCAGTTTCAAGAGTTCCTATTTATTAATTGATTGCAGATGTTAGAGCCTGGGCTGTTTATGTTCTGTTCATGAAAATTTTTACACAAAGGAAATAATGCAGTTGTAAGCAACTCTTACCTTGATACCTATAGCCGTGACACCATCTTTTACCTTTTCCTCTCATTTAATGGGCCCTTCCTCCTACTCTCAACTCAGCTAATCCTGACTTCTCTTCTACAACACAGCTAAAGCACAGTTCTCGAGTCAAACATTTCTTTACTCTCCAGTTACACACTCTTATACATTCCTTATACAGAGAAATCCATTAGGTTGCTCTGGTCATAATGTTTTCATCAACTACTCAACTCATAACCTTGTTTTATGTGCATATTTAAAGATCCCTTCTTTAATGTATCTCATGGATTCATTAGCATTGTGCTCAATGCCAGGGGCACTATAACTCATTGCTGAGTGAAATAGATTCAGCATATATATTTTCTCCATATGGCATCTCCTAGCATTCCCACACTTATGAACATGAAGCAGCAGTTCAGGACCAAACTTGGGGTCATTTTAAACAGCAAAATCTCCAATAAAAAAGACACAAAAGTGCAAAAAAAAAAAAAAGTGCCATAAAACCAGTCATAAAAATGGTACTTATTTGTTATCTGAGAGCTGATAAAAAAAAAGGCAGAGTACAGTCTGGCTCAGCCTTAGCTGGAAATGTGCAGCATGAACACCTCCAACTTCTCATTGCTCTATACATGCCTGAGAACAGACATCAAAGTGTTGTGAATATTGATTTGAGGTTTGAGGTTTACAGATAAACTTTAGAGGGTAGATTAATCTCAAATATAGATTCCAAGAATGAAAAACCATTTAAAACCATTTTTCTTAGTAAATTATAAGCTTCATAAAAATAGTAGTCTTGTCTCTTTTGTTCACTGTATCCAACTATTTCTGATGCATTGCAAGTATCCAATAGTATTTTCTTTATTAATGAACATATAATTTTGTGATTCCAGGGAAGATGTAAAATCTCAGTTATTAAGCCCAATTTCTACATAAGATATGAAGAAACAACAAGGTTTGCTCATCAAGAATAGAATACATAAAGACTACTGTGAGAAGAATATGTGTTAAAATTAGCAAATTTATGGGCAAGACAATGGAGATTAGTGAAGAGGAAGAGCTGTGTCGAGGTGAAAACTCAGGGCTGAAAGTCCACACATAAAACTGACTTTCAGATGTTTTGGTTCTTTTGCTCTCCTTGTGGAGCTCCTGTCCTCTCCAAGTCTTACTATCTCCCCCTTCTTTCATATGATTCCCTGCACTCTGCCCAAAGTTTGGTTATGGTTCTCAGCATCTGGGCACAGGGGTCTTCTCTGAGACTGATACTCCAACCAAGTATATTCATGGATATAACCTAAAACCCCTGCTTAGATGTAACCCATGGCAGCTCAGTATCCAAGTGGGTTCCCTGTTAAGGGAACAGGGACTGTCTCTGGCATGAACTCCGTGGCTGGTTCTTTGACCTCCCCTCCCCCAAGGGAGGAGCAGCCTTGCTAGGCCACAGAGGAGAACATTTGCAGCCAGTCCTGATGAGACCTGATAAGCTAGGGTCAGATGGAAGGAGAGGGGTAGCTCCTCTATCAGTGGACTTAGAGAGGGGCAGGGAGAAGATGAGGGAGGGAGGGTAGGATTGAAAGGGATTGAGGGAGGGGGATACAGCTGGGATACAAAGTGAATAAATTGTAATTAATATAAAAATAAAATTTTAATTAAAAAACTGACTTTCAGTGTAGTGGCTAACAAACCAAATGCGGGTCTGAAAATGATTATCTTTCCTGGAATTGTACTGGGACAGAGCAACTCCCACAGAAGGGTGGGAAGAAGAATAGATAAAAAACCAAATAGATGAATACACATATGGCTAAGAAAAGCGGAACACTGAGCTCATAAAATTAATCGTCATAATACAATAAGTATAAATGACTATGTCATAGAAACGTCTTTAGAACACGTGTGTGGTGAGTGTGGAATTGGGGATGATGAGCACAGTCACAGAACAACCACAGGCAGTAGTCTTCCGTGAATCATTTCTAATTCAGTTCTGAGGAGGAGCTGGTGTTGTGTGCCTTTTCCTGAGAAGACCTGAATAAACATCTATTTACCCCAATTAATGCACAAATAACAGACCAAATAAACTATTCCACCAACATCTAGACTAGTGGAACAGTGAGCTACTCATAGAGAAGGGTAAAGGGCTACTTACCAGAGCATGGCCTGCTGGAAGACAGCTGGACCATAGAAAAGCCCATCTCCCAGTGGGTGATGACTCATAAAGCCATCCCTTGAGCCCTTCTACAGGACTTGCAAACATATTATATGGTCATAGTGCTTCTCTTCCTCAGTAATTTGAAAAGGAGCTTATGAATCTTATAAATTGCAAGTTTCCTGGGATTTATAATTTTGTTTTCTTCCTAAGCCTTTTAAGTTTCATTTACTTCCTTAATCTTCACATGCTCCCCCAGGATGAAATGTTTCAGTTCAGAGAAAATGCTGCCCAAAAGTAGCGTGATTAAGCAAGATAATAAAATTTCCAACTCGCCAGTGGAACCCAAAGTAAGGTGTGGTGACAATTTTGGTTTCTTAAAAAAACCAATTATCTGAATATGTTTTTGTTTTAATCCCAAGTGTAGGACAAGATGCTGCTTCACAACAGGTGATTATGCTTTGCTTCATGCTCCATCAGGGGCATGATTTTTCCCAGCTGAAAATAGTTTATGTTTGGAATTCTGGAGACTCTTGAGAGGGTATAAATGACAGAGCCCAGAGAGGGACAGGGGTGCTCTGAAGAGGGAGCTGCTGGTCCCCTGCTGCTCCCGCTGCTACTGCTGGTCTCTGCAGTTGCTGGTTGCTTTTGCTGCATTTGCTATTATTGGTTTGCTAGTTTGCTAGAGTGTTGGTTTGACAAAGATTGGACTTGCCATCAAGGGACCCAGAGGTCCTAATCAGCAGGAAGTAGTCTAAGTCCCCTTTCCCCTCTAACCTTCTTTCTTGCCTGCCTAGTGTTGGGAGTTGGGAGGAATTGGGGTATAGAAGGATGGTGGATATAAGAACCTGAATAAAATAGTAAAAAAAAAAAAAAAAAAAAAAGGTGCACTTACAGTGGGGTTGTAGTCCCAATAAGGAATAAACACTAATCAAAGGAGGAAACAAAAGCAAAGTCATGTCTGTATCTGCAAGACATCTAGCCAATTATCAAATCCAGAGGGGCATGTGGCATGACCTGTTTAGGGGGGAGGGGAGGAAAAGGGGACAGAGAGAAGAAATGAGGGAGAAGGAGGAGAAGAGAAGAGACAGAGAACTTTGTAGAGCTTTATATCTCTCATCTAGTCCAATTCACTAATTAAAAGCAAGCCAGCCAGCCAGAAAAACCTGAGTGTCTGCTTCATGTGACTAGGTTTCCAAATCTAAGAAATGGGATTGGGTGTAGAGAAATTTTAATTCAAAACATGGATATTCTGGCAAGAGATCACATCCAAAGACTTTCCAGGTCTGCACGATTTGGCTGGAATACAAACATGCCCTTATTCCAGGAGACAGGGGGCGGCAGATCTGAGATTAAGGCCAGCCTAGTATAGAGCAAGTTTCAGGTAAAAATAAACAAACAAACAAATAAATCAATCAATAAATCTTAGGTCCAGACATGGTAGTACATGTCTTTAATCCCAAACAATGAAGATAAAGTTAGTTTGTAGAAGGAAGCACCCATTTTTGAAAGTGGTGTTTAACTGAGTGGCAGAAAAAATAACAAATCAGATAAAGATTTGACAGAATAGGATATGCCCAACTCTCATGAAAATAGGGAGGAAAGGGAAGCTACTTAAGGGGCAATGCAGAGATAGAGAGAGGGAGGAGGCAGTTTTACTGGGAGAGGTCTACAGATAGAGGTTGAATGAGAGAACAAGATAGACACAGGTGAAGACAAAACAAGACAGAAAATGAGAAGAGAGGATCCAGAAGATTAGAAAAGATTGCTGGAGTTAGTCTGAGACCAAGTAGAGCATTTCAGAGGCTGAGAGAGAAGTGAAGCTGAATAAGTCAACTTGGAGAGGATTTTGAGTCAGAAGAGCTGAGTTGAACCAGCCAGCCCAAAGTTCAGTAAAAACAAAACAAAAACAAACAAAAAAAAAAAGTGGGCTTATTAAGCAGTAAATCTCAAAGGCTAAAAATATTCTAGGCCTAGGTTAGATTGTATGGAGGCTAGAAGCTTCCAGGATGAGGCCTACATCAGCAGAAGAAGGTGGCAAGCCTTCCAGACAATTCAAACAGGTGAACAAAAATTTCTTTTACATTGGGAGTGGAGGGTGTCAGTCATGTGGCAATGAATTCTTAGGCTGTAGACTCTGCATTCATATCTTAGGGTAGTTATATCTTAGGGTAGACTTTAAATTAGTGGCCACAGTGTTGGCTAATTGGCTGGTCTTAGAAAATAGTATAAAGAAAACAAGCCAGTAGAAATATAGTCACATAGCTGAATGTGCCATGGGCCACTTGAACTGAAACCAGTGGGGGAAACCAGGAGCAAAAAAAGAATTGTACTAGCTAGGAGCTAGACAGCTAAGTCTTTAGTTCCTGCTGTTCTTTGCTTGAAGACTGCTCCCAGGTGCAATGGCCTACTCATAGTTTTGATCTGCTACTTCAGGGACTGAGTGCACAAAGCTCAGAGAACGCTTCCAGAATTGACTGGAAGTCATGCCAGTGTCAACAGATGTAGCAAGAACAGGGGTATAAGGAGGCACCCAGAACCTGGCATCATCTAGCATTTGTGGAACTCCTGCCATAATTCCCTTTAATATTTACAGTCTGTAAGGTTTGCTTAGAACCTTACATCCCTAGCAGTACTTGCTCTGGCAGACATTAAAGATTTACCTTGAGTATTAGTTGCTGGATAAATGGATTTGAGGAAAATTATGAAAATACAACTGGAAAGATTTTGGCAGGAAAGGTGATGAAATATGCTAATATGGGAGAAGGTGAGGAGAAGGAGCTAACAACAGCCCCTAGAAATTGCTACAGGCTCACCACTGAGGACAGAAAAAAATATATATACAAATGAATCTTTTGCTGACTTATGTTAGTACCCAAAGATCAGAATCCTGTGACATCCCTAGATTAAACTGGGTGAGAGGTGTGTGCTTCTGTGTGTTCATGTGTTTAAATTCCTGCTCGCATGGTACATGAGCAAACCCTGGGAGATAAAGCAGATAATTAATTTTGTTCATGTTTTGTATTAGGTTTGACACCTTACTGCAGCCCAGGGTTCCTCCCTCTTTCTTTAATAGCCTTAAATCACTATTCTTTGGGTTCAGGGTTAAAACCATGAATTGTCTCCAAAGATCAAAAGACTCCAAATAAATACTATTATTTTAATGAAGAAACAGAAGGACTCCATAAAGAATTCATCTGATCATCTTGAACATAACTCATGAGGCTTTTCTGTGATCCCAGTTTCTCCTTAGCAGTGTTACTTTGGGGGTAAAATCAGCATGTGTGAGGTTAGATATCCAGGTTGAGTTAAAAGTGAGGGAAAAAAAAGTAGATTTAGCTCCTCAACATGAAATTTTCAGTTGTTTTTTTTTGGGGGGGACTACTGGTGGTTATGGACTATCCCTACAGTCATATGCTTACCTACCTATTCATAAGGCCATGTACATATTATTACATATATGCATCTAAATATGGAATCTCATAAATCATTTTAAACCTAGAAGCTTCTTTTGTTTTGATTCAGCACTTATTCCAAATATTTTTAATCATGTTGGTTTTGTTTGTTTGTTTTTATTTTACTTCTCAAAGACCATCAATATATTCTTAACTTATTTTATATGCAATTGTCCTGTGGATACTAATTTTCAAAAATCATCAGCCTTTGTATTCTTTTTAATCTCTTAGTAAATTAACATAATTGGGTTTTTCTTGCATTTTGAAATTTCACACCCTTGATGAAGGACACATTCATCTTGTATTATCTTTCCTCAGTCCCATATCCCTCTGTTCTTTGTGCTTAATAGGTGTCTAATAGATCTTGGTTGAAATAAATTCTTCTGAATCTTCTCTTAATCTTTCAGAGTGAAAAGACTGAATCATTCAGTCCATAGTCCAGTTAAGGCTCTTAGTGTTTCAAGGAGGTCAAGAAACATCAAGATGTTTTCTTACCAGTGTTTCTAACTGCTCTGACCTATGAGTCCTACTCCAGACTTTTAAAAAGCAATTTCTCTGCTGTTAAAAAGAGTTCTTACTAGGTGATGTGATGTTAATCCAACAAATAGAAGAGGCTCCTGGAATAAGCATGCTGCTTTCACCCTAAGCCTGGCTCTTGGGGGTAAACTATTTAGCCTTAAAAGAGGATACACTACAGCCACTGGCAGACAGGAAGATCTGAGAGAAGCACAGATATGCAGCAGATAATGTAGAGAAAGAGAAACTGGAGCTTCCATGCCATTCCTGGGCACAGCATCCTCCCAGCTGTTCACTGTGGCCACTACCTCAGAAGCTTGTCAGACCTCATTGTTCTAGAGTTTTATGGAACTTAATCAGCAGCCTCTCTTCCATACCCCCTGCTTTGTCCTTCCCAGAGGTCAGAGCTGGTTTTGAAAACCCTAGTATTCAAATCACTCCTTTTGATGACTAGCCCAAACATAAAGCCATACAGAGACACCTAATGCCCAGCTTTTTTATAATGTAAACTCTGGTATTATCACAAAACATTCAGTGTGAATAACAAAAGAACACTCTAAATACTATAACTTCCATGTTGATTCCCTTCAAAATTATGTGGAAATTTACTTGGCAATATAATGTAATTAGGAGGGGGACAAGAGCTAGACAGATGACTTAGCAGGTTAAAGCATTTGCTGTTTAGGATGAGGACCTGAGGTTGATCCCAAAATCAAGAGGCAAATCAACTTCAAATTTTTCTAATTTATTCAGTCTATGGTAATAGTCCATAGACTTGAAAATGGGCTCAAATATTCAGGAAATTCAGTTGTAGGATCACCGTGCCAGGAACTCAGGATGAAAACTAAATGCACTATACCACATTTCTTTTTATCATTTATTTTCTCACTCTTCACTGGAGATTCCTTTTACCTCTCAAATAAGATACTTGCATCTGATCCAGTCTCATAAGTGTTGTGAATCCTGAGACAGCAATGTGACACCAGTGATAAAGAGTGATGGCCTATATAATATGTGGTTCATTCTGGTTTTGGTTTTGTTTTTCTAGAAAGACAGGTAGGCAGAATATTGGATGCAGAGTGTTCATGCCATTTCCTATATCAAGATGAAAATGCTCATGGGGGACAAGGATTCTGTCAGTCCTGAATTAAAGCCCATTAAAAAGAAAGAACACCACCCACAATTCACTAGGCTGCTGAAAATGAGAACCTTTCTATCAAAATCTTCCATGATACTATAACATTAAAGGTTCCACTCTTCAGAACACTTCAAAAGCCATGTTTTCAAAAAGAACAAGGCTAAAGTTCAAGTTTAGAAAGAGGAGAAAGGTATAAAGAACAGCTCTAATTAGCATTTTTCCTAGATGTATTATCAAGGAAAAAATTAATGTGTAGATTTGGGTAAAATACAAGCCAATGTTGATTAACCCTCATGCACCTTCTCACCTCTAATAATATCTCTATCTTATTAAATGGGCCACAAGTATTCTGTTGCTGGTAATTAGGTTCAGAGTATGTGTCACAATTGTAATGGGTTATTGATTGCCTCTTAAAGAACTTCATAGCTCCTCGGGCTTTGAGAACATTAATGAATGCTGGAATTGATAAAGTTGAGTTTAATTACATACAGTACATCTTGTTAGACATTAACCTTGCATTTATTCTGGTTTATTTTTTGTCTTGTACAGCTAAAATTTTATTTTGAACTTTCACAAAATAAATGTCTGTCCTGGCTGAACTTTATTCTTCAGAATCCATGGGCACCCATGAAAACTTAATTTGGAAAGAAAATTAGTACATTATTCTTTATGATTTATTATTTTACCTAGTGGTAAGCCTGTGTATGTGTCTGACTGAATATTCTGCAAGAACTGCAAGCTAATCAGGTGGGAGGCCCACTGAAGTCCCTTACTCATCCTGAGAGGACATTACACATCATATCCTCCCTACAAAATGCTGGTGGATGCCTACTTGGCCAGAAATATTGAAGCCAACCTTTCAGCTGAGATTACTGTTTCTAATTAGTACCAGAGATCAGGAGAATCTGTTGAAGGACAGTCAGTGAACATGTCAGTGAACTGGGTGTATGGCCCTAAGTAATGTCTCAAATCCTTATAAAGGAAAATACTATCAAATGTGCCAATGACTTCTTTCCAGAAAACCAGGTACTATTCTGAGCTCAGTGCTGTCTAGCTCTCAAATCCGAGCTCAAATGTCTTCTTTTTGGAGTTCCTACAGACACGCACGCGCGCGCGCGCACACACACACACACACACAGAGAGAGAGAGAGAGAGAGAGAGAGAGAGAGAGAGAGAGAGAGAGAGAGAACCTTTTTCTGTCCTTTAAAGTAAGTACTTTTAATATCTCAAGTATTTTCCTATTTTTACAGTGCTATGGTCTTACATATGCTGAGGAAGCACTGTGTCAACTCTAATGCCACGCCATAGCCCTTATCCAATTAAGCACTTTTAATTTGTTTCTTACCCGTATTTAGAAATGAACAATGAATTATGACAACTCCTGAAGGTCAAGTTTCCTGGAGACAGGAATAACTTCAACCTCAAGCCTCCTAATGGCAGTGATCACATTGTTCCTGCTTGAATCCTAGTGAAGCACTGAAATCTTCTTCTTCTTCTTCTTCTTCTTCTTCTTCTTCTTCTTCTTCTTCTTCTTCTCCTTCTTCTTCTTCTGCAAGAAAAAGGGGGAATAGAGAGCTTAACAACAGTGAAGTATGCCTAAAACATATGGGAAAATAAAAAAACATGATTTCTAAAAATTTATCTAGCAAAATTCTCATGACCCTAATTGTTCTATACTCCAACCCTCTTTGAGGGATATATCATAGACCAAAAGCAAAGAATTAGAAATTTATAACCAGAGCTTGACTACAAAAGAATCAGCTTAATCAATGAAATTATCATATCTGAAAAAAGAGCAAGACAATAGAAGGGAATATGCGTCTATGGAAAATAAAAGCTGGACTTCAGAAGGGAAAGAATTGGCAGCATTGCTCCAGGCCTTAGGAAACAAGGTGGCTTCTACCATTCTGTTCTTAACAGAATCTTATTAGCATCAAGAACAACATCCTGGGACTGTCACCTTTTCTTAAACACTGCAAAGCAAAAAGAAGATTTAAAAAACAGGTTTAACTGTCAGGCACATGAGAAAAAGAGGTCATAAAAATATGAAGTCCATGATGCCAATTAAGGTATCCTCTGTTTTGAAGTTCAACAAATAAAAATTTCCTAGCTTCGTTATCAAAATGGACAATTAAACAAGAATTCTTTTTTTATTGTTAATGAAAGATAATATTAATATGTACTGCTAGGAGGGTATCATATAGGAAAAAGTCTATCTTATCTAAATATAACCACCCCCTGGAGCTCCAGATTTTTACTGTAAGATCAATAGTACCTGGACATCTAGAGCAGTTGCTTCCATATTGGGCAGTGTGTATATATGGGGTGGGAGTGGGTGATGGAAGAGATGAGAAGTCAATGTTGGGTATCTCAAACAATCTACACTTTATTTTTTGAGACAGGGTCTCTCACTAAACTCAAAGCTCACCCATTTAGCTAATGTGACTAACATGCAAGCCTGGGAGTTCCTACCGTGTCCTGCATTTCTAGTTCAGGGATTATAGATGCATATTGCTACATCAGGCTTTTTTAGCCTGGATTCTAAGTGTTGGATCCACAAGGGTGGAGGGAGCAAATGGCAGTGCTGATAACACTGTCCTAAACAGAAGGACTGATGACTAGGTAAACAGAAGATTGTTCTTTGGTAAACAGAGGCCTAAACTCAACATCCCTCAGAAATCTCAAAGGCGGGTTTCTGAACACCAGGAAAGCCACTACTCCCCTTATCTACCACAAAGGTCAGCTGTTGGAAACAAATGTGGCTTAGAGTAAAAGACTCCCCTCGCTGAGAATTGCTGACCCCCGAAGACAACAGCCATGCAGTTGGAACCGGACATTCCAGAGATAAGGAAGCTCCCAGGTGGGACGACATTCCAAGATCACGAGCTGCCCAGGAGGAAGGACATTCCAAGACCTCAAGCTGCCCAGGCGAAACCACTCCTCTCACAGGAATTTTACCTTCCCCCTCCCTGCTCCTTCCTTTCTCTGCTTTTAAAACTGGTGCTTCTCACCCCATTAAAGGAGACCTTGACAAGGAAACTGCTTGGTCTCCTCCTCCTTTCCCGCCCGTTTTTCTTTCAGGCTTGGCTCCCCTCGGACCCCACGAATAACTAGGTCCCGCGGGTCGGGGCAGTCAGCTATGTCCAGCAAGGAGGGAGGTATCTATCTCCCATCCCAACAGTCTACAACAGATCAACTCCTCCTTGCTAAATCTCAAGCTGTTCTGGCCTGCACCTCTGCTCTCCCAGCTACTTGTTCCCTTAAACCTGACAAGGTTTTTTTCCCCCACTGGCCACTATACACTGTTCAATGATAGACAGTTAAGGGGATTGATCCCCAAATACACTTTTGTTTTGACCTACGGAGTGGTCCAGCTTGGTAGTTTCACTGTGCCTTCACTTATGCTATGGTTGTGATCTGGGCATGTCGTGCTTGTAAGGCAAGCATATCATTGACTGATCCATCTCCCTAGCCACAGAGATAGCTTTTTTAAGTTTATCTTTTGCTAATGAAATCCTGAACTTCAAAAACTGTTGTTTCTTCTGGGTATCCCCTCCTAGCTAGCCACCACAGCCCTTCTGCTTGTGATATTCAGGGCACAAATAAATGAATGTTTTCAGTCTAAGCTCTTCTACATGAGCGCATGGTCTCTTTTAAGATAACTAAAGGTCCAAATTTCCTGAACTGGAAGGTTACAGAGGACAAAAGTTGCTATATGGTTACCAATGAGAAAATACTATAAATAAGGCAAATAGGGGATGACTGTTATTCATGGATCTTTTTAGCACACCTGCCATGGTCCTGCCAAAGTTAAAAATGTGGTTTATAGCATTCTGCACCTAGGGTTTTCCACTGGACCAGTTGAGCAGGTCTTTCATTCTAGGTATGACCAAGCATTTATTTATATTTTGAAATATACAAATAATAAATGTACTTTCCCTTGTTTTATTGTTCAATAACATAATAATAATATCTTACCATGTGAGGCAGGCACATTAGTACATGCCAGTAATGTCAGCAGTTGGGAGTCTGAGGCAGGAGATCATGAATTAGAGGCCAGGCTGAGATACATAGGTAAATTATGTATCTAATTTTTTAAAAACAAAATTTAGTGAAAGCATAACATACAATTGTTTATGTGTTGTATTAGAACTCTTAAATACCTAGTCCAAAAATGAAACAGGATCATGGTTTTATTGGCTCCATGACAGGTTTTTATGGCTTTGTTTCACTGGCGAGATTTTTACGTTGAAAACTATTGTTAGACTCTTCTATTTTAAGTTGATTTAATGCTTACTCTTTTAAACTCCAAGCAATATTATACATTGTGAAACCTGCAGAGTTTTCCTCTCTGAACTCTTTTGCTATTGTTGCCTGTGACACTCATTTATCAAACATAATTTTAATGACTCAGTTCTTTTCCTTTCTCACTGCCTTCATTGCATCTTACCTGTCTAGACTTTACCTTCCTAGAAGATAGACATCATACTTGTTTTCATTTGAGGACCTCCACTAATGGCTTATAGTCTTATTGCTAATCTGCTCTCACCCAGTGCTTCCCAGCTATACTGGGGGACTCCTAAATCCTTGGATCTAGAAGGCCACGATTTGCCTCTGCCTGATCCTGCCATTCTAAGAAATTCTCATGGAAATGGCTGGGCTGTTCCTTCTCCACAATCCTCTCCTTTAAAGTCTTTATAGGCCCCAAGACAGCCACTGTGAACACTGGATCTGTAAATCAGTCAGCCAGAGATTTGCTGAGGGGAGTCACATACCAACAGGGCTGCAATTCAGTTATGCCTGGTTCTGTCCAGAAGCAAGAGGCACATTGGATTTCCATGCAGGGTCAGGAACAGCAAAGACAAAGCCTGGAGAGAAAACATTGGGTCTGGAGACAAAAAGAAAAAAGCATGTGTCTAAGTGGATGCCAACTGTACAATTTAAGACAAAAATGTTTTGGAAGTGAGCCCAAGGCTTCAAAAGATGGATCTGAAATTTCATAGACCTTTTCTGAACACCTGCTTCTCAGAGACTAAATACTGACCACTACTGAAGACATTTCTTGCATTACCCCCAGTATGTCCTCCTCTTGGGGATGTAAGAACTCTAGAATTAGCAGGCATAGTGATACATGGCTTTAATCACCTTATTGGTACTTCAGAGGTAGGTGAATCTCTGCAAGTCTGAGGCCAGGTAAGGCTACAGAGTGAGACCCTGCCTAAAACAACAACAACAAAAACCCTCTTGAGCCAAAGCTAACAAATTTAAGTGATAAAGGAGATGACTTTTGCTCTAAAGATCTCCTTATTTAAAATAACAAGTAGGGGAAGAACCTGAAGCAGAGACACACTGAGGAGATATTTGGATAAAGGTGATCTCATGACTTTTCCATTGTCCTTCTCTGAGAAGATGGGAGAAATCAATCTCTTCTGCCTAAGCTGGTCCACCCAATGCAAAACTTATGAGCATTTTAAAAGATTAAATTAGGAAGTATGATGGTTTAAAGGAGAAAGGCCCCCATTGACTCATTTATACTTCAACCCCAGTTATTGGAACTGTATGGTAAGGATTCAGAGGTGGGGCCTTGTTGGAGAAAGTATGTCTCTGGGGAGGGTGTCAAAATCCCATGTCGTTCTCAGTTCTCTCTATATATATCTCTCTCTTTCTCTCTCTCTCTTGGGCTTATGGATCAGATGTAAGCTCTCAGTTACTGTTCTAGCACCATGGTTACCTACCTCTCTGCTGCCATGATCCCCACCAAGATGGCCATAGACTCACTCTCTGAAACTGTAATCAAGCCCCAAATTAAATGTTCTACACAGGATTAGAAAAATAATTAAGTCAGCATTTCAAAACGTGTAGATGATGCCTCTAGCCTTAAATATAAAAGTTGCTTTTTTTACTTTTTTTCCTTTATTATTATTTTTTATTTTTTTTCTCTACTACATGTTCTTATGCAAGCTCCTCAGTTTCCTGTGAAAACTTAGTGAAGTAACAAAAGACCATTTGTCATGCTGGAGACTGAGAAGACAACAGGCATAATGGAAATCTCACCTGAGCAACTCTAGCCATTTGTTCAGACACTTTATCAGTCTACGATTCTGATTTTGACACTATGCAATTTTGTACTCCTAATGGACACAACCCTTTCACAGCATCTTCACAACATAATGTAATTAATACCTTGAAACAAATTTTCCTTCTACCACTTTGACTCTGTAATTTCCTAAAAAGCATCTTGCTTCTTCCTCAATCTTCAGTGAATTAATGCACTCTGAAAGCAAAGACAGAAGCAGAAAACAGAAACAATTAACCAAAAAATGTGTTGAAGTACAAGACACTAGAGAGGAGGGAACTATATCATATTACATGGCTGAATGTTATACATATCGTTGTATTAATGCATTCCTAAAACATTTCTATAACCAAATCTTTCATAAAGTAAAATTTCCAATGCAATATTACATTCTCTAAGATAATGTAATATATTTGGGGTATGAAATAGAGATATTTTGCTTTCATATTTTGTTCCTATTTGTTATGTCATATATAAAGAAGAGCACCATGGTGAGAATGGGTCCAACCTAGCATTGTTCTGTCCATTCCCTGAGATACTCTTGGGGTTTTTTTGTTGTTGTTTGTTTGTTTGTTTGTTGTTTTTGTTTTCCTTTGTTTGGTTTGTTTTGTTATTTGTTGCATTTAAATCCTATCTCACTCAACACTCAACCCAGTTCCACCAATTCCAGTAAATTTTCCCTCCACTATAACTTGCAAACTCAGCCTTACTCCCTCTTGTATATTTGTTTTCTTCATTATTCCTAACACTTAAGGGCAGAAACTTCCTGTAAAATGCAAATAAGGCAGGAGAAAGAACACCCTGATTGGATCTTTCAAAGAAACTTTAATTTAATAGAAGATAATCAGATAGCAGGTTGTGAAGGCCATTGAGGAGAGACTTCTCCCTCACAGTGACAGTTTATAAAATTAAGAAGAACAATGTCAAGAATTTGATTACTGGCCAAGAGTGGGATTTGAATCCGGTATCTCCCTCTGGGTGGACATTTAACTTCCTAAATTTCCTATGGGAACAAGAAGGTTACTGCTTAGCAGAAGGCTAAGACTGTCTCCATTCCTTAAGATCTGATCCAAAGTGTCCTACAGATCACTTGCACAGAAAAGTGCTCTATTCTAGGAACTATCATGAATATTATAAGATTTACTAAACATGTGGGTATGTGCATGGTCCCTTTTCACAGGGTGTATACTCTCATCCTGTGAGAAGGTTTTACTCATAGGGGTCTTTTGGTCATTGTCCACTCTCTGCACCACTGAGGGAATCCTGTGTTTTTCTAGAATAAATGCTAGTTTTCTATGCTGTGCTGTGTGTAGGTCTCTTCAGAATTCATTCAACAGAAATCAAAAGGACCAGGAAGCTGAGGGAGAGTAGGGTGTAATACTTTGAGTAACCTAGGTATTGTAAAAGCTCTGCCAACCCCCATCTCCCACCTCTCTGTCTCTCTCTCTCTCTGTCTCTGTCTCTGTCTCTGTCTCTGTCTCTGTCTCTGTCTCTGTCTCTGTCTCTCTCTCTCTCTCTCTCTCTCGTGTGTGTGTGTGTGTGTGTAGATGGCTCTCTGTGTGGCTGGACAGGGAGGAGAAAAGGGGAGAAACTAAAAGAGAAAGATTTTTTTTTTAATTGGCTCCCATGATCACAGAGTGAGAACTCCCAAAGTCTTCCATCTGTAAGACTGTTTAATGTCAGTTCCAGCTCAAGAGGACAATGTCCAGTGTCTGAAGTTTGGAAGACAAAGAATTCTCCCTTCTGCCTTTTGTTTCATTAGACTCACAAGGAACTGAGGATGGATGCCCATATTGTAAAAGCCCATGGTCTGAAAAAAATTCTCATAGCCATACCCGAAAATATTGTTTAACCAGATATCTGGTCAGTCTGTGAGTCAGTTAAGACAGAACATAACATTAATCACCACAGCCGTTATTTCAAAACTGCAAATTATACATACGGTGTTTTAGTATATATTATAAAGTTTTTAAGTGAATTCTTCAGTTTCTTCCTAGATGGTAAAAAAGTAAGACTGGTGTGTAACTTGTTAACTTTACAAATATGACCACTGCCTAGAGAAGAAAAAAATTTATCCCTAAAATATGCTTAACCGAGGAAGCTAATTCAACTGGCATCTTACAAGAATATTCAGATGAGCCTCATAGGCAGCTGACCCTTCACTTGTCACCACCTGATCCTTTTTGTTCTGGCCAATAATGGGAACATATTTTACACCAAGAAGCATTATATTCCCCAAAATACTGTTACTACTACCTACTACTACAGAAATCTGAGCAATGCACCTCTGGGGTATTATCAGAAAACATTTCAGTGTCTGTATTCATTAGCCTTCCGTTAATGTGACCAAAAATCTAAGAACTAATAAAGAGTGAGACATTGATCATGACTTACATTTTTAGATTTTTTAGTTGATGATTAATTGGTCCTATTGCTCTGGGCCCATGGTGGAGCAGCGGATCACAGTAGAAGCACATGATGAAACAAAACACTTACCTCAGGGATAGAAAACAAAGGAAAGGAGGGACTTAGTGGGGAAAGTCTTCAAGGACACATGTCCATACCCAAAGTCCTGAGACCCTCCTGCTGGGCCATATTTGAGTTCCCCATGACATATTTATAATTCTGAGTCTGGCTTATTTTGATTAACACAACGAATTTGAGTTACATCCGTTTTCCTGCACATGCCATAATTTTGGCCTTCTCTACAGCTGCATAAAATTCTATTATGCATATGTACTGCACATTTCTTATTAATTCACCTGCTGATGTGTGCACCAGGCTAATCTCATTTCTTGGCTGTTGTGACTGTCACAGCTGGAAGTATGGATATGCAAGAATCTCTGTGGTACGTTGACTTGGAATATGTTCAAGAGTTATATGCCTTGGCCACATGTTAATTTTTAGTTCATTGCAGACCCTTCATACTGATTTCCATAGTGACAACACAAATTTATATTAACACTAATAATTCTATCCCCACATTTTTGTCATCATTCACTGTTATTATTATTCATTATTTTTTAGTTTGCTGAGACAGCGTCTCACGATGTAATTTTGGCTAGCCAAAAAAATTCTCACTATAACCAGGCTGTCCTCAAACTCATAAAGATCTACCTATCTCTGCCCCCTGCATGCTAGGACTAAAGGCATATGACATCATTCCCGTTGTCATCTATTTTCCTGATAACAGACATTTTGATAGCATTCCTTATTGGTAAGAGCAATGTTGGAGGAATCATAATACACGATCTCAAATTATACTGCAGAGCCACAGTAACAAAAACAGCATGGTTTCTGGTACAAAGATAAACCTGTAGGTCAACGGGTTAAGATAAGACCCTGAAATAAACCCATACATTCATAACTACCCATTTTTTGACAAAACCATCAGAAATACTAAAGAAACGGCAGCCACATTAACAAACAATTCCTGGAACACCAAACTTCTGAAAGTAGAAGAATAAGGCTGGATCCAGAGCTCTCATCCTGAACCAAGATCTGTTTAAAATGGATAACAGATCTCAATATAGAAACGAACCTTTGAAACCTGGATCAATGTTACATTGATCATAGATATGACAAGATAGCCCAAAAACAGAGGGTGGAAAAATACTCGCCCTCTTGTTTGGAATCTCTGTACCCTCACAACATCAAGGTTATATATAACTTAAATAAACTTAATGTTTACACTGTCAGCTTGACTGGATTGAGACGCCCTATGGAAACATGCCCCTGGGTGTGCCCATGTGGGCATTTTTAAAAGAGTTTAACTAAAGAATAAAGACTTTCTCTGAATTTAGACAACAACATCCCATGGGGTGGCGGGTCTCTGAATACATAAAAAGGAGAAAGTGAGCTGAGCTTGATCACTTATCCCTCTGATTCCAGACTACATATGCTACTTATAGACTTTACTTTCCAACTGCGAGCCAAAATAAACCCTTCCATTCTTAGGTTGCTTTGGCCAAGCATTTTGTTACAGTAATAAAAAGTCATTGATTTTGGGAGTTTAGAGGTCTGTAAGCACACTGCCACTCGCCCCAGGCATTCTTCTTTCTGCACATTGAATATTGCCAAAACATTCAACTTCGGTGGCCACCACTAACCACATCTAGTTTTTATTTCTAATTTAATATAATTAAGTAAGTAAGTAATTTTTTGTTCACTGCACCCCCCTCCCTCATCTCTTCCCAGTCCCATCCACCCTCCCTCTTCTCCCCCTATGCCCTTTATTTACCTCCTTGATAGGTGAGGACCTCCTCCCCTTCTGTCTGACCCTAGCTTATCAGGTCTCATCAAGGCTGGCTGCATCATCTTCCTTTCAGTTTCCAAGTGGGTTCCCTAGTAAGGGGTACAGGGCTGTCTCTGACATAAACTTAGTGGCTGGCTCTTAGATCACAATCTAGTTTTTCATGATGCTTCCAGTCATTTACCAAACTTCTCCTAATACCAGCAATGCTCATGAGAGTTCCAAGTAGACACAGAAACTTTTGGCCATGTGAAGTTGGACCAATGATGAGTACCCTAGAGCAAAGATAGCATCCAGACATGCCTGAAATATCAATGTTATCTCTTTGTTTTTCTCAGTACCACATGGCTTAGAATTGGAGAATTATCAACTACTGAAACCAGAAAGAGATGGCAAGATCATCTCATAAAAGTGTTGCCAATTAAAATATTTCAGGTATCTAAGAGGTAAGATAAAGGAGTAAAGCAGAATTTAAGGCAAATGGCAGCTGGAGAGCATGGCTGGCCATTGCCCCAATTACAGACACTGAAATTCTTGCTTCTTTGAAAGAGAGAGAGAGAAATAGCTCAGAGTTTAATACAATACATATGCAAACTAAATTTAGATGCCAAAGTTTTGCTTCCTTGTCCTTGATTTTATTATTTCTCACTGTGCAGTGAGAAAAACATAGACCAGGTGAGATTAAGATGTTTTTCTAAGAAGGTGCAACTAATTAACTGGAGAAACCAAACCAACATCCAAGCCCAACTTGATGCTGGGTCAATACTGTCTGGAGAATAATTTTGCAAGTTTTCTTCCTGATGTGACAGTGAGATTCAACCTAGTCACAAAACAGTTGTCTCCTGGGTTTTGTCAGATTAGAAAGCGCTCTCTTTGAAATAGTTATCTTTTGGGAATGCCTGCCTGGGTCAAGATTGTGAAAGAAATGGCAATTTGATTTGTAGCCTTCACCCTTGGGAACTGGGTTGTGCCTACTGCTTCCAAAGAGCAGGCAGGAGTCCCCAGGATGCTAGGATGCAGCCATTTATATCTGCATGCTGATAGATGCCTCCAGCCTGGTAAAGCTATGCTTTCTGACAGCCCAGGGGACATATCTGACTCATCTTCTGGCCTTCCAGACGAGACCACCAGGAAGAAGTATAAAAGGCAAGGCAGGATAAGAAAAGAGAGAAAAGCAATAAAGTTCTGACCACTGGTGGCTAGGGATTGATATTTTACTCATCTGTCCATAGGCTCTGTGTGTCTATTTATTTTTCATTTCTGAAATGTTCTTGTTCGTCCATCCTTGGCCCTGAAAGGTAATGGGTTCTTTTGTTCAGGAAAATGAAGGAGATATAGGCAGCGTATAAAAATAAAGGAAAACATAAAAAATCAGAGGGAAATATCCTAACAGGAAATCATATTCCAAGTGTGACAGTTCAGCCTGCTGCTGGCCACAGGAGACCCCATGACACCCACCAAGCAAACACTGGATGTCTACATGTATCTCAGTCACATGTCCATTCAAACCTGGTATCTCCACTTCTTCTATTTTTGGAAGACTGTTGACTTCTTTGTGCTGTGAAACTGACAATCAAAAAAATCATTTTGAGATGTAAATTGAATTAATAAATAATAAATAAATAAGAATTGGGAAAAAAGGACATCATTTCATCTCAGATTCTTTTCTAGTATAAGGAACAAAGAAGCCAGGGAGATTTCAGTAAAACACATGAAAGTGAAAAAATAAAGGATTAGAATGTATAAAAGTCAGTAGAAAAAGAACTAGGGCCAGACAATGATCCAGTTAGAATTATGTTCTAAAACCAGACATAGAAACATTGCGGTCCAAACATTACAGTCAACTTGCTTCAGCCCAGATTTGCACAAGCAGGATGCCTCGCAAACCCACCCTGCTCCTTGTAAAGTACTTTACAATCTCTATATGAGATGGAATCAAAGAACCTGTTTGACTCAGGTCCATTTCATCTAAGAGAGAGTACAAGGCACCAGTTTAGGATGGGTGTTGTACTTGGTGTTTTCAGAACTGCATTCACATAGGTGTTATCAGTATCAGTTTTCACACTCTGGTTGTGCATCATCCGTCTTTCACAGGGCATCTAGAATGTGACATTCTGGAGCACATCAAATGAAAACTAGGAATGCAATGTACCAGTGTTCAGAAGACACTGAGTTTGCTAAGAGTGGGACCTGTAACCTCCTGAAACTTAGGATTCCTTTCCTTGAAAATGTGTTTTTCTTTAGATTTACATATTTTATCACTTTATATGTATGCATGTTTTGCCTGCATGTATGTATGTATACCATATGACTCTTTAGTGCCCGTGGAGCACCTTCAGAAGAAGGCATCAGCTCCCCCTTAGATTACAGAAGATTGTCAGTTGCCACGTGGATTGCAGTTCCTCTGCAAAAGCAGCAGCCTCTCTTAACCACTGAGCCATCTCTTCAGCTCCCTCTGTCCCAAGGACTTTTTCAAATATTTTACTTGCACTTTTCTTCATGTATGTGTAAATGTGAGTGCATGTGTGCATGCACATGTCCACAGGTGCCTGAAGAGTGAATCAGATCCCCTGGATCTGAAATTACTGAGAGTTACAAGATGCGTAATGTGGAGCCTGGGAACCAAACTCCAGTCCCTCACCACAACAGCATTTGCTTTTTACTGCTGAGCCATCTCTCCAGCCCCAGGATTTCTCATTTTTGAGAGAGTTGAGGAAATGGAGGAAGAATGGATGAAATTCTGTTGAACTCAACATCTTTATCTACTTTAAAAAAAAAAAAGATTTACTTACTTAATACAAGTAAGTAAACAATTCTACTTACTTGCTTGTTCAGGCAGGATCTTGTTAAGTAGCCCTAGCTGGCCTAGTACTCACTTTACAGCCAAGGCAACCATGGAATTCATGGTGATCCTCCTACCTAAGTTTCCCAAGTGCTGGATTCACAAGCATGAGTCACCACACTTTGGCTTCATTTTCATCATTTGACACAGTATTATTCATTTTCACCTTGACCTAGACTTTTTTTTTTTGCCCCAACTAAGCGCTGTATTAAACCATAGTCTGTAACTGTAAACACATCTAAGTGAAACACAGTGCCAAGGAAAACAAAATGCCTTTCTTCTCTGACAGCGAGGTAAGGTATAGGAGACATAATCAGGAGGGATGGTCGCTTTACATCACTTAGGTAGGCTTGATAGCCGGAGTAGTCTGAGTTCTGTAAAGAACTCAGAAACACTAGAGGTTAATTAGGATGTAAATGGAAGGAGATAAGGTAATCAACAGGTAATCAAAAGCCCTGAGATGGCTCCTAGCTATGTCACGACCGGGTATGTAACATTAGCTCCATCTCATTCCCTGAGTATGCCTATACTCGTTCCTCACTGCTACGGTAACAAATCCATAGATAGCAGCTTGAAACCACAGAGATACATTTTCTTATATTTCTGTATGCTAGGACCCTTCATAGGTCTGCTTGGGCTACAGTCTAAGTTGGCAGAGCTAGACCCTGTTCTGAGCACATTCCTTTGTTCATTTAGGCTGTGAGGACTCCTGTTCTGCTGTAAGGGTTTGCTCAGTTCATGCTCTCTTGCTGCCTAGAATAGGAGGGCTAACCCTAGTGTTTTCAGATGTCTCCTTCCCACGCCTATCTTTTTTTAAATACAGTAACTACAGATGGCATTCTCACATCAAGTCCCTCATCTGCCATTCCCTTGTATTTTCACTCATGTACTTACATTGTGCTCAACAGGATCATTCAGGATACTCTTTCGTTCTCAAAGTCTTCCTTTCATTATGAAAGGTGATGCCATCCCCAATTATAATGTAGCCAATTTATGAAAAACTAGGGCTGTCTCAAGAACAAGTTTGCTAGAAAGGACTGCAAAATCTCCCCTATAGTGAGGGTGGTCACCTCATCTAGGACCAATAATTGAAAGTAAGTTATGGTGCTGTAATAGTAATCACTGAGGAGTCTCAAGGATGGAGCTGGTAACACTCAGAGTTGACCTCTGAGGTTGACCATTGTAGTTTCCCAGAACTGTGTGACTGTCGATGAGCCTCCTGGCTGCGATAAAATAGAATCACTGTTGTTAAAGCCAGATTGACTTTCAAGCAAGGAGGTCAATGTGATATGCTGTGAGAATGTCTAGCACTGGGGGAAATCTACTCACTGCTTCTCCAGACAGCCTTCCAAAAGCAGAATCCACTATGTGACCAGGTTCTACTCTTACCTCTTGAAATGTGAGTTCATCACAGACACAGGCTTGGCAAACCCCTGTGCACACACACACACACATCTGTGTTTCTAATTGACCAAGCCTGGCCAGTAGGTTTACAACTCTGTTCCCAGATGCTCCAAGAAGTCTGACTCTGCTAAAGAGAAATGGGTGTTTTGTACTCTTATCTTTTTGTCACTTTAAGCTGAGAGAAAATCAGATTTTTGTGTGTATACATCAGGAACCCTAGCATATAGGCTGGCACATAAAGCTGGAGAGGAATTAGTTGTATAGTCTCGCTGGCCTTTCCTGAGGCCTGGAGTTTGATCTTGGAGGAACTAGATGCACTTAGAACAACAACTAAAAGCCCAGACAAGGATGCAAGCATAGAGCTTGGCCTCAAAGACAACACTTGAACCCAAGTCACTTGGAAAGCAACCCTTTTCTGTAGCTACAAGATCTGTCAGATGTTATTTTTTTTTTAATATAAATTCTTAGTTTATCAGAGAGTTATATTCTTAGTTATTAGAGGGTTTGGATAAGTATAGCCCCCATGGACTTATGTGTTTGAATGCTTGGTCATAGGGAGCAGTGCTATTAGGAGGTATGGCCTTATTAGAGGAGGTGTGTCACTATGGAGATGGGGCTTTGAGGTCATATAGGCTTTAAGTTCCACCTAGTATGGAACACAATTTCCTGCTGCCTGAGGATCAAGATACAGAACTCTGAGCTCCTTCTCCAGCACCATGTCTGCCTGAATGATGCCATGCTTCTCACCATGATAATAACAGACTAAACCTCTGAAACTGCACGCTAGCCCCAAGGTGTCTCTTCATAGCAGTAAAACCCTAAGACAAGTGTGTAGTGAGAGCTCAGCAAAGAGAGGTGCTTGACACCTAGCCTGAGTTCAATATACAGAAGCCACATGGTAAAAGAAAAGAATTCAATCCATTAAATTGCCCTCTTGACTCTACATACATGCATACATACATACACTCGCATTTCCCTCCAACACACACAAACACACACACACATTAGTACATTTTTAAATTTTAATGAAATTATTAGAAAGACTACAAATGTTGAATTTGGCAACACAAGGTATGCCTTTAAGTCTTTTAATAAGGTTACTGTGTGACCTTCAATAAAGGAACTAGTATCTTCGTGTGGGTAAAGAGAATAAGTGACACTGACATTTCATCACCACTGTAGTATTCAAATATAACAGTAAGTTCAAGTGCTTTGCAAGAAGGAAGTACCACACAAATACCCACGATGTTATTGTCTTTCTCAGTCTTTCCAGTAACAGTCATTAGAGCACACATTAGCTTTGCTTACTTCTATGAATTTGCAGTTGTACATTCTGTTGGCTTAGAGGCTCCAACTACTCTGAATCCAGCAACTACAAGCTTAAGGTCTTTCTTTCTTTCTATCATCCCTGTTAACTCGTTATCTTTCGCCAAGCCTGGTTCTTAGTGCATAAGCAAACAGACATGAGTAAATTAACTAGAATGAGGGTAGAGAGTGGGATAATAGGAGACAGAAAGAAAAGAGGAAAGGTACAATTTTTTGACATTGCATCACAAATATTAAAATATTACAGGTAGACAAAATGATGTCTGTAGCCTCATGATATGCTTTCTAAGAAAAATTTAAATAACAATAAGCTGATTAGAAGTTACTATGTAATGATTATATATTGTATACCATTAACTGTCAGTTGACTTCTTAAAGCATTACTTTGAGGGGGTGGTCCTTTTTCCTTTCTTTTTATTTTTTGTGCTGAGGATTGAAACTCACACAGGCTAGGTGAGCACTCTGTCAATGAGCTGCATTCCCCATCCCCAAGAGCCACTATTTTGATCATCACTAAGACTGAGCATCTTCATATAGTGAATAAATAAGGGACATAGATGAATGTGAAATTGCATAATCTATGTCAGATTCTGCACTATGTTTTTGTACAGTAAAGCTTGTTTTGTTTGGGCTTAGCTTAAAATATACCTAAAGTAAACCTGCAGGGAAGACAAATGTCTGCCTGTAGATACGTACAGGAAAACAAAAGAGGTCCATGAATCCCTTTTTCCTAAAATACCACACTAGACAGAATAGAACCAGGTCAACAGACAGGAGAAACTACAGTTTGTTGCCAGGCTCCTTTCTGCTCAATTCTAGAAATAAATTCTTTTTAAACATTCAATTAAAAAGAAATAGGTCTCATTTAAAGACATGGCCAGGTAAAGTGATAAATGGCATATCACTTTAGCTTCTCTCAGGCATGCAAAATTTAGCTGAATACACATAAAAGAAGTCAATCTATACTGTGCAAATGTGGACAAAATACCCAAGATCTATGTCAGCAATAATAAAAGGCATCTACTGTTCTAAAATAGCTAGCTCATTGAAAAAGGATACAGATACCAAAAGAGGAAAGCATGATAGGAAAGCCAAGAACCCTCTTTCAGTCAGTTCTAAGATGTCAGCATTCAATTAAGGGCACACTCTTTGAAAAAAAAAAGTCCATAAAATTTTGCAATGTAAACTAAATAAAGAGCAATTCTTTTTCCCCCTTTGGGTTTACCAGGAATTGAGATCACAACATGGCTTTCAAATAGTAATTTTCTCTCAAAAATCTTAGGAAATAACATCTACACTATAATGTTTCAGTGTCTACATCAAAATCTAAATGTCACTTGGCTCATAAGTAAAAGAAGGAAGGGTTGTATCTTAGGGGAAAGCAACAGACATTCCAAAAGCTAATGACATCCCTTCTTAACTTTAGCAACCTTAGTTCAGAAACTGCAGGGATCAGGGAAGAATCCTGATGGTCTGGAGGTGACCCATGAACACACGAACACACGGGTCAAATCTGGTCCCTAGAAACACCTGGTTGCCATGATGGGATGGGATTTATGTTTGCTTGCTTCAGTTTTACATTAGTTGCTGACCTGAGAAAATAGGGACATCCCAAAGGAAAAAAAAATCTAGTTTTCTCTTGAAAATATGGAATACGAAAGAATGCTACATCTTCATTCCTAAGAGGAAACTCTGCTTAATTCAAAAGAGGGAGGCCTTTCAGGTGAAGACAGTCCTTTCTATACGGGAGTAGTCCCCATTAGTCAACGCTCTCTTAAATCCATTCTACTTTGTGTTATCAGCAGAGTCATCTCTGGGATCTAATCTTCTCTCTTTGCAAGTAAAATATTGACAGCTACCAACTTTCAGCATGGGACTGAATCCTCATTCATAATAGACAGCTATCTACGGATAAGGAATATTCCCCAGCCCACTGTGTTTAGATCAAGCTCAAAGAAAAAAGGACAGTTTAGGATTGGGACTCAGACTCAAGCCTTGTAATATTTCAGCCAAATAAATTCACATCGACTTCTTGGGGTCTCTGGAATCTAACAATGACCAGTAATACTCCAGCCACTCAATTCACTATTATCCCATAACTATTACTACTCCTGTATGTATGCTGGTTGTTTCCATGTGTCCAGTTGGCCCTTTATTCATTTAATTATGAAGTATTTACTGAACATTGACTTTGTGTCACACAGTGTTCTAGATCCTGGAATACAGAAATTGATACATTTTTCACTCTCATGGGAAAGAGATAAATATGTAAGTATGAATTCCTCAACTATTCAATTTACATTTAAGCTCACATTCAACAATTTACGATCATGTAAGGATCCAATAAAACATAAAATAAATAAAAGATTGTGGATGTGGTATTGTTGGATAAGTCAGGTGATAAGGCACTTGCCAACTATGCCCAGGGTCCTGTCTCTTTTTCTTATTTCTGCAAAATTGGAATGTGCTCTTTATAACAACCTTAAAAAGGAAGAATGGCTGAACAAAGAGTCATTTAGCATTTATTGTGATTTGTCTTGTAAACTACAATGAGATAATCTGCCTATCCATCAAATTAAACACACACCTTTCTGTGAGGGTTTTTACCCAGCAGTCAGAACTAACCATGTACTCTCTCAAGAACACAACTTCTTGCTGGTGTCTGTCACATTCACCTGTCACATGGCTTTTAGATTTGGGTCAACTGAAATACAGTCTTTGAAAAATCGTTTAAGTGATTCTCATATCTCCACTGATAAAATATTAGGCAAGACAAAAATCAGATCCAGCTATCTTCACTGGATAAAATTTTGTAAGTGAAACCTAACATTGGTTTGACCATCTAGCTTGTTGATGAAGGTCAAACCATACTTTGACTGTCAAGTTCCATATTATAGTTCTACTTATGATTCAGTGAAAATAACATTAAATTACCAAGTTCCTCTTAATCAGCTTAGTGAATATATAAAGATAACTACTTTTCATTTTGGAACACTTTAGTGAGTATTTTTGAAATGTTGCCCATTTATTACAAATGGAATCTTTATTAAATTGCTTTTGAAGCCCATGAAACCAAAGTTCTCTTGTAGTTTAAAGCTACTTAATATTAATATTTTATATGGAAATTAGAGGGTTATACAGGCTCTGGAAATTTGAGAATCATTATATTTTATTGTGCAGAGTGAAACACAGATAGATAGGCAACTAGCTGAAGGTTCTTTTTTAGAAGGATCATAATTTTAGAAAGCTTTTAACTTATGGACAGTATCATTCCGTGAATCCCTTGTGTACACATTCCCCCTTGGCCTCTCATGTGTACCTTTCTTATTGACTTCATGATAAGCACCTATGTAACCTTTAGCAAAAGAACTGGTATGATTGCACTCATGATGTGGGTCAAGTGGTAGACATCTAGGTAAGGTCATAGGTTTCGGAGAAGAACGTAACTGCAGCTCTCTCATATTAAATACTCTTTAGATACATGATACTGCTTGCTATTTTCTCACATAACTTAAAAATGAAACTATATTAAAAATTTGAAGCCCACTTATAATTTATTTATTTCCTTATAATTTTATATTTGAGGCCTGCCAGTTGCTTTCTTCCTTGAAAGCTCATATGGTACTTGTGGTACCATGAAAGCTGGTTCTCAGGAAGGAAGCATTCAGATCAGTTTTATCTCAGTGGCCTTTATAACATGTGTTAAAAATACATGGTGTCTTCATCAACAGGGGCTTAGCTCCCACCTCTGGCAGGTTACCAAGGGCAATATCAATATTCCCTTAAATATGCAGGAAATTTCTTGAACAACCCTGACCAACAACTCAAAATATGGCTTCTTATGCCTGGTGTTGGGTATGTTTTTGGATATTCTCTGTTTCTTAGAGAGAGGATTGTAATACCAGATGTGAAAATTTTTATGTAAACTATATATCTAACTATAAACAGACTTACATGTATTATGATTCTTAAGTACCTCCTTAACAGTAAATTCTTTATGAGTTTTCAGACATACTTACTGTTATTATATGCTACTTTTCCTTCTCCTGTATTCATCTCAGTCCCACTCCCTAATTTGAGTTCCCACCTCATTTTTCCCATGTTCTGAATCAGATTACTTGTACCCTACTACTACTTTTTTCCTTTTTAAAATTTATTTTTATATGTTACAATTTATTCACTTTGTATCCTACTTATAGCCCCCTCCCTCATCCCCTCCCAATCACACTCTCACTCCCTCTTCTCCTCCCATGCTCCTATCCCATCCACTGATAGGGGAGGTCCTCCTCCTCTTCCATCTGACCCTAGCCTATAAGGTCTCAACAGGACTGGCTGTATTGTCTCCCTCTGTGGCCAGGTAAGGCTGCTTCCCCCACAGGGGGAGGTGATCAAAGAGTCAGTCACTGAGTTCATGTCAGAGACAGTCCCTGTTCCCCTTACTAGGAAACCCACTTGGACACTGAGCTGCCATGGGCTACATCTGTGCAGGGGTTCTAGATTATTTCCATGAGTGGTCCTTGGTTGGAGTATCAGTCTCAGAAAAGATCCCTGTGCCCAGAATTTTTGGTTCCGTTGCTCTCCTTGTGGAGCTCCTGTACTCTTCAGGTATTTCTATCCCCCCCTTTAATAAGATTCCCTGCATTCTGCCCAAAGTTTGGCTATGAGTCTCAGCATCTGCTTTGATACCCTCCTGGGTAGAGACTTAAAGAGCCCCTCTGTCTTGTTTCAGACTCCTATCCTGTTCCCTGTTTTCTTCCTCTTCTTATATCTATACCACGTGCCTTTCTGAATGAGGACTGAGCAACTTCCCCGGGTCCTAGCTTCTTCAGGTATACAGATTTTAGCATGATTATCCTATATTATTTGTCTAATATCCACTTATAATAAGTATTTACCATGTGTGCCTTTCTGCTTCTGATGTACCTCACTCAGGATGATCTTTTCTAGTTCCCACCATTTGCCTGAAAACTTCGTGATTTCCTTGTTTTTAATGGCTGAGTAGTATTCCATTGTGTAAATGTATCACAATTTCTGTATCCACTCCTCAACTGAGGCACATCTGGGTTGTTTCTCAACCATGTTCATAGCAGCTTTATTCAAAATAGCCAGAAAGTGCTATTGCTCTTATTAATGCTCCCTCAGACCCTACCACAGCAATGGTCTTTTTATTTTCCTTTCTTCCGCAGTTAAATGTGAAGTCTGTGAACCAAAACAACAAGAATGGCATGATAACCATAAGGGACAGTAGCTGTACTCATTATACCTTGGCAGTAACCCATAGCTTTCTATTTGGTCTTAATACATGCTTAACAGGAGAGAAATTATTCCTGACTCTGAACCTGCCTAAATACCAAGTATTGGTTAAGCCATGGGTCTTAGTGAAGAACCGACAATCACCTCTTTAATAGGGCAGCACAATCCCTAAGTACACTCTGTTTTTCCTTATACCCACAGATATGTATAGTTCTCAGCCCTCATAAAGGACACTTCTCTTTGAAACAGAGGAAAGCCACCACCAATCAAAATGCAGAGTTGTAGAGCCCAATCCCTGTGGATACATCTATAAATATGGAACTAAAAAGAGAACTCTCTGTGGAGGATTGTAGAATGGCAGAAAAACACTTAAAGAAATGCTCAACGACCTTAGCCATCAGGGAGACGCCAATCAAAACGACCCTGAGATTTCACCTTACACCTGTCAGAATGGCTAAGATCAAAAACTCAAGTGACAACGCATGTTGGAGAGGTTGTGGAGAAAGGAGAACTCTTCTCCATTGCTGGTGGGAATGCAAACTTGTACAACCACTCTGGAATCAATTTACATTTTCTTAGACAATTAAGAATAGTGATTCCTCAAGATCCAGCTATACCACTCTTAGGCATCTATCCAAAAGATGTTCAAGTACACAACAAGGACATTTGCTCAACTATGTTAGTAGCTGCTTTATTCGTAATAGCCAGAACCTGGAAAGAACCCAGATGCCCCTCAGTTGAGGAATGGATACAGAAATTGTGGTACTTTTACGCAAGGGAATACTACTCAGCAATTAGAAAGGAGGAAATCATGAAATTTGCAGGCAAATTGTGGGACCTGGAAATGATCATCCTGAGTGAGGTATCCCAAAAGTAGAAAGACGAACATGGTATATACTCACTTATATAGACCTATAAGATAGGATCAAAATACAGAAATCTATACACCTAAAGAAGATAAACAAGAAAGAGGACCTGGGGTAAGA
>CM053761.1:34387904-34409587 GCA_028658305.1 Pachyuromys duprasi | reverse complement strand
ATCAGGGCACAAGGGTCTTTTATGAGACTGTCTCTCCAACCAAGGACCATGTATGGTTATAACCTAAAACCCCTGTTTGAATGTAACAAATGGTAGCTCAATTCCCAAGTGGGTATACGAGTAAGGGGAACAGAAACTATTTTGGACATGAACTCAATGGCTGGCTCTTCGACCTCCCTCTCCCCCTGAGGAAGGAGCAGCCTTGCTAGGCCACAGAAGAGGACATTGTAGCCATTCCTGAAGAGACCTGATAAGCTAGAGTTAGATCAAAGGGGAGGAAGTCCTCCCCTATCAGTGGTCTTAGAAAGATGCAGGGAGGAGATGAGGGAGGGAAGGGTGGGATAGGGAGGGAATGCGGGAGAGGGCTACGGCTGGGATACAAAGTACATAACCTGTGATTAATCTAAAATAAAAATGAAAAATAATAAAAAAAGAAAAAAAAGGTCATAAATTTGAAAGAAAACAATGTGGGGTATTTAAGAGGGTTTGGAGAGTGACAAAAGAAGGGTAAATTGGTTTAATTATATAATCACCTCAAAAGTAAATCATTTAAAATATATGAAAAGACTGAGGAAGCAGGAGGGGTCAAGGACACCACAAGAAAACTTACCAGAATAAACCTGGGTCCATGGGGGCTCACAGAGACTGAACTACCAACCTAAAAGCTTGCACGGGCCGGATCTAGACCCCTTACACATGTGTGGCAGATGTACAGCAGGGTCATCATGTGGGTTCCCTAACAAGCAAGGTAGGGGCTGTCTCTGACTGTTACCTGCTTTGGGTCAGTTTCCCCTAGCTTTGCTGCCTTGTCTGGCTTCAGTGGGAGAAGATTCTCTTAGTCCTGCTTGATTTGAGGTGCTAGGGTAGGTTGGTACTCCTTAGGAGTCTCTGCTTCTCTGAGAAAAAGAAGAGGGGGAAATCGGGAGAAGGCATGAGGACGGTACTGGGAGGAAAGGAAGGAGAGGGCTGGGATCCGGCTGTAAAGTGATTAAATAAATAAAATTATTAAAAATTCCCTGTCTCTGACATGAACTCAGTGGTTGGCTCTTTGACTTCCCCCCTAGCCCCTGAGGGAGGAGCAGCCTTGCTAGGCCACAGAGGAGGACATTGCAGCCAGTCCTGATGAGATCTGAAAAACTAGGGTCAGATGGAAGGCGAGGAGGACCTCCCCTATCAGTGGACTTGGAGAGGGTAATGGGAGGAGATGAGGGAAAGAAGGTGGGATTGGGAAGGGATGAGGGAAGGGGCTACAGCTGGGATACAAAGTGAATAAATTGTAATAAATATATTAAATTAAAAATTAAAAAGAAGTAGATGAATTAATTAATTTTTGAAAAGAAACATTTAATGTACCACGAATAACAAAATAACTATTGAGTCCTGTTTCTAAGTGACTATGAGCTGAAGGGTTATTGTGAGCTATTACTCTTCTGTGTTGGTTACATCACCATAACCACTTGAAAACAAGGACTCAAAAATTAGCTGGTAGAATTTGGATATGTAAGAAATTTGCAGACCTGGCTTTTATAGTGGGGGAAAATAAAACACACACACATACACACACACACACAAAGTAGGTTAGTAAAGGGGAGGAGTGCTTTGAAAGATAGGTCAGACTGTAGGAATCAAGAAAATGGCATACAAGAGAAAGCAGGTCACACCTGGAAAAAAAAAAGATTGTGTGATAACTCCAGTATCCAACCTTCTGACCATGAAATATCTAAAGTTCCCATCTCCTCACTCTTTCCAGGAGCCTCAGTCCTTATCATTTTCATGAAGGAGCCATGGGAAATTGGTGTGAAATTTTGCTTAGGAAAACTAAGGGAGAAAAAACAGAGCCCTCTAGATATGTCCTCTAGGAGGAAGAATCCAGATAAGTATAGCAATGTTGTTGTGTATATTATTTCCCTTTCAAATAGACTATTTCTCACCTTTGAATTTTGGCTGTTTTCTTCACCTGTTATAATAGAAGAAATCTTTCAATACCCAGACTTCTCTGCATAACCCTAGTTAATACATCTCACACCAACATGATTTTCAATTATAATTAATAAATTATAAATAATAAATTATCAGCTTACCAATGTTCATTTTTATCTTTAACAATATTTCCCATACTACAAGAGAAAGTATAATTATTATTTCTTAGTAGATAACTTCTTTAACTTCAATAGTTATCATTACCTTCAATTGTATTTTTTTACTTTGCCATTTTTAAAGGGATTTCAGTTCTATTCTGCCTTTGTAGAACAGTATTCAATACTTTGTGATTATATCCTTTCTCTTCCTAGACTAAGGGCCAACGGCATAATTATTTCTTTACTCTTACTCATTGTGACTTTTATGCATGAAGTCAAAATATATTTCTCAACCTAGATTAAATCATACATAATTTTAATTATAATCCTTCAATTAGAAAATGTGGGGACAGGTTTTCCAGAAAATTAGTACTGTAGTTAATGTTCATATACAAAGGCTGTATTTGCCTCTTACTAAATAAGTTTCATGACAGCCACTCCAATGTTACCATAGTTGTTTTAAGTTATTATTGTTATGCCACCTTCTGAAGAATTGAAAACCTCTGTGTTGCCAAGACTTCTCATACATGTTATAATTCATCATACAATATTTTAAATATGAGTTACAGTGTGACTAGGTTACACAAATGCAGAGATAAGATTTATTAGCAATTTTAGCATACTGCCTTCTTTATAGAGTAGCTGAAAATAAATAAAATACACTCAATGTAAATTGCTTCTGATAACGAGCTTCTACACACAACAAATAAAAAAATGCATGACTCAATGAGGGAAAAGGATAAGAGGTTTAATTTAATAATAGGCAAAAGATGTGAGCAAACATTTCTGCAAAGAAGATGCATCGTGGACAGATATCACACAAAAAGATTCTGAGCACTAAGAATCCCTGAGGAAATTCAATTCAAACCCATGCTAATACCACATGCCACATCCAGAAGGATAACTACAGCTGAAGAGCCAGATGTTGCTGAGAATACAGAGACAATGAAATTTAACCATTCCTAGTAAAGACACAAAGTGGTGGACTCACTTTGGAAAAGAATTTGACAAATCCTTAAATGGCCAAACACTGAATTACTCTATAATCAGCAATTCTACTCTTAGGCATATACCCAAAACAAATGAAGACATAATAGAGACTGGAATACAAGCATCCACAGGAGCATGAGTCAGTCACCATGATTGTGAGGAAAAGTGACAATTCAGTGTGCTGGGAAGCTATGATATTCAATAGATTAGGCATAATACACGCATCTTTGAGTGAAGGAATTTTCAACTTATGAGAGTTATCAGGAAATACCTTGGTTGCAGATTGTGGAATTCATGTACTTGAAATTACCTTCTGTGTGCCCAGGAAGTGTAAGCCCAAAACAAGGTAGTAACTTCCTCCTATGTAAGTAATTTTCCTATTAAAAACCTATGTTTTCATCAGTGAAATAAGCCCTGAGTTCAGTCCATCAAAACACTCAATGCTAATATAACAGTTTATATCATTCTGATAATGTGTTATCTGATAAGAATGGGGAACTGAATTTGGTCTCCAGGACACACTCTCCAGAACCCATATTTAAAAGTTCTTTGTGGTGGTGCAGGATTGTAATTCCAATTCTGGATGTGGAGACAAGTAGAGCCCTGGAGCTGAGACTCATTGGTGACCTCTAGACCAATGAGAATCTTTGACTCTCAGCAAAGTGAGCAACACCTGAGTAACAATGAGTGAGATAGTTATCTGGCCTACACATGCACATACACATAGTGTGCATTTCCACACACATAATTTTTAAGAGTAATTGATACACACACTTAAAATCACATTGCTTTAATATTTTCCTGAATGTTGCCACAGAAATATAAGGGTTTTTTTTTTTTTTTTACATGATCATCTCATTAGATACTAAAAAAGCCTTTGACAAAATCCAATATCCTTCATGTTTAAAGTCTTGGAGAAATCAGAAATACAAGGACCATACCTAAAAATAATGAAGACTATATACAGCAAACCAATAGCTAGCATTAAATTAAATGGAGAGAAACTCAAAGCAATTCTGTGAAAATCAGTGACAAATCACAGGCTGCCCACTCCTTCCTTACATCTTCAAATATAGTACTTGAAGTCTCAGCTAGAGCAATAAAACAACTAAAGTAAATCAAAGGGATAGAACCTGGAAAGTAAGAAGTCAAAGAACTGTTACTCATAGATGATATGATAGTATACATAAGTGACCCCAAAAATTCTACCAGAGAACACCTACAGCTGATAAACACTTTCAGCGAAGTAGTTGAATACAAAATTAACACACACACACACAAATCAGTACCCCTTTGGTGTACAAATGATAAATGGGCTGAGAAAGAAATTAGGAAAAACAACACCCTTCACAGTAGCCACAAATAATATAAAGTGTATTAGTGTAACTCTAACCTGTGTAAGAACTTCAAGTCTCTGAAGAAAGAAACTGAAGAAGATATCAGAAGATGGAAAGATCTCCCATGTTCATGGATCAGTAGGATCAACATAGTTAAAATGGCTATCTTACCAAAAGCAATCTACAGATTCAATGCAATTCCAATCATGACATCAGCACAATTCTTTACAGATTTGAAAGAACAATTCTCTACTTCATATGGAAAACAAAACAAACAAACAAACAAAAAAACCCAAGATAGCTAAAACAATCCTGTACAACAAAAACTTTTGAAGATATCACCATCCCTGATTTCAAACTGTGTTACAGAGAAATAGTAATAAAAAACTGCATGATATTGGCATAGAAACAGACAGGTTGATCAATGGAATTGAATAAAAAACCCAGAAGTAAAACAACACACCTATAGACACTTTATTTTTGACAAAGAATCGCAAACCATACAATGGAAAAAAAGTTAGCATCTTCAACAAATGGTGCTGGTCTAACTGGATGTGTGCAATTAGAAGAATCCAAATAGATCCATATCTATTATCTGGCACAAAACTCAAGTTCAAGTGGATAAAAGACTTCAACATAAAACTAGATACATTAAATCTAATAGAAGAGAAAGTGAAAATTAGCCTTGAGCTCATTGACACAGGAGACAACTTCCTGAACAGAACACCAATAGTTCAGGCACTAAAATCAGCAATCAATAAATGGGACCTCATGAAACTGAAAAGCTTCTGTAAAACAAAAGACACTGTCAATATTACAAAATAGCAGCCTACAGACTGGGAAAGGATCTTAACCAAAGAGAGATAATATCCAAAAATATACAAAGAACTCAAGAAATCAGACACTAAGAAACCAAATAACCCAATTAAAAATGAGGTACAGAGCTAAATAGAGAATTATCAACAGAGGAATCTCTAATGTCCAAGAAGCACTTACAGAAATGTTGAACATCTGTAGTAATCAGGACTGTGAGATTTCATCTCACACTTCTCAACAACTCAAGTGATAGCACATGCTAGCAAGGATATGGAAAAAGAATATGGAACATTCCTCCATTACTATTGGGAGTGCACAGTTGTACAACCACTTTGGAAATCAATCTGCAGGTTTCTCAGATTGGAAATAATTCTCCCTCAAGACCCAGCTATATTACTCTTGTGCATAAACCCAAAGGATGTTCCACCATACCACAAGAACATTTGCTCAACTATATTCATAACCAGAAACTGGAAACAACCTTGATGTCCCTCAACTGAAGAATGGATAAAGAAAATATGGGACATTCATTCAATGGAATACTACTCAGCTATTAAAAACAAGGACATCATGAAGTTTGTAGGAAAATGAATGGAACTAGAAAGTATCATTCTGAGTGAGGCAACCCAGATCCAGAAAATCATGCCTGATATGTACTCACTTATATGCTGATATTAGCCATAAAGTGCAGGATAACCATGCTACAATCCACAAACCCAAAAAAGCTAAGTAGCAAGAAAGGCCCAAGGGAGGATGCTTGACTCTTGCTCAGAAAGGGAAATATCATGGGCATTGGAGATGGATGGAGGGAAGGAAGTGTGTAGAAGAGGGGGTGGGAAGGAGAGCAGGGGTGTGGTTTAGGAGTAGAGAGCTGGGGAGAGATGTCCAGGTAAGAGAACAGAAATGGGAGTTGGGCATAATCTCCGGGACATGCCAGAGACCTGGGACAGGGGAGGTGCAGGGAAGTCTATTGCAGTTACCCTAGGTGAGACTCCTAGTGGCTGGGGATATGGAGCCTGAAATGGCCACTTCCTGTAACCAGGCAGAATATCCAGTGGAGGGATAAAGACAACCCATCTACAAAACCTTCAATCCAAAATTGTCCTGCCTACAAGATGTGCACCGACAACAATGGAGCAAAGATTGAGGGAATGAACAATTAAAGACTGGCCCAACTTGAGACTCATCCCATGGGAGAGAGCCAACACTGTTAATGAAACTCTGCTATGCTTCAAGCCAGCACCCTAGCAAAACTTCTCTACGAGGCTTCACCCAGCACCTGAGGGAAACAGATGCAGAGACCCACAACATTACCCAAACATTAGACAGAGCTCTGTGAGTTCTGTGGAAGAATTGGGGAAAAGCCCGAGGGAGCTGGAAGGGTCAAGGACTCCACAAGAAAACCGACAGAGTCAACTAACCTGGGGCTAAGTGGGGCTCACAGAGACTGAACCATCACCCAAAGAGCATGCATGGGCTGGTCTTGGGGCCCCTAAACATATGTAGCAGATGCTGAGCTTTGTCTTCATGTGGGGCCCCCAGCAACTGAAGCAGGGCCCTCTCTAACTCTGATGCCTGCCTTTGGCTCCTGTCCCCCTAACTGAGTTGCATTATCTGCCCCAGATGTGTCTAGTCCTGCAAGGGCTTAATGTGCCAGGGCAAGTTGGTACCCATTGGGGACCTCACCTTCTCTTGAGGAGAAGGAGAGGGAAAAAAATGAGAAAGAGGGATGTGAAAAATGAGAAAGAGGGATGTGGGGGGAGGGGAGACCTAGAGGAGAGGAGAGGGGCTTCTATCAGGATGTAAAGAGAATAAATAAATTAATTAAAAAATAGAAGGGTTTCTAGTTCTCAAACCATGCAGATAGCATCCATTACCACGAGCAAACATGGATATCTATAAAAGAGGTATTTCTTTTTCTCAGTGCTTTGACCAACCACTTGAGAGAAGCAACTTGAAGGAGCAAGGGTTTGTTTTGCTTCACAGTTTAAGATGGGGCACAATTCATCACAGTGGTGAAGGCACGGTAGTAGGAGCATGATGTGTCAGGTACTGTTTAAGACCACAGTCGGGAATTAAGAGTGGACAAGAAAAGGGACTGTGTTATTAAACACCGTGATCCATTCTTAGGGACTTGCTTCATATAGCAAAGTTCCACTTCCTAAACGGTCCACAACCTTGCAAAACAGTGTCACCAGTCGAAGAAGGGAACCACCGAGTCTGTTGGCAACACGTCATGTTCAGAGCAAAATAAAATATATAAGGAGTTCATTCTTACGTCCCAAATATATACTTGAAAGTGACAACTGGTTGGGTCTGGTGCAATTGTGTGGCCCAAATTTTGTTCATTTCCACCTGTGTAATTTAGAGCAACCATACATTTAACAATTAAGGCAATGACGATAAAGTGTGGAATAAGACTGTCTATAATTGTCAGAAGAAAAGTCCTGAGCCGTTACTCACAAAAGCCACTCCTTTATTCAGTTCAGCTGCTTCTTTGCTCTCTGTAGTTTCCAGAGAGGGTGACACTCTAGTGATTAATAACCAACTATGCTATTCTCCTTTGCTCCCCCTTTATAAAACAGAACTTTAAAAAAGCAGCCAAGTGCAAATCAGCCCATAAGGCCATTTGCTGGGCCGAAATGCCTTTCTGTGCCTTCCGTAGAAGGAACTGATTCCTCACCAGATCATCCACTCTGATCACACAGCTACACTAGAGGTAGAGAAGCAGGCATGCTAATTTATTAGACAGAACTCACAAAATGATCACGGTGAATCTATTGAGTCAGGAAAGGATATGAGCTACAACACATTACTTTTCTAACCATTTTACAAAAGCACTTGGAAGAAAGATCATTGACTTAAATCTTAATTTCAGTAGCCTATCCAGTAAAGCTCATTTATATCTCGTAACAGTGGTTTGCAACCGGAAGTGATTTGGGCTCTGCAGAGAATATTGCAATATCTAGGGATATTTGGTTCTTATAGATCGAGAAGCTAGTGAGTAAAAGTCAGAAATGCTACTGAATATCCTGTGACCAAAATTAAGACTGCTCTCTCTCTCTCTCCTTCTCTCTCCCCCTCTCTCCCTCCCTTTCTTCCTCTCTCTCCCTCTCTCCCCTCTCCTCTCCCTCCTTCTCTCTCTCCTTCTCCTCTCCCTCCCTCCTTCTCTCTCCCTCTTTTTTTCTCCTTCCCTCTCTCCCTCCCTTTCCCTCTCTTCTTCCCTCCCTCTCCCTCCCTCCCATTTCCCCTTCCCTTTCTCTCTCCCTCTCTCCTCACCTCTCTTTCTCACCACCACCACCACCACCACACATACACACAAATTCTCCAAGAACTTGTGGAAAGTCTCATAGTATCCAAAATGAGTCTTGTTTAGAGAACATAGGGAAGGTACAAGCCTAAAACTAATGAAGAATTTCACTGTGGCTACAAGATGAGAAGAGATGAAGACTTCACATAGTCCTGGGGTTTGCTTGAATTCCCTCTGGGTACTAGGGAGGGCTCTCAAGCATTTCTAGGCCTTTTCTGAGAAAAGGAAAAAGTGGAGGGGGTGGGTGATGGGATTTGTATGTTGTCAGTGATTATCCATTAAAAATAGAGAAAAAATGTTCTTACACCCTACAAGGTCGCCTCCAAAGCATGGGTTTTTCACAGCCCTAAACTTCAATAATGGTGAGATTGAGAACCTTTGTTATACAGAAAGCTTGCTCTGAGGGGAAAGAGTCCTAGGTCTTAGCTACTCAGAAGTTTCAGGAACCTTCTAGATTACATCTTTCATATTTGAGACTTGCATATCTTCTATTGTGCAAGCTTCTGGAAACTCACAGCACAGCCCCTTCAGACCATGGGAAGGAGTCATATAGTCAAGTCAGCAGCCCTCCTCTGGAAACACCCCACTCTCCTGCATCAGACTGTGGTGGCACATTGGTCCATCTATTTTTTTCCTTCTGCTTAAATTTGAAACAGTTCTGTGGGATCCTCTGAGGCCTATGCTGTGATCACATGTCTGCTCAGTTGCTCTCTATTCCCAGGCTTACTCCTTCTTCTCATAGCTGTAACCCACATACTGTGTTTCGTAATAAACTAGCTCCACACAAATATTCTCCTCAGAGTGCATTTCCAAAGATGAATCTACCCAAGAGACCCAGAGTATGTATACATATGCATAAATGCATAAATATGCATATATACTAATACACACAAATCTTCACAAACAAATAATTACTGTTATTATAGAATAGCTGATATTCCTATTGTGGTCACGTTTAATTTTTTAAAATTCTGGCTGTGACCCAACACGCTGGTCTCACAACATGGTAAGAAGGCATCATCCAGAAGCCAAAAAGCATTTATTTATATTTACAGCCAGACTATGTTGGTATTGTATGTTTGTGTGTGTGTGTGAGTGTGTTGTGCTTGTGCATGTGAGTGTCTGTGTGTATGTGTCAAAACAGCCCATGTCAAAATCAGTACCTTTAGTAATACTATCATTACTTCATTAGGAATTAGCTGGCAACCACTACTGTGATGCTTAGAGTTAAAAAAAAAATCAAAATGTCCTAGTTATAAGTCTGGCTTAAAAGACTTTTCTTTAATGACCTTTTTATTTTATTTTTCTGAAAGAGAGCAATGAAAGATTTGATAAGGGCACAATAAAGTAAGTTTTATTGGATATAATTTTAGACACATAGGAAAAGTGATTAAAAAGGTGATGGATTTATATGTGTGTCTCATGACTTATAAATAGCATTTACAAGGATAGAAAGGAACAGTGTCTCATAAAGATGCAGGATCTCTGGGAGGTGAGTGCAGGAGGGGAAGTCTGGGAAAGAGCCACAGTCAACACACCTAGGGAGCACATAGATCAGCAGCATACCAGAGAAGCATCAGAAAGGGAGAAACTGAGGCCCAGACTGAGTGCTGAGTATTCAGACAGACATCAAAGCCCAAAGCTAGCACTCCTGATTATCTGCTGAGCTGTTTCACTGTGGGATTTCTCACGGTGAGCTTTCCTTTTATCATAAAAAAAAAAAAACTTTCTCCTTATGATTTCCCAGGAGGTTTATTCAAAATATGCTCAAAGGAGTAAGTAGGGTTGTTTGCTATTCAAAATATCTGTATCTCAGGGCTTGCTGCCAACAGTAGAAATATTTTGACATCCCAGACTCACCTCTAATTTCTTTTCTTCATCTGTTTTCTTTTGATAAAACAGGCAATCCCTAAATCTATCTTCTCTTCTGAAGTCTCAGAAAATCTGCTAAAACTATCCCACACCCAACACCAATTAGTCCCTACCAGAGAAAATAATTAGCAAGACTCTAGCATATCATCCCAGAAATATTATGGCTTATTTGCTCATTTTGAAGATGTTTGAGCTGATGTAAACTCTTCAAGTCAAGATCTTAAGAAAGTTCTTAATCTAAATGGGTCTTATTTTAGGGTTGCCCTTTCCAAATACCTATCTGATTCTTGAACAGGCTTTGTAAGGAAATCCCTTTATCTCTTTTGGATTTTGGGAAATCCTGCTGGTTGGACCAAGAAAAGCAAACAATTTTGGTTAAGTAAATTTCAGATCTTTAGCAATACTAATGTGAATGTTTGCTGTGGGGACATGTGTAAATATTTTACAAAAGGATGCATGTCTAAAATAAACATTTTAAAAAGGTCAAATGAAACTTTTATTTAGAAAGTACCTTTCTCCAGGGGTTCAGAAACACTTTCCAAACACTTGCTTGATCCAAAAATCAAGATTTTTTTTTGTGTGTGGAACTATCAAAATGTACCCCTACTGTTATATCATGGCTACAGTATCTATCTGAGGCAGGTATCCATAATATCATCAGAAATTCTGCAGGAAGAGCTGGGGAATCTAGAAGCCTGGCCTCTGGCCCTCACTAGGTTATTGATCAAATATATGTCCTTGGAGAAGACAATGTATTGTTTTTTGTTGTTTGTTTTGTTGCTGTTGTTATTTTGAGACACAGTTCTCTGTGTAGGTTTGCCTGTCATAGGCTGGCTTCATAGACCATGCTGGCCTGGAAATCACAAAGATACACCTGCCTCTGCTTTCCTGAATGCTGAGATAACAGGAGTGTGCCACTACACCCAGCTAAGAGATAAGACAATGTATCTTAAAACAAAGAGACTGACCTGGAAAGTCTGAAAAGTCTTTCTAGCTTCAGTGGAGTCACATAATAAGATAATTTAAATTTCCCAATGTTTATGATTAACTATAGTAAGGAGACATGCAACTCTATGACAAAGATTTACAGCTACTCAATTTTACCTTTCTTTGTTTTGCATGTTCATAGTTTTCATTTAAAAGTTTGGTTGATGTGGTCCATAAACTGTGAGGGTTGGGGAGAGATGGCCTGCAGGTATAGCAGAATCTGTGGACATAGCAGAATCTAAGTTAAGATGCCCTGAATCTACAGGAAACAGAGTATAGTGGCACAGGTCTGCAATCCCAGGGCCCCATCAGGAAGATGGGAGGTGGGAACAAGGGAATCCCTCCATGTTCCTGGGCAGGCTACACTGGTTTACTCTATCTCAAAGTAGAAGGTGTGGACCAACACCTGGTGAATCCACTGTCTTTCAAACGCATGGTCATGCCTGCACTCATGCATGACAGGCACACATCCACACACAGAGATGTAAAAAACATCGCCCAGCACCTTCACCAATAAGCTGAGAAGCACGGAGGTAATTGCTTACTTTCTCTGGGCCTCTTTTGTTCACCTGTACATTAGAAATAATAACAAACACATGCTGAGCTCTCACAAGCATTAGGTGTGGCATGGAAGCCCTCTGAACAGGAAGTATTAAGAGACAGGAAAGGACTCACTCAGCTTGTGAGAGAAGTGGGACAGGCCAGTTATTTTAGAATATGTTTCCGGAGGATGTGGTTAGAGAGGACACCAAGAAAAATATTATCCATTTTGAGAACAAAGGAGATAAACAAGGGTAAGCTGGGAATAAAAGCACTTCATAAATGGGAGAAAATGTGCTACATGGTTCATGTTAATACAGGATAAAATGGGGTGACCTGGGGCTTGAAAACTTTTACTTGGAAAATGACTCATCTATTTGGAAAGTGAAATCACAAATCCTCCATAGAATTTCCATAAGTCCATAAGATACACAATGTTGACATTCCATAAAATGTTAAATCCCAAGAAGAACTGAGATTGCATCTAATAACTAGCAAAAGAAACGATGCTGAGAATGATATGAAATCAAATCACATCACCACTACAAACCAAATCACGCTACTTATTTAACATAGCAAATTTTTAACCATTAAAGCACCAACTATGTGCAACTGTATAACATCACACTAGTTAGAGTCAACTTCGGAAATTACATAAACTTCTCATGTGTTAGCCATCCAAAGGTCACCAGCCACATGCTAAGTTCAAAGACAGTCACAGAGAATAAAACTTTGACTAAGGATTCTTGTTGTTTAGAATTAGAGAATCAGCTATCACCTACTCACCAAATATATAAGACTCCCCTAAGCAACAACTTTGTTCCATTGATTGAGTAGCTGTAACACACCAGGTACTGTGCTAAAAATTCCCTTACATCATGGGCACACTCATGACTTGGCTTCATTACAACAAAATACTTTCTAACCCTGCCCGTGCTCTTTGCTTGGGAACAGATGTTGAAATCAAAATCTGCCTCCCTCCCCATTCTGACTGATCCCCTGGAGTCACAGGGTGCTGAGCTAACTCTTCTATGTGTCAGCTCTTCAAGTGATCTGAGCTGGCAAAGACCTCATATCATCTCCACGTTAATCATCTACACTTTTTAGAAACTCCATGCTTAGCTCTTGCAGAATACTCTGTCGCCAATACCAAGGTCAGCATCCAGTGTATAAAGAAACTTTTATAGTTGCTAAAGTAATGCTGTATACTGGGGTTGGAAAGGTGGGTCAGTGATTAAGAGCACATACTGCTATTGCAGAGGACCAGAGTTTGGTCCCTAGACCCATGTCAGAAAGCTCACAACTACATGTAACTGTAGCTCCAAAGGATCAAACAATCTTTTCTGATCTCCCTAGGCACTCTCACTCATGCACACATACCCACACATAAACAAACATGATGGGGCTGGAGAGTTGGCCTAGTGGTTAAGATCATTTGCTGCTCTTGCAGACGACCAGGGCGCAGTTCCCAGCACCCACCTCCAAGGGCTCACAACTACCTTTACCTCCACATGTAGGAGGATCCAGAGCCTTCTTCAGGCCACTGTGAACACATATAAATAACCACCTCCCCACACATATAAATACATAATTAGTACAATGGTAAATGGTACACTCATTCAGTAAGTTATATTAAAAAATGGATAACAATCAAAGAAAATGCTTAGGGTTGACATTTGGCCTCCACATACACAGACCCTCTCCAATACTACAAACACACGGCGGGGCGGAAGATCCATATAACGCGTAGGTCTTGTAATATATTTTTAAACCTACACAAAAGATAAAAACCAGGATAAAGACAGCCTTCAGGCATAGCTCAACAGTATCAAGTTTCAATTCCTTTATATAGGACTCAAGGAAACATTGTCCTGTTACACACACACAAACACAAACACACAGGTGATATCACCCACTTTTGGATGACAAAATCATGAATCCTTCATGAATTGCCTGTAAACCTTCAGCTTGATCGCCATCATAATTCTGCTTCCCAAAACTTCCTGAAGGGATGGAATTTAGGCAGACTTAGCAAGCCCCTCATTTGTACAGTTATTATTTTTTGAGCTCTTGACATACGTTTTCACATTTGTCCTTATGTGTATTTGTGTGCATGTGTGTGTGTATTCCTGTGCATGTGAGGGGGTGGACATATGTGTGCAAGTATTCACATGTCTGGATGCATATGCATATGAAAAACAAAGGGAAACCTCAGTGTCCTTCCACAGTAATACCTTTTACCTTATTTTGAGGCAGCTTCACTTGGTGGCCTGGGGCTTGCCAGTAGGGCAAGACTGTCTGACTAGAGAAGCCAGGAGATCCACCAACATATACCTCCACGGTACTGGGTTTATCTGAGCAGGCCACCATGCCTGGCCTTTCTTGTGTGAGATCTAGAGATTGAACTCAGGTCCTCATGCTTGAAGAGAAGCACTTCCCCTACTGAGCCATCCTCCCAGCCCCTCTTGTATATTTGCATCATGTTCAGTGTGGTTCAATGTGCCTCCCTCACTGGTTTCATTTAATTTGGCCAAGTATTTCTTAACACAGTTTCACCTACCTCCAATTTCAACCCTCTTACAAAGTTTAACAGCAAGCTCTTCTGTATCTTACCTAAATCTTATATATATCACCAAATGTCATTAGCAACTTGGTTCAATGGTGATGCCTAAACACCAATCAGCCTTTGAATATCCCTAAGTCACTATCGTATGCACACATTTTCTTCAAGGACATTATGTCAAGCTTTGTCACAGGCTTTTCTCAAAGCTACAGAGCCCAGAGCACACCACAATAATCTCTGAGAACTCAGTATACTGAGAGCACCCTGCATTTCAGCCCATCCTATCTGTGCTGTATTGTGTAAGTTGATCACTTAAAACCTTTAGGGCTTCAAGTTTTGAAATTAATTCCAGGTTTTTGTGACTCAAAAAAGGCTTTGCTTTGAGTGTAGTTTGAATATTTCCTCTGCTTTTCTCCTACATTCACCTCTTATCTGAAGCCATGAATACTTCTGATTGAATAAAAGAAGAGCAATTTGTTCAAGGGACCAGGGGATGAAAGGAGTCATGCAAAAGAAATGTCAGTTAAAAACCTCAAAACACTATTAAAATATTATCTGGCTATTGGTTTAAACATGAAATCTCCCTTGTAGACGCTTTCCCTTTCTCCCTGACAAGAATGTTAATGCATAAACAGAATTTCCATTCAAATATGTATGTGGATGAGTAGCACTATAATCACAGGAGAAACACTGCTCAGTTTTGCACATTTTAAAAAATTTTCTTTATCATCATCATCATCATTATTTATTACAGTTTATTCACTTTGTATCCCAGCTGTAGCCCCCTCTCATATCCCTCCTCTAGTCCACTGATAAGGGAGGTCCTCCTCCCCTTCTATCTGACCCTAGCCTATCAGGTCTTATCAGGACTGTCTGGATCCTCTTTCTCTGTGGCCTAGAAAGGTCACCTTGCCAGGCAGAGATGATCAAAGAGCCCGCCACTGAGTTGATTCCAGTGACTTCCTCTGCTCCTCTTACTAGGGTACCCCCATGGACACTGAATTGCCATGGGCGACATCTGAGCAGGGAGTCTAGGTCCTCTCCATGCATAGTCCTTGGTTGATTCATCGGTCTCTGATCAAACATTAACTCATGGGACACCTTAAATTATTTATTTTTTTGAAGTAAGATGATTATGGTCATTCGAAGATAATAATAATAAAAACATTTATTTTTGTTATTGTCTTTAAATCAATTAATTTTGGGGGTAATGTGTTGCAGCTGTTGTTGAGGCTTTACTATATTTGGATAGAGCAAGCTGCTTTTCTTAGGGAAACTGAATATCAATGTCATGTTTGTTTAGAAGACAGTTTCTCTGAGTTGGGATAAACCATAGTCCTTTATTTCTACTTTTGTCTTTTCAAAAGGATTATTTCCATGGCAAGTTTTTAGGTGTTCATGTGTGTCTCTATGTGTGTGTGTGTGTGTGTGTGTGTGTGTTTGAAGGGAAAATGTCCAGTCAAAACATTAAATTCTGTCCTGTCCACCTATAAAGGATGATATTCAGATCTTGCTTTTAAGAGCTTAAACCACAGGAAAGAACAATATCAGACCAATCAAAACTAGTAAAATAAATATTAACAAGTTCTTTAATGGCTAATTTGTTTTTCATCTAATTGGTTATTTATAATACTAGGCTCTTTTTCGAGACTCTTAAAATGTGAAAATAACAAGTTTCTGGCTTAGTTCTTACTGTTTATTAAAATATTCCACACCAACATTTGTATTCTTCTTAAAAACTATTTCATTAATTTAAATCTCTAACAAGTTTATCATTTTTTTCTATATTTAGTTTATCATATATGTTAACAAAAATGGGGTTCCATCAGGACTAAAGGGTGACACGTGCCTTTAATCCTAGTACCTGAGAGGCAGAGTCAGGCAGATCTTTGTGTGTTTGAGATAAGCCTTACCTACACAGTGAGTTTCAGGCCAGCCAGGGCTATAAAATGAGACATTGCCTCAATTAAAAAAGCGGGGCACCCAAAGCTTCAATGACATCATAGTGATTTGTTAAAAACAGTATCTGTGACAGCAAGATTTCTGAGATAAATTATTCAAAACTCCTCTTGAAAGTTCAGCCCTTCTATTGCCCTTGTGAATACAATGTTCCTTATGGACCTTGTATGATAAACAGGAAAGTATGACATTTTAGATCATAAATATTCATTAGAAGTTGTTCCTGGTCAATCTGTGCATCTAATTTTAGTTTGTATTGTTTCCCTTTAGTCTTTTCTGCTATTTTTGCTAGAAGTCTAGTGGTACAGTCATACTTCGATAAGATTTGTGTTTTCCTGTTAAAGCCACTAAGTATTCAACTATGAAGAGGAAAAAAGGATGAAGGAAGAGTTCATTGATGTCCAATAACTTGCTTGTTGATTCCAAGTGGAAACTGGAATAAACTATTTGTTAATATTATTGCCTGAGAACTGCCAGTTTTCTGGAAATATTAACAAAATGATACACAACCACCAGAATTTATGAATTTTCTAGTTAAAGATATTTATAGATTTTAGACCCAGGAGATACATTACTCTGAATTTGTCTCCAGGTCTGATAGCTTTAAAAACATTAAAACTGAATAAAAAAGACCTTGATGTATTAACAGTTTTTTTTTGTAATGTCATTTATCAGCACTATCATTTACATATGATTTACTTCCAAATTAGGCCAATTCGTTATTAGAAAAAGAGACAGCTTATACCATCATTCAGACAAAGTATAAAGACACAATTAGAAAACCTGATCAATGGTGAGGTAGCCTTGCCAGGCCACAGAGGGAGAGGATGCAGCCAGGTCTGATGAGACTTGATAGGCTGGGTTCCATTTGGTAAGGAAGGAGAGCCACCTTTCTGGGGACTAGGAGAGGAGAATGTAAGGGAAGAGAAAAGGATGGTGGGACCAGGATAAGAGAATACGTAAAGTGAATAAATTAAAAAAAAAATTTAAGCCAAAAAAATGATTAAAAAGCTGGGCAATTAATCCTAGTATTCAGGAGGCAGAGGCATAAAAATTGTTGTGATTTCAAGACCAGCCTGGAGTACATAGCAAGTTTCAGGACAGCCATAGCAATACTGGAGCTCTGGCACTAAAATTAATTGATTAATTAATTAATTAGTTAGTTAAATGAAGCCATTTGGTAAATAAAAAACAAAATTAAATTTTGTTGAAAATTAGATTTCTTGGTTTTAAAATAATTTTACTCTATTAAAATTACCACAATTCTAAAATCTTAGTCTTTGAATATACTTTACAATTTGACAGTGCTTCAGTTATACCATTATGTCATTGAAATATAAAAAAAAAATCATTTTCTTAACACTACCAATATTAGTTGAGTGCCTGTTAGTGTCAGGCTTCAGGTTAGGTGCAGCACCAATCCTTACAGAAAATCCTGTCTAGTCTGAAAGAAGAAATACATATGTATTTCATTAGTAACATCTGTGTTGGTGTAATCAAATACTTGACATAAGCAGCTTAGGGCAAGGAAAGACCTCATGGTTTCAGAAGGTTCTCTCCATGTTTTCTTAGCTCCACACACTTGGACAGAATATCATGGGAGCAAGAACAGGTGGCTAAAGAGAAAGAGAAGCATAAAAGGAGGGACTTGGGAGGATAGAGCCCCTCACCCCAGGATAAGTGACCCACCTTCTCCAAATATGTCCTCACCTCTATTTTTCACCACCTGCCATTAATGAATCATTTCATAAAGCTAACCGTTTGATTAGGTCAGAGCTCTCAGAACCCAATCACTTTTCAAATTCACATCATCTGGCAACCAAGTCCCCAACTATGAGCCTAGAGGAATATTTTGCATTTAAATTATTAACAGTATATAAATACATACATGTGAAATGTTTGTGCTTTTCCCAAAGTGATCCTGTTACAAAGGTGTAAGTGCAGGAGATTTTGTTGGATGGTGACCTTGGGACCACAAATGAGGGGGTTAGCCTGTGTCTACTTGAGAGTCCCTTTCACTACAGCATGTGAGGCATTTTATATGCAATACATCTAGGAATTGTCCTGGGTAAAATTAGGAAGCTGGGGGGTTCATTAGTCAAGTTTTCTCTGTTGAATAAAGGAAAAAAAATTTAGGCAAAGAAGATGAGATACAGACATTGAAGGGGAAACATTGTCACATGGGAGGGCTGTCCATCACAACTGCAAGTAACGTGGCCAAAGACTGTGAGGCATGATAACAGCAGACCTTTCTACATGTGATAATTTCAAGTTTAATTCACCATTATAAAGTGGGGACCCAGGAAAGAAAACCTTGGTTCTGCCCGGGGAGCCAGGAGAGACTTCAAAGGGAATAATAGCTATCTAAGTTAAGGAAGTGTTCTTTAGACAAATGTAAATGGTGAATGGAGGTTTCTCATTAATAAATTTAGAAGGATTCTAGATTACAAAGGGGTCAGCGAATTGGAGCCCTGCCTCTTTTCCTCAGCTATGATCAAGTTCACTGATTAAATATATACCTATATGTTTTGCTTAAGTAGATAAAGTTTCCAGTGGGATCAATTGGCTCTGAATGAGTCAATTTGTACATTTCAAACCACTGGCCCTATTTCTTGCAGATATTATGGAAACAAATGCTTTATTTTTACATGACTTTGACCTGAAGATACGAAGGTGGTACCAGACAGCAAGCTCCTGGAAATTTATAGGCACTGAGATATCAGGAGCTAAATTTAATTCCAAGGAGAACGAAAGAAAGTAGGCTGAGCCCTCAGTTCCTAGGAAAAAAGAGGAACGCCACAGAGGCAGTTGGGCACAGAAGGGAAGCAGGCGCTACAGGGTTCTGGAATGGGAAGGTCTAAATGAGGGCTGAGACATCAAGCCAGAGCCTTCTGACAGAAGTGAGAAACAAGTCAGGAAAAGCACACACAAGGAAAAGATGGATTCAGGGGCCCTGGGATGTGAGGTTCCTTTATTTCCTCCTGAACTAAGCTAATAACGCAATCACACTGAAGGCTTCCTTAAAACATCGACAGTTGTGTCCCTTCTAGTCCTACCCAGACATCACATTTCTGTGGTTGGAAAATGAAGCCTAAGGATGAGTGTTTTATTCTTTTGTTTGTTTTTTTTTTAAATCTTTGAGCATTTCATAGAGTGTATTTTGATCATATTCACTAGCTCCCCCAACTCCTTTCCAATCCACCCCTCCCATTTCCTATCCACCTAACTTTGGTTCCTCATTTTTTAAAACATGTAACAAATAATTTTTGCTGTTCGTATAATCTTGGGCGTGGAGGCATCCACTAGAGTGTGGTCATCATATTAGGGGCAACACTCTGAAAAAAAAAATGGATTCTTGCTCTCTCAGAAGCTATCAGTAGCCAATAGCTCCTTAGCTAAGAATGGGACCTTCAGTAGCCAATAGCTCCCCTCTCCATCTAAGAACAGGTGATTGGCTCATCTCCAGGTTTATGCAGAACTTTCCAGATTTTGGAGTATCCTGGGAAACAAGTCAGTTCTGTCCAGACCCTGACAGTTTGCATAAAGAGAAGTTTTCTTTTTTCTTTTCTTTAATTTTATTTTATTTTTTAATTTAATTTTATTTATATATTTATTTTTTAATTTATTTATTTTTATCTCAATCACAGGTTAGGTACTTTGAATCCCAGGCGTAGCCCCCTCCCCCATTCCCTCCTACCCTCCCACTCCCTCCCTCATCTCCTTCTTCCCCGCCCCTTCCAAGTCCACTAACAGGGGAGGACCTCCTTCCCTTCCATCCAACCCCAGCTTATCCTGTCTCCTCAGGGCTGGCTGCAATGTCCTCCCCTGGGATCTAGCCAGTCTGTCACTCCCTGGATTGTATGGGGGAGGGTCAAAGAGTCAGCCATCAAGATCATGACTGAAACAGTCCCTGTTTCCCTCACTAGGGTCTTCAGCCCTACACCAAGTTATCATGGGCCCCATCCGTGCGGGGGTTCCAGTCCACAACCACACATGGTCCTTGATTGTAGAAACCGTCTCTTATAAGACCCCTGTGCCCTGCTCAGTTTGGTCTTTGTGGAGCTCTTGTTCTCCCCAAGTCTCAACAACCTCCCCCAGTCTATCATTACTCTCGCCCTCTGTCAGAGGCTTGATCTCGAGTCTTAATATCTGCTCTGATATATCGCTACATTGACCCCCCCCCCCAGAGGTCCTCTTTGGCATGCTCCTGTTCTGTTGCTTGTTTTCTCCTCCACTCAATGTCCATCCCATTTGTTCATCTTTAATTTTATTTTATTAATTACAATTTATTCACTTTGTATCCCAGCTGTAGCCCTCTCCCCCAGCCCCTTCCAATCCCACCTTCCCTCTCTCTTCTTCTCCTATGTCCCTTCCCCAGTCTAATGATAGAGTAGGTCCTACTCCCCTTCCATCTGACCCCAGTCTATCAGGTCTTATCAGGACTGCTTTCTTTGTCTTCCTTTGTGGACTGGTAAGGCTGCTCCCCACTCAGGGGCAGATGATCAAAGAGCCAGCCCATGGGTTCATGTCAGAGACAGTCCCTGTTCCTATTATTGGGAAATCCTCTTGGACACTGAGCTGCCATGGGCTACTTCTGTGCAGGGATTGTAGGTTATCTCCATGAATGGTTCATGTTTGGAGACTCAGTCTCAGAAAAGACCCCTGTGCCCAGAATTTTTGGTTCTGTTGCTCTCCTTGTGGCACTCCTGTCCCCTCCAGGTCTTTTTTTTTAATGTTATTTATTTATTTTTATATCAATCACAGGTTAGATACTTTGCATCCCAGGCATAGCCCCCTCCCCCATTCCCTCCCACTCTCCCCATCCCTCCCTCATCTCCTCCCTGCCCCCTCCAAGTCCACGGAGGATCTCCTCCCCTTCCATCCAACCCCAGTTCATCTTGTCTCCTCAGGGCTGGCTACAATGTCCTCCCCTGGGATCTAGCCAGGCTGTTACTCCCCAGCTTGTATGGGGGAGAGTCAAAGAGCCAGTCATGGAGTTCATGACTGAAATAGTCCCTGTTCCCCTTACTAGGGTCTTCAGTTGGACACCGAGCTATCATGGGCCACATCTGAGCGGGGGTTCTAGGCCATATCCATACATGGTCCTTGGTTGGAGAAACTGCCTCGTATAAGACCCCTGTGCCCTGCTCAGTTTGGTCTTTGTGGAGCTCTTGTTCTCCCCAAGACTTACTAACTTCCTCTATTTTTATTATTATTTCCCGCCCTCTGCC
>CM053761.1:34373090-34387804 GCA_028658305.1 Pachyuromys duprasi | reverse complement strand
TACATTGCTATATTGATTCTTTCAGAGGTCCTCTTTGGTATGCTCCTGTCCTGTTACTCGTTTTCTCCTCCATTCCATGTCCATCCCATTTGTTCATCTAAACGAGCATTGATCATACCAACCTGGGTCCTCCTTCTTGTATATCTTCCCTAGGTGTATAGATTTCAGCATGACCTTCCTATCCTATAGGTCTATATAAGTGAGTATACACCATATGTTTCTTTTTGCTTTTGGGATACCTCACTGAGGATGACCGTTTCCGGGTCCCACCATTTGCCTGCGAATTTCATGATTTCCTCCTTTTTAATTGCTGAGTATTATGGCTGCGGCATCTGTTACCCCATTGATCGCCAGGGTTGATTCAGCTGATCTGGCTGGCTAGGGGGGTGTCCCCTTCCTCTCTCACCGCTCCATGTGCGTCCCTCCCGAAGCTGCGAACTCGGTCGAAGAGGAGGACCTTCCCCTAATAAAGGAGGACCAATCTTCATTCAAAGGTATAGGAGTAGCTGCGCTCCCCTGCTAGAACCTCCAAACAAGCTCAAGGTTCCTCCGGGTCTTTTTATCTCCCTCTTCTTTCTTAAGATTCCCTGGACTCTGCAAAAAGTTTGGCTATGAATCTCAGCATCTGCTTTGATACCCTGCTGTGTAGAGTCTTTCAGAGGGCCTCTGTCATAGGATCCGGTCCTGTTTCCTCTTTTCTCCCTCTTCTGATGTCCATCTTGTTTGCCTTTTTGAATGAAGATTGGGCTTTTTACTCAGGGTCCTCCTTCTTGATTAGCTTCCTTAGGTATACAGGTTTTAGTATGATTATACTAAATTATATGTCTAATATCCACCTATATGTGAGTATATACCATATGTGTTTCTGCTTCTGGGATACCTCACTCAGGATGATCGTTTCTAGATCCCTTAATTTGCCTGCAAATTTCATGATTTCTTTGTTTTTAATTGCTGAGTAGCAGTCCATTGTGTAAATGTACCACAATTTCTGTATACATTCCTCAAGTGAGGGACATCTGAGTTGTTTCCAGCTTCTGGCTGCTAAAAATAAAGCTGCTATGAACATGGTTGAGCAAATGTCCTTGTTGTATACTTGAGCATATTTTGAATATATGCCTAGGAGTGGCATAGCTGGATCTTGAGGTAGCACTGTTCCTTGTCTGAGAAAGCATCAGATTGATTTCCAAAGTGGTTGTACAAGTTTACATTCCCACCAGCAATGGAGTAGGATTCCTCTTTCTCCACATTCTCTCCAGAATGTGTTGTCACTTGAGTTTTTGATCTTAGCCATTCTGATGGGTGTAAGGTGAAATCTCAGGGTTGTTTTGATTTGCATTTTCCTGATGACTAAGAATGTTGAGCATTTTTTTTTTAGTGTTTCTCTGACATTCTATGTTCCTCTGTTTAGCTCTGTACCCTATTTTTTTAATTGGATTACTTGATTTGTTGCTGTTTAACTTCTTAAGTTCTTTATATATTCTGGATATTAGCCCTCTGTCAGATATAGGGTTGGTGAAGATTCTTTCCCAATATGTAGGCTGTCATTTTGTTGTGATGACAGTGTCCTTTGCTTTATAGAAGCTTTTCAGTTTCATGAGGTCCCATTTATTGATTGTTGATCTTAGAGGCCTTGCTGTTGGTGTTCTGTTCAGGAAGTTGTCTCCTGGGCCAATGAGTTCAAGGCCCTTAAGGGCAGTTTTCTTATGACAGGGAATTCATTGACAACTTCAACACTGTCACTTTATTTCCCAAAATTCTTCACTGATCTCCTCCTTTCCCGAATACCATGCTACTTCTTCACTTCTATATATCAGTGATATATTTCCTGAGAAACATATGATGTTTATGCTTAGAGGCTCCTGAGACTCTAGATTGAAGGTCTTGCCTCCAGAGGTTACAGATCAGCCCCTAATTAATTCAGTTTCATACTTGTAAATGAAGAAAATGAAGTAAAGGTAGCAAACAAAGAGTGTATTAACCTTTGGGAACCCAAATGTCCATTGTGAATGCAGAGGCTGACATGGGTCTCAGGACCTGGGTCTCACTGCTACTCACCACCGGCAGTATGTGGGGCCTTGAGCAAGCCCCCTTTCTCTCAATGTTTCTCCTCATCTGCAAGTAAAAATAGTATCAGCAACTATGATAGCATCTACTTCATAGCATTAATTCAACCGATAATTGGTGCTCAGGATAATACCTTCCATGTAGCAATTACTCTATATATGAACATTATCATGATTATTAAAGCATTGACGCTAAAGGTAGCTCCAAACAGTTCACTAAAGCTCCTGTAAACCAAGGAGCTGTACTGTTCAAACTGGTGTTGAATGAGAAGCTTCTTTTCTTATCAGCCAGTACATTAGATGGAACCCCCCCCCCTCTGCACTTCAGCCTTTCCCTGGTGCAATTGAAGGAAGGATGAATCAGCCCCCCACGGGATGTTTATGAGCGTCTCAGTCAGCAGCAGCATCCAGCAAGCTCACAAGCACAGGAGGGAAGCTTAGAAGTCTTTCAAACCCTGCAGACTCTCAGATTGCTTCTGGTGGCAAGTGGATTAGTGTTGGTGGTGAGTCCTCAACCATGTACTTCACCTCCATCTGTCTCAACCCTCTTCACCTTCCCCTCTGGCTGTGACAATGAGAATATTGAAATCAATAAGTTCACTATCCTTCCTCCAAATACTCAGGTGCTTTGAAATGAGAAATGATTCAGGAGTTAGAAGCCAAAGCATAGACCAGGAGGATGTGGTTAGAGATTAGAAATGGCAGTGTTCTCAGAAGAGAGAGAAGGGAAAGAGTGCGGTGGACTAGGGGTAGGAATCTCAAGGTTGTCTTTTGTTTTGTTACTACCCATAGAGAAAAATCATTTAAATTGAATATGCTTTGAAATTTCTTCTCTGGAAAATAGCACTCTAGACAGAAAAAACAGTTAACACCCTTTCTGGTTCTAAAAATATTTTATGATGAAATGGCATAGCCCATTTTTGCTTTATTCTTGTCCTTGTCACCTGGGTATAATAAACCTTCAAACACCCATTCTCTATTTAAAAAACCATCTAATTGTGTGTTTGTCTTTCATGGCAGAGTAAAGACCTTTAATGGTAGAGACTGTTTTATCCCTTAGTGCTTAGAACTGTGTTGAACCAAAGAAGCTGTCAGTATTTGCGAATGCACCAGACGTTAGCTTCTTCACTCGTTTTTTGTATTGAGGTCTCAGCAAGACCTCCTCAGGCCTGACTGTAAACAGATCAGAGCCAAGGTCCTTCAACATCTCTCCAAGGCTATCCACACAGAAGAACCACTCCCCTCTGTGTTCTAGAAGAGGCAAGGAAGAGAACCAAAGCCAACAGCAGTCAGTGTGTGAACAAGCTGCCTAACAGGAGCTGAGGAGTTTGCAAAGGATTTACCACATGGCTCATTCCCTGGCTCACCTTTCTACCTTGCTCCAAGTAGCCACTACTTGCTCTGGCTGAACTCAACAAGAAGCATGTGAAGAGAACTATGTGCCAAGAGTTCATTAAGTTCAGCCTTCCATAGCGGAGAAGAGTAGATAGCCATTGAAGGACATAGCTCTGTGTTCTACTGCCAGCTCATTCTATAAGCCCTCAGAATGACTCTCCATTCAGTGTGTTTCCTCTCCATAAATATATAGCTATTGTTTAGCAAATACATCCATACTTATATATGGATGTCTACACACGGTTCTGTAAGACTTGCTAACACAATTATCCTTTACTTTTGCAGCTAATAGCCACTTATGAGTACATATCATGTTTGACCTTCTGGGTCTGGGCAACCTAAGTAAAGATGATTTTCTATTGAAAAAAAAAAGTTCCATCCATTTTCTTGCAAAGTTCATGCTTGTAATTGTTTTTTAGATTTTTTAACAGCTGAGTAATACTCCGTGGTACAAGTGTGCCACATTTTCTTTATCCATTCTAGGTTGTTTACAGTTTCTGGGTAGCCTCACTTAGCCTTAACATGAAGGAAGTTGCCTAGTCTTATTGCAACTTGACATACCATGTTTGGCTGCTATTCCAAGAGGTCTGTTCTTTTCTCAAGGGAAATGGAGGAGAAGCGGGTAAGGAGAGGAGACTGGGAGGAGATGAGGGAGGGAAAATGGTGGTCAGGATGCAATATATGAGAGGATAAATTTTTAAAATGAAGAAAAAAATGTGTTAATGAACTTGAGGGCTACTTATTAATAAGCTGATTATTAAAAGTGGAAAGCAAAACAAAGGGAATCATTCTGTGTGCCCCCATTGGGAAGATGGACAAAGAGAGACAGTGAACCACAACCTTATCCCTCAGTCCAACTTTGGGGTCTTAAAGTAAGATTGAAGTTTACATAGAGGGCCACAGATATGCACATCTAAGCAGTCTGAACCAAGGTGTAGTCCAGCCTGCCATTAACCTGTTATTGTCTGTTATTGCGGTCTTATTCTGTAAGGAGCACTGACAGGTTACCAGAAATGGCTGAAGCCCTTTCCTCTGTCAGTATGAGACTCTTGGGGAAATTTCTATTTCTTTAGAGTCCACTATTTAAATAGCTGGATGATCAAATTGAGAGACACAGCAAACTCTTTAGAATAGCTTCATTTCTGTCAGGCCTGTAAATAGTTAACTGCTTTGTAGTATATTTATCTTCCACTTACCAACCAGACATTAGCTCCCTAGGGGCAAAGATGAAATTTATTTCTGGAACCAAATTCATACTGTGTACCAGGCATTCAATATGCATAACGTGAATGTTTATCTTTAACCAAGTTTTCCAATATCAAATCACATAACCAGCAACTGCTATCAATTTAGGCAATTATTTTTATCCTGGGTTTTTGTTTTGGATTTTTCTTATCACATTGGGTGTTTTTGTTTTGATACAGTTTCACTGTATATTCCTTGCCATCCTAGAACTCCTTCTGTAGACAAGGCTGCCCCCAAATGAATAAACTCAAGCTCCTCTTTTCTCTGCCTCTGTGCCACCATGCCCTACTAGTTTGGGTTTACTGGGATAGGGCCTCATGTTGATCTCACTGTGTAGCTAAAAATCACCTTGAATTTATGATTCTCCTGCTTCTACCTCCACAATACTGGGATTTCAAGAGAGGGCCATCAGGACTTGGCCCAGGAATATGTGGTTCAGGACAAGCACTGTACCAAATAAGCTGCATCGCCGTTCTCTAGATAATTTTAAAATTGTCTAGAAAGAATGAATTGCCTAGTATGTATATCTGCATGTGGAGTGATTTTGTTGAATGGTGGTAACCAAGATGTGCTATGGTCTTAGAAAGACTGCTTTTCGACTTCTCTCTATGGTAATTTCCTAGAATATGCAAATTCAACATGCTTTGATTAATATTCGCATGGGAGAAAGCACTGTAGAAGCATTCTGAGGAATCAGAGATCAACTGGACTTTTCTCTGCTTCTGTGCCAGAGAAATGACATTAAAATGTTGTCAAAGAACCAAAGCGCCGGTATGAGTATCTGGAAAGAAAGAAGAATCCCCCAAGCAGAGGGAATAGAAAGTTAGGTGAGTTCTAAACAAGAGCAGCGACTTGCAAAAGGAAATTAATAGATTCCATGTGAGTCAGCTCTTGAAGAACTCACATCCCTTGATTATGAAGAGATCGGAGGACAAACTCACTTCGTAGCTTTCAGTGACAAGGAATTCTTGGTCTCCATTAGACTGAACAGACAGAATCTCAGGATGAATACAGCCTGAAAAACATAGACCAGCATCATACACAAAGGGCCCTGAATGATAGGCTGAATTTAAACCACCTTTCTGTAGGGCATGGGGAGCCACTGAGAAACTTGGGGCAGAGAACGAGAGCACTTTCCTCAAGGAAAAGTAGCAATCGAGTACAATCCACTGAATGCTCTCTGTGCCAAGCACTGTACTTTGGGGGGAGGGATCAGACCCAAGGCTTTATGCATGCTAAGCAAGCATACTACCACGGAGCATCCTAGGTCCCCAAGTGCTGCTCTTGAAATTGATCCCCAATGAGACAATCAATAGTCTAATGGGGGATGGAAGATGGCATGACTGGTTGCTTGTAATTGTAGCAGCAGAATAATGAAGATCACCTAGGTTTATGTTTTCATGATTCTTTCCAAACTCTGGACAAACCTACTTACTCTACACTTAGAGCAAACCATGATGGGTCAAAACTCATGGAACTGTCAAAACATTCCTTTTGAGAGAAATGCCCTCATCACTTCTAGAAAAGCACAGAAAGGCAACGTTATTTTTCAAAATAACCAGCTACCGAATGGCAAGACCAGGTGAGAGTCGTGTGGCTCCTAGTGAGGACGCCAAACTGGCCTGACAAGAAGATTATAGTTTCTTCAGCGTCAGGTGTTATGCGTTAACTTACTGCAACTCTAATCAATGGGAACTTAGAGTGGTCATTTTGTGATGACTCTAGGTCTACAAAATGATCCATTTCTTCAGAGTAACACACATTATCCTAAACGACTACGTCCTGATTTTACATTGATTCTATTTGGAGTCCCAAATAGAAAGAAATCAGGTGTCTACAATGGATCCAGATGCATTTGACAGAAAGCAAATAACTACAATTGTCTAATCAGGCATGTGGAGATAAGTGCTATGCCAGCCACTGTATGGGCAGGCCAGGGAGTTAACATTCCCAGTGGTTAAGTGAAATCAGCTCACGCATTCTCGGTGGATAGGCTGCTTGCAGCATTTCTTTTCAAGTAGCCCAAAATGGTTGCTCTTATTATTAAACCCTCTAAGCATTCTCAGTACAAAGTACAAAAGCTTCTTTTGACACAATGTTTCAAGTGTGATTGGGCATTATAAGGAAATTTCACATTATTATTGTTCAACACTGCCATTGCACAGCAAACCTTTGCAATTCTGGATTGAGTAGTCAAGGATTTAAAGTGTGATGCTCCCCGGTGGAGACACTCTTTCTGCCTGTATATACCCCCACCTGGCCTTCCTCCTGCCTTGACCTCTTCTCCCTTTCCATCACTTCCGACTATTATCACTTCCTCCACTTCTGACTGCCACTGCACCCTGCACTGCATAGTTAGAGAGAGAAAAAAAAAAGCACAGCAGGGGAGACAGGGAGAAACTGTCTCAAGCAATTTCTATAAAATCCCAGGACAGTTTTTCTCTTGGGACAAAGTCAAGTGCTTGCATAATATTGTGAGCCCCTTTAGGTTGTCCCTATTTCTGTGGTTGCCTGACACTGATGATATTTTCCCTATTTTTAAAAAGGATGATCCAAGGGAAATCAAATCTGTTTCTCTAAAATATCAGCATCCCATCTCTCTGACCCTCCCCAAGGAGACACTGGTCTGTTTGAGAACATAAAACCTTTCTTCCTGGCACTAGCAAAAGACAATCTGAAAAACAAAAATGAGATTTTGTAAAAATGTGTTAAAGAAAGCCTCCAAGTTAAGTTCATTTTTAAAGGTAATTGAATGCTAATATTTTAAAAACTTACCTAAGAGTTATTCCATTCTACCCACTTTGGCTATGTGCATATCAGGTGTTCACATGTGAACTAATAATATAGGAGTGTTTACTACATTCTTCTCCTAGTCGATGTATGTCTTTTTTAACAGAGGAAAAAAAATATCAAAAGAATAGTGACTGTCTTATCAACCTAATCTGAACAGCCATTCGTTATAAGGACAAACCAGTCCAATATGAGCATGCTCCTTTCCCCTTCAGTTAATCTCATACGATCAACTAGAATCTTGGGGATCCAAAAGATGCAGAATACCTCAGTGAGTCCATGGAACTTCATTTAAATGAACCCAGCTCTGCCATGCAGAGGCTTAGATTACCTGGTTTGGGGAAGCAAGGTAAAGTTGTAGGGAACTTGCTTAGTCAGTAAGAACCACCCTTGGAATAACCCCCCTCCCAAATAACAAGATAGCAGATTTTCTTAAAAGATGATCTTGAACAATTTTTAGAAGCTACTTAGAATGCTGATTTGAAAACCTTTGATTTAAAAATTACTCTGAAAAGTCATAAATACCAGTAGGGAAGTGAGTGATGTGAGCAGTTTTCTGAAAGAAGCAGACATCCCAAAAGAGTTTTTCCCTTGGGAGAGTGTTAGCATTTACATTATCTTGTGAGTCCCTTCAGGATCCTCCCTATGACTGTGTTTGGCTATTTTTCCCTAACAAAAATGACCCAAGGCTCTGGAGAGATGACGCAATGGTTAAGAACAGTCCTTGCTCTTCCTGAGGACTGGAGCAGTTCCCAGAATCCATTGCAGGAGGCTCACAATAAGTAGCCATCCCAGGTACTGGGGATCCCAGGCCTCCAAGAGTACTTGCATATTCATTTTTATTTCTCTCTCTCTCTCTAGAACATAAAGGAGCACTATTCAGCCATAAAGTATAAAATTAAATCATATATCTGTAGGAGCATGGGTAAACCTGGGGAAGACCACGTTAATCAACATAGGCCAGATACAGGAAGACAAGTTTCTTATGTTTTGTTTCATATGTGAAATCAAAGGGGACAGATATGGAAGCAGAAGTGGGACTATTAGGGAAATAGAAGGGAATGGGGGAAAGAGAGAAAATGGATTAAAAGAAGTTGATTATGATCAAAGTATATTATATTTAGAAATCAATCTGGTACTTTCTCAGAAAACTGGGAATAGTGTACCTCCAGACCCAGCTATACCACTCCTAGGCATACCCAGGAAAAATGCTCAACCATACAACAAGGACGTTTGTTCAACTATGTTCATAGCGGCTTTATTTGTAACATCCAGAAACTGGAAACAACTTAGATGCCCCTGAACAAAAGAATGGATAAAGAAACTGGTACATTTACACGATGGAATACTACTCAGCCATTAAAGACAAGGGAATTATGAAATTTACAGGCAAATGCATGGAACTAGAAAAGATGATTCTGAGTGAGGTAACACAGACCCAGAAAGACACACATGATATACTCACTTATAAGCAGATTTTAGTCCTATCATACAGGATTTGCATAGTACAGTGCACAGACCCCAAGAAAATAAGCCCAGGGGCATCTTAGGCCTCATATGAGCCCACTAGTCAGGAGAGTGGGGGATGTCTCTGACATGGACTACATTGCCTGCTTTTTGATCACTTCCCCCTGATGGGACTTCTCTACTAGGCCACAGGGAAGGAAGACAAACTCATTCCTCATGTGAATAGATGAGCTGGGGTATCTGGGTAGGGGGACTCCCCTATTCTGAGAACTAGGAAAGAGGGGATACAGGAGGGAGGGTGGGACTGGGAGGAGAGGAGGGCGGGACTATGACCGAGATGTGAATAGAATTAATTAATAAAAAAAGAATATTATTACAAAGGAATGCATTATTTTCTATAAGCCATTCTCATTTTTTCCTAGGGTCTCTTGCATATGCATTTCCTGTGTGGAACTCAAAGTTCTAAGTTCACACGTTTTTGAAGGCCCCCAGTCTCACCCTATTACCACTTTGGTTGAGGACACCACTGCTTTCACTTAGCCCACAGCAACAGCCACCTCCGTAGCCTCTTTGAACCAACTCTTGACCTGAAAACCCCTCATTTCGCCACTGACCCAGGAACCAGTTCATGATGCAAATTAGTCGGACCCTATCCTACTTACACTATTTCAGTAAGCTCCTCTGGTTTTGAAGACAAAAGCCAGGCTCTCAAGCAATGGCTACTGCCATGCAGATTTGACTTCCCTAACTCCCCTTGATTCCCAGAGACGTGTAACTTTCAGTATCTCAGATATGTCCTATTTCCATCACTCACAGACCTCCCTGCATGCCTCTCTGCTTTCTTAGTGTTCTCTTCTTCCTCAATCACATCTCTCCACATTCCCCAGTTTATTCCACCAACCATCTTTTCTCCACGCAACCTTTTATTGAGACACTTAACCAGTTATCCAAAGCAATATATTTTGAGAAACACAATTCTTCCTAAAATTAATTTGGGACTACTGAGAGGGACTTCTATTTGGTATGCTCATATCAGCTTGAACATCTTCTGCACAGTTTTATCTTAAGGGATGAGAAAGTATAAAGAGAATTCTAGAGGTTTTCTTGACCATTGAAATTCTCCTACGCCTGTTTTTTTTTAATCCTAAAATACAATTCAAGTAGAGTTTACCACCTATTTTTAAAATCAAAGATGGAGCTTTATTTCCAAGTTTCTGATGAGACAAAGACAGCAAAACAGGAACACATATGTTTACTGCATGGGTGAGGAATTAGTTAGAAACAATTTAGAATTCCCGTGTTTATTTTCAAATCAAAAATATTACAATTCTTCTTTAATTAAAAGAATAACATGTGACCTTAGATAGGCCTGTAAAAAAAATAAAAGATATTGTTCACTGTCTGAAGACATTAAGGGAAATAATATACAATGAAAAACGGGTGTATTTTGTCTGGCCCCAAAATATGTTTGAATAAACAATAGTAACTGATGCTGTTGTTGCCATAACTATTGTCTATTCTATCTGCCACATTAGATTTACCTCTTCATAGAGGGCCTTGTACTATCCTTCCATGTTAAAAGAAGGAGGAGGAGGAGGAGGAGGAGGAGGAGGAGGAGGAGGAGGAGGAGAAGAAGAAGAAGAAGAAGAAGAAGAAGAAGAAGAAGAAGAAGAAGAAGAAAGAAGCTCTCCCCAAACACACAACAACAATAAAACCCTAAATTTTGGGCTGAAAAGATGGCTCAATTTTTAGCACCCATATAATTGTTTACAACCATCTGTAAGTCTAGTTCCAGGGTATCCAGTGCCATCTTCTGGCCTCTGCAGGAACCAGGCATGTACCCATATTGCATAGAAACACATACAGGCAAAACATTCATAAACACAAGATGATAAAATAATAAAAACCTTAATCTAACTTTTCTAACCTTATACCTTGATTTATATCTTTAATAATGAGGAACAGAAAAATTTAAGCAATGTGTTTCAACAGGCTATAGTCTCTAGGGAAGAAAAATATCTTCCCTACTATCTTGCTTGTAAGTCTCTAACTATAATAGTCATAGTCAATTGATCTCTCTTGGAGAATCTGAGAATATTCTAATACCCAAAACTTTGGTATATCGGCCCTTGATAAATGTCTCATGATCCTATCTTAAAGAGCAATAACGCATTTGGGTGAAAATAAAGACGCAGTGGGTAGAGGCTCTGAAGAATGAACGGGTAGATTTCATGGACCCAGTTCCCTATTAAAGAAAGAGATATTTATTGCTTGCAGCACAGCCGAGGGACTGCATTTGGAATGAACCATAGAGAGCAGCCTGTGGCTGAGGTCTGAGGCTCGGCCCAGGATAAGGCACTTGGCAGGTTCAGCCTCAGTATGGCAGGAAGCCTGCTTTCCAAACAGCAGCTGCAAAAAGACACAGAGTATGTTAAAAACTTATCTTCATCTCCCACTGCAGCCCTTCAGCACTCTCCCAGGCACACTGCTGTCTTTGTAATCCAGGGATGGACATCCAGAGGAGGGGGAGAGGGAAGGGGGAAGAGGAGAGAAATAAGGAGGAAAGGAAAGAGAGAGAAAAAGATGGGTAGAGGCAGACTGAGACGGACTGATGAGAGAAATCTGCAGCAGGGAAGAAAGCACTGCTGGACAGTCAGAAGCACCTTTAAGGCAAAGCAATCTTTCCTACTAACAAAACTGCAGGCGTTGTACATTCAGGTTTCCTCTTCCAGTTTCAGAGCTCTTGGGAAAGGATTCTTGTGGTCTCTGGAAGAATTTTTATTTAAACAAACAAACAAAAGACAACAACCAAAACAAGCAACAACAAATCCCTGAGATTGTCTGAAGTTGGGCAGAAGCATTGTTTCAAAGGAAGGCAATAGCACATGGCATGCATTTTGAAATAGTTTTTGTATTTGTTTGGCTAACCCTCCCAGTTACCAAAAGGTAAAGTTAGGAAGGGCCCTGAATTCTGCTCTTCACTTGGGCAACTGCGAAAGTCACTCATGCCATTGAAAAAAAAAAAAAACAAAAAAACAAACAAAAAAAAAACCCACCCTATCATTTTTGTAGTTCTTTACCTTGGAGAGAAATTTTTCTTCAAAGATATGATCAAAGTTGTAGAGAAAAATGGATAAAGAGATAAAAATTTTGCATCCAGTTTTCAGAGTCATTCCTTTTATATGGTGAGTGTGCTTTGCCATATGAAGACCAAAATCAAAGATGTGTTAGATAAAAACAGCTTTGCCTTTCTGTATTGAAGATTTGCAGGAAGACAACCTTTTGATCCACACTTCTTTTCCCTGTTGGCTTGCTGCATTGTAGTGTCCGTATCTCATCTAACCTAGCTAGCTGGTAAGGGTATAGATGGATATGGTTAGGTCAGGAATGGAAAAAAAATAGGACAGAGGTGGGGGAGAAGATATAGCAACTATAAAAAGAAGAATCTAGAACATCCTATAAATGATCCTTCCCTTAATGTTTTCTAGGGTTACAGGGAATTAAAGGAAATAAACCCATACAGACTCATAGGAACAAAGAGCTTTCTCTTCTATCCCTATGATTCTAAGAAAATCCAATCTCCTGTACACTTTCCATGAGGCATCAGTTGCTCTTTATAGTTGTGCTGTAAGCAGGATTATTATTAGTTCTATGGAAAATACTGAACCACAGTTGTTTTCAGGAATGTCTTGCTGCTTAAGCTTAAATGTCACCAAGTATTTGATCATATTCATATACCAATAGAGCAGACAAAAGCCCCCAACACAGACAGGGAAAGAAATCAAAGAGGCAAGCACATAATGGATCTGGGGTGTCAGATACAGGAATTTGCAATGACCCTGCAATTTGTTACTTGCCCTCTTTCAGCTCAGGCAGACATTTCCTAGCAAAGGACTAAAGGCATTTTCTTGTAGAATATTGGATAAATTTACAAACCAAGAAAGTTCCACAACCAGTTTAATAAGAAAAGTCTTCTGCAAAGTGACCTCTTAGTGAAAATAAGTAAAGCACATATGTAGCCTTTCTAAGCCATATGTAAGGAGCGGGACTTTTCAAGACTAAGAATGAAAAAAAAAAACCCGATAAATTAGAGAGGGGCTATCACTCTACTTTACAGACCTTTAAAATGTGACTGAGTCATAGAATAAACACACCTTAGTGATGAAAGAAACTTCTGGAGACAACCATACTAAGTAAAAGGGCCAAATTGGATTTCTTTTTCCCTCTCTCTCTTTATCGCAGTAATGAATTTTGTTAGCTCAGGCACACTGCATAGTGAACAATGAGAATTGATCTGACAAAGTGCTGCTAGCCAGGAGCCAACTCCAACGATCCGATGAGCATTGGGTATAATTGTGCTTCAGCTAATTGTGTACGCGTGGGTGTCCTCAAGCATGTAAAAGTTTTGTGCTTCTCAGCCCCCTGTATTCTAGTTTGATAACTTGTCCCTTTCTCCTTTTCCGTATGTAGAACAAAATTTGATACACACTCTACTCCCACAAGTCTGAATTAATAGAGTCCACGCAGCATAAATTTAATGTGTGTGAATTTCTATGTAGCCCTGGATTTCCCCACCAGACCAGCCTCAGCCCAAAGCACCACATGTTCTCAGTTCTCCACAGTGGCAGTCTTCAAAACGAGATGTTTGGACTCTGATGTCCAACTTTTCCAAGGAGTTTGCAGGTACATGTAGACTCAAGACTCATTTACAAATCCTCAATATCAATATGTGCTTTCCCTTAGTAGTGTCTACCTTAGACAGTGCCTAGGGTCAGAATTATGTTGAGTTTCTTTCCATCCTTTGTCCCCATTTTCTCCATTCTAATAAAAAGAAAACATAGCTCTCACCTCGCTAGTGTTCACAACAGCAAGATCATCCAGCCTTTGCTTCCAAACATGTGAAGGAGAATTTAAAGAACATGTCCATTAATGCATCATTAAGAACTTATTTAATGAGATATTATTAACTTTTAGTGTATACCAAAAAAAGATTATTATAAAATCAAGTAAGTACTATTTCAAAAACTCAAAACAACAACAACAAAATGACAGAATTGCTGCTGTCACCTCTTTATCTCTAATAATGATCTTCTTCTTCTTTTTCTTCTTCTTCATCATCATCATCCATGGGCTGATTAAAAAAGAAAGTCAGTTCCAAACATCTCACTAAAAGGTACATTTCCTACACTGTTCTCTTGCATTCAATACTTTCTAATATTTAAAACATACATTTTTGGCTAGTTGTCAAGGATTCATGTTCATAATAATCTGAGAAGAAATTTTAACAATGAGAGATTATGAACATGAGAAATTCTAAACTTCTAAAAGTTTAAATTGTGGGTATGTGTTTGGAGTAGTTAAGCAAGGTGGGCAATGAAAATTCTCAGTACAAATGTGTATCACCTTAGAATAAAAATGTATACAAAACATAGGACAGAAATATGAGCTCAACATGGAAAAGCAATGATGGCATTTGAGGCTATAAGAATAATTTTTTCTAGTATGTTACTGATTAATAATGATGGGAATCCTCTATGATTGATGCATCTGTAGGTATGTTTAAAGAAAAGTCACTCTAACCAAGCAAGTGAAAGACTTATATGAAAAAAGTTTCAAATCTCTGACGAAAGAAATTGAAGAAGATATTAGAAGGTGGAAAGACCTCCCGTGCTCATGGATTGGTAGGATTAACATAGTGAAAATGACCATATTGCCAAAAGCAATCTACAGATTCAATGCAATTCCCATCAAAAT
>CM053761.1:34339486-34372590 GCA_028658305.1 Pachyuromys duprasi | reverse complement strand
CTTCCCCACTTTTTCTTCTAACCGGTTTAGTGTGTCTGGTTTTATGTTGAGGTCTTTGATCCACTTGGACTTTAGCTTTGTGCAAGGTGATAAATACGGATCTATTTTCATTTTTCTACATACAGATATCCAGTTGGACCAGCACCATTTGTTGAAGATGCTGTCTTTTTTCCATTGAATGGTTTTGGCTTCTTTGTCAAAAATCAAGTTTCCATAGGTGTGTGAGTTCATTTCTGGGTCTTCTATTTGGTTCCATTGATCTACCTTTCTGCTTCTATGCTAATACCATGCAGTTTTTATTACTATTGCTCTGTAGTACAGCTTGAGGTCAGGGATGGAGATACCTCCAGATGATCTGTTGTTGTAGAGGATTGTTTTAGAGATTCTGGTCAAACACACACTCTTTTGACTAGCTTTAATATTCATGTTTCTTCTGTGAAGATGACTTATTTGTCAAAAATAACTTGCAGAGCCATATACACCCTCCCTCATCCTTCTGCAGGGTCTAGCACAGTGAGTTTCCTGACTCTCTCCATGCATGCCTTCTCCCCAGACCACCAAATTAGCTCATGATCTTCATCCTGTACCCTTGCCTAGTCTGGCCACTACCTGCACTTCAACCCACTGTAGGACTCCACCAGAACCCACCTACGTGCCAACACTCACAGGTACCTAGTCCAGTGGGTACTCCAGACTCCCCATGCCCATGCCCTCCACAACCTGCCAGACAGAGTCCAAGTCTAGTGTGGCCTTCCCTGCCTGTGCCAAAACTGATAACTAGGCTTCTGCCAGAATCCTTCTACTATCCCCCAACTCACAGACCTCCCTCATGTCATATTCAACCTTTCTACCTAGCCAGATCTGTCTCCACGATCCAGGCTTGAGCCAGTAGATACATCCTATACACCAGCCCAGCCCTCCCTATCCACCTGACTTCATTCCAGCCAACACATTTGCAAAACTACATATGTACTTCAGGGATAAAGCCAACTTGGTCATGTTCGCACCAAAACCTAAGGCACCCAATTTCATTGAAAGTTTTACTACTAGATTTAAAGACACAGATTAACATCAATTCTGTGTAGTAGTAATAGCAGGTGATTGCAATAGCCCCACTTTCCTACTACACAAACCATCTGGACAAAAATTAAACAAGGAAACATCAGAATTAACTGATACCATACATTAAAAGGGCTACCAGCTACTCACAGAATATTCTACCCAAACACATTCTACAAAACATTACACAGAAGCTTTTCTGAAATGCAGTGCATCCTGGGATACAAAGCAAATCTTTACAAATTCAAAAGAACTGAAATAACTCCTTGTATCTTTATCTGACTACAATATGACAAAACTTAAAATTGACAGCAAACAAATTTCTAATAAAAGAACAAATAGAGATGTAACAACTCATTACTAAATGATAAATGAGATAAAGAAGAAATTTAAGAAAGAAAGAAAAAATTCCTGAAACTAAATGAAAGTATGACACACCAAAACTTCTGGGACACATTGAAAGCAGTCCCACAAAAGAAGTTTATATCTCTAAGTGTTTACATTAAAAAAATCAGAAAGAGCACACATAAATGATTCAATGATGCAACTCAAAAATTTGGAAGAACAAACCAAATACAAACCTACTCAAGGGCAAGAAACAATAAAATTCAGAGCAGAAATCAATAAAATAAAAACAAAGGAAACAATACAAAGGATCAACCAATCCAAGAACTGGTTCTTTGAGAAAAGAAATTTGATTGATGGATCATTAGACCACTTAACCAAAAGAAAGACAGAGGGGATGCAAGTTAACAGAATCATAAATGAACAGAAGAACATTACAGCAGACACCAAACAAAATCAGACTATTATAACTGAATCCTTTAAAAACCTGTACTCCATTAAGTTGAAAAATGTAAAAGAAATGGATTAGTTTCTAGAGTAAGACAAACCACCAAAATTAAACCAGAGAAGAGATCAACAAATGAAATAGACCCATAACAAATGAGGACATTGAAATAGTAACAAAAAGCATTCCAGCTTGTTAAGTCCAGGGCCAGATGAATTCACAGGAGAATCCTACCGTCTATCAGCTTTCAAAGAAAAATTCCAGTCAAGCCTTCCAAAGGTAAAAATAATAAAGAGAGAGAGAAAGGAACGCATAGTGTAGTTACTAATACCCAAATCAGGAAAAGACACAAGAATAAAAAGAAAGAAAGAAAACTACAGGTCAATATCCCTGATGGACATAGACTCAAAAATGATCACTAATATACTTATAACAGAATACAGAAAAATATGCATCGAAAAGGTTTCCTCCCATGACAAGTTAACTTTATCCCTAAAATACAGTTTTACAGAGTACAGAGTTCAATGTACATAACTGAGTAAATGCAGTTAAACACATAAAAAGACAAAAGCATATGATCATCTCAATAGACAGAAAAAAAAATGAAAAAATTCAATATCTCTTCATTACAAAAGTCCTAGAGAATGTAGGGAGAGAGGGAACATACTTCAACATAATAAGAGCTGTATAAGAGAAACTCATAACCAACATCATACTAAATGGAGTAAAGCTTGAAATAATCCCAATGAAATAAATGACAAGGATGCCCACTATCCCAATTCTTTTTCAATATTGTGCTTGACATAGCAGATGGAGCAATATGGCAAAAGAAATTAAAAGAATACAAATGGCAAAAGAAGTCAAACTTAACCCAATTGCAGACAGCATGACACTACATATTAGAGATCCCAAAAAGTCTACCAATTTTTTTTCTAAAAATGATAAATTCAGAAATGTGACAGGAAACAAAATCAACTCACTCAAATCAACAGTTTCTTTATACACCATCAACAAACATACACATGATGAGATCATGCATACACTCCCATTCACATTAACCTCAAAAAATCAAATGCCAGGAATAAATCTAACTAAGGAAATGAAGGACCTATACAATGAAATAAAGAAAAATGCTGGAAAATGGGAACACATCCATCCTTGTAGATTAGTAAGATTAATATTGTGAAAATATTATTTTTTATCTAAATTAATTTTACAATTTTATCACGAGCCATTTAGAGATTCTGCAGTCTCAACAAAATTTCCCATCTCATTCTTCACAGAAATAAAAAAGAAATATCCTAGCCTGGCTAGATCCCAGGGGAGGACATTGCAGCCAGCCCTGAGGAGACAAGATGAACTGGGGTCGGATGGAAGGGGAGGAGGTCCTCCCCTGTCAGTGGACTTGGAGTGGGTGGGGAGGAGATGAGGGAGGGATGGGGAGAGTGGGAGGGTATGAGGGAGGGGGCTACGCCTGGGATGCAAAGTACCTAACCTCTGATTGATATAAAAATAAATAAATAACATTAAAAAAAAAGAAATATCCTAAATTCATATGAAACCACAAAAGACCCCAGAGAACCATCACAGAGTGCAAGTGGGGAAGAAGGACAATTGAAAGAGTAATAGCAGGATACAAGTGATCTGATCTGAGAAATGGACAAAAGGGAGGAAGACTCCAATTAGGGAGGAAGGAGACATACACAGAGAAAGGAGGGATCAAAATAAAATAATAGTAAGGATGTCTGAAAAGGTCGTAAGGAATCATACATAGTATTAATTATCTACCTAAAACTTGTAAGACACGTAAATCTGTGTATAAATATACATATACATTTTCAATGAACTTTTCTCTCTCCAAGCGCTCCCTCCAAGAGCCAAAGACCATCTAGCAAAAACACCAATACCAGGCATGAAAAGCCACTCTGAGTTGCTGTTACAGGCTATTGTTATTGGCTGGCGGCAGAGGTGGGAGGTAAGCCCCTATTGCTGAAGACACCTTGCCCTTCAGACACAGGGTCTAGAGGCTCCTGAGCTGGAATTGACTTGAATGCTTCCTCTCTAAGGAATAGCTTTCATGATACCAGAAAGTGCCACTCAAGCTTGCTGAGGCAAGAAGGAACCAGTAGTTCTACCCTAAATTAAATGCCTCCAAAAGATCAAGCTGTAGACAAAACTATAAGGTATTATTTTAATTAGTGATTCACGGGGGAATGGCCCAGCCCATTGTTCATGGAGTCATTCCTGGTGGATCTAGAGTCTATAAGAAAGCAGCCTAAGCAAGCCCTGATGTGCAAGCCATTAAGCAGCATTCCTCCATGGCCTCTGCATCAGCCTCTGCTTCCAGGTTTCTGTCCTGTTTGCATTCCTGTGCTTATTTCCTTTGATAATAAACAGTGATATGGAAGCATAAACCAAATAAACCCTTTCCCCCCAACTTGCTTTTGGATCATAGTGTTTTATTGCAGCAATTGAAACCCTAAGACAGAAAGATTATAAAAGCCAGAGGATCGTGGAGTTTGCTGTGAGACAGTGTCTCTCAGTAATGCCAAAAGCTGCACACTCATAATACTTCACCAGCATGACTGCCTAAACAGGACCTGAACAATGACAATACTAGACAAGTAAAAGTGCATCAACTGATTAAAACCATACACTAAGAACGACAGGCTTGAGGAGAGTGGGAGAAATAGTGTTATCCATAGAAGAGCATACTGATCAAATGATCGGCCCAAAAAAGTACATGCAAGTGTCATTTTACAGAATGAGAAGGTTGTGTTTTGGTACATATGTGTACACACATATATATGGGCATGCAGTAACAAAGAAAAAAGAAGCCATGAACTTTAATGTAAAGAGGTTTATATAGGAGAATTTGAAGGTAGCAAAGAGAAGGGAGGAATGATGTAATTGTAATGTAATCTCAAAAGTCGGATAAAAACATAGCTGTACTTACTTGGGCTAGTATGGCTTTTTTTTAGTGTTTGGTTATAGTCCTTGCAAAAATGTTCAGAAATGGTCTATTTGTTTGCTTGTTCCCAGTACACATCCTGTCAACTCATCTGATGGTTATAAAAGAAATAAGGACCCCACAGGAGTCCTCTGTTTTCATATCAGGGAGGTGTGTAATACGTCTCCTCTGCCTCCAGACTTAAAAGCAAGTATTTAAAGAAAGTGCTCCTGTCCTCAGCTGCTATTAAACTCAAAGGGAAACATGGGTATGGACTCTGCAGAACGTGGCATCCCCCTCTGCCCTGACAGCTCTTGTAATAGTGCCTGGGTTAGAAGCATGATCCACAGAATGTGAAAAGCAAATTCTATATAATCCGCTTACAGGAGAAGCAAATTAAAAGCTATTTTTGTACTTTTTTGAGCTTCGCACATGTTCTCCAGCACAAATGGAATTTGACACTCAATCCCTTCCTACCAGTGACCAAAGGGATTCAAGCTTGCAAAGAACTTCCAGTGAGCTATGAAGTTCCCTCTAGCTATAGACTGTCCAGTCCAAATTGAAGAAACATTTGTTTTTGTTTTCTAAACATAATCTGTTTCCTATTTTGGGATGGTCAATAATTCCCCTGAAAATCACTTAAGAATTCAGATTACATTATCTCAAAACACAGCATACCTCTAAGCTCTTGCTCTCAGTCATAAAGTACTACAAAGCCAAACCTAAGCCAAAAAAGCTAAGGCTGTGAATCATCAAATTTATTATTCTCTGGCTGTCCACATTTAGCCTCAGGGAGAAGATGTGTGCATCTACCTCGTAATGACCATCAACAAAAGAACCGTGCAAGGCTGTGTTTCTACAAACTAGACTAACCACTTACGTGAAGGGAGAGCTAGATTCTCCAGGCCAACTGGAAATGTACCTGGAGATATCCAATATTTACTTTCTATTGCATCGGTTGCACACAGATAAACATTTCTAACTGATATGGTCTAATGATTAAGAGTCCAAAGTTGGGGCTCTAGACACGAATCTGGGTAAGAGTATCTTCCGCTTAAGCATGGGGACCTGGCTTCAGGTCCGCCGCACTGACGCAAAAAGTTGAGTATGGCTATATGCACCTGTAACCTGGCAGGCTCTGGGGCCATGGGGATTGCCTGATCTCAAAGACTAAAGAAGAGAAAGATAGAAGGGGCACTTGAGTCTTGAGTCACCATTGAGGTGAGCTTAGGCTTAAACTTGTTAACAGCTTCCTTAGCGGTTAATATGGCTTTTTCCCCCTTTAATCCAATAGCTATTTGTTAGTCTTTGCACATCCCATCAACCCTACCATCCCCATCTTACTGTGCAGCAGAGCTCATGACTGTCTGGTGCCGCATCTTGTCCAGCACATTTCTGATTACATTTGGATGCTTATTTGTTGATTATTAAGTGTCCACCACCACAACTGTGTTCATAAAACTTATCAACCACAGAGGACTGGCCTATTTCATGCAGGCTAGCTCTAGCACCTATACTGAGAAGAATGAAGTTTTCAAGTCTCTGTTCTGGAAATCAGAAGATTAAGAGATTTTGCTCTCAATCTATTCTTACATGATCATGGCTACAGTTCCTTCATATGAAATCAATTCCTGGAGCCCATGGATATATTACTTTCTAGGGCCACGATGATCAAGTAGTATAACCTAGGTGGCTTATAAGCGTACACACACACACACACACACACACACACACACTGTTTATTTCATGGCACCAGAGGTCAGAATCCAAGGGCATACAGAATAGATGCCTCCTGAAGGCTATGGGAGAAGGGTCCATCGCAGAAGTCTCTCCTAACTGGTAATCTATCCTCGCCTTGCTGTTGGCAAACATCTCCATCTGTCTCTAACTCCATCTTCCTTCTTTCTGCATCTATATATAAACTTTCCAGTTTTATAAGAACATTAGTAATATTAAAGTAGAAGCAAATTATATTTTCATTAATTTAATCTACAGTGACCCCATTTACAAATAAAATTCACATTTCCAATACTGGAAATACTGGAGTTTGGCAAATCAGTATGTGAATTTTTGAAGGGACATAGCTCAACTCACAACTGACATTTCCGTTTTATCTACCTGCCAACCTGAGGTAAGACAGAATGATACAAAATCAACTTATAAACTGTAAAGTACTATACCAATACTAAGGAATATTAGGCCTTAAGCATTTGTACTTATGGGTGACTGTTCAGTGAACCTTATTGCATAGAGACATTCTGTTGATTACCCTACAATAATACTGACTAGAAGTGATCTTCCTACCTTCATGGAATTGCTTTTGTTTTTCTGCAAATGTTTTTTTCTTCTTATTTATCAGTTTGCATTAAATGCCACTTAACGCTTAAATATTAATGTTGGGTGGGTTCCATAATAGCTTAATTTCCACAAAACAAAAAGGTACATTATCTCTTAATGTAGGCTGGGTTCCCTTTTTCCAAGCCATTTGAAGTTCCATCTCCCTAAGACCAAACTTAGGTAAAGGGATTAGGAGCTCAGAAATAACATACAGTGCTTGAAGGGGAAACTGTGACAAGGAAAGCAGTGTGTGCATGGAAACTACCTAAAGCATTTCAATTACAAAAGTCCTTCCAAAGCTCAAGTTGATGGAGGAGCAACTGAAAACTCAACTCAAACTGAAAATTCAAACCAGCTGAAATAATAGTCATTATTCCCCTATGGGGCAAAAAATGAGGAAGGTTACAGATTTCACTTGGATGATTACCCTGCTATTGCATTCAGCCTATTTTCTTCCCAGAGGAAGTTGATGACAATAATCAACAATTGTTTTCACAGAGAACAGCAACAGAACTATTTTAATACCTTGGAAGATTATTTTTTAATTACATGGTGTATTTGCTTTCTGAGGTTGCTATAACTAATTACCACTAGCCTGATAGTTTAAAACAACAGAAAGTTCTCCCATTGGAGGTACCAATTCTGGCAGGATAATAGTCTCTCCGGAGCCTCTAGACATCAATCCATTTCTTGCCTCTTCCAGCCTCTTTGGCTGACCCAGAACTACTGGGTCCATGGCAGTATCACTAGAGTCTCTGTCTTTTCCAATATGCATCTTTGTCTCATCTGTCTGAATTGTCCTTTTACCCCTCATGCAAGGACACTTTATGGAGCTAGTGTCAACCAGAGTAAGCCATGGACATTTCAAAGACCCCTTTACAACAGGGTCCATTCACAGGTTCTAGAAATTTGACATGGACACTCTCAGTAGGTGGGGGTAGTTTTTAGTATCACACATATCCAGAGAAAATAAACCTCAAAGTACAGTTTTTAGATTATTGGCCTCTGAGCTATTATCCAAGGCTTGGAACACCAAGACAGAATTTTAGGGATGGCAGAGGAAGATGAGGTGTGATGGAGTTCCTAGGCCTCTTCTCAGAAATGCTTTCTAGACATTCCTACAAATGGGGCATCTATATCACATCCATACCACAAGGTTTATGAACCAACCCAAAAGAGGGCGTAAAAAGATTGTAAGGGGCAGAGATTGGGAGAATGAGAGCAAAAACAGTATCTTCTGCACATAACAAAACCATTATATTCATCAACTCACAGCCATGACTGCCTGCATAGGCTTACAGAAGGCCAAGCCAGTCAACATTTTGGAATGGAGTGGGAAGAAACTTATGGCTCCCCCAAGTCTTTTAAAATATTTTTATTAATTGCACTTTATTCACTTTGTATCCACCCTGTAGCTCCCTCCCTTCTCCCCTTCCAATCCTGCCCTTCTTACCTCCTTTCCATGCATACCCCTCCCCAAGTCCACTGATAGGGGAAGTCTTCTTTTCCTTCCTTCTGATCCTGGTCTATTAGGTCTCATCAGGAGTGGCTGCATTGTCTTCCTCTGTGGCCTGGTAAGGCTGCTCCCCTCCTCAGGGGAAGGTGATCAAAGAGCAGGCCAGTCAGAAAGAGGATGGACATCAGAAAAAGGAGAAAACAGGGAACAAGTCAGGAGCCTGCCACAGAGGGCCTCTGAAAGGCTCCGCCCTGCAGAATATCAAAGCAGGTGCTAAGAATTAGGGCCAACCTTTGAGCAGAGTGCAGAGAATCTTACGAAAGAAGTGGCGAATAGTAAGATCAGGAGAGGACAGGAACTCCACAAGGAGAGCAACAGAACCAAAAAATCTGAGCACAGGGGTCTTTCTTGAGACTGATACTCCAACCAAGTACCATGCATGGAGATAACCTAGGACCCCTGCACAGATGTAGCCTATGGCAGTTCAGCACCCCCAACTCTTAACTAGGGAGCTATGGAGAGCTGGTGGTTCATGAAAGAGGTACAGCCAGTTTTCTTTATGAGCATGGCAACTTGTAGTCTAACCATGCTCCAGTAGATGACCCTATACCCAGAAGTGTATAAACAGCGTGAGTTGAAATTGGAAGGCTATTAATTTTTTAAAGGATATGAAGATTGAGGGATCTGAAGGTTAGGGTTGAACATAGAAGACATAGGGTTTAATATGATCAAAATGCATTTTGTTTAATTCTCAAAAAATCATGCTACGGATGGGATACAAAGTATATAACCTGTGATTAATATAAAATAAAAATGTTAAAATTAAAAGAAAAAAAGAAAAAAATCATTAACATTTTTTAAAGATATGCCTCAGTAACCTGATCTCATCATTAGGCAGAAAGCCATGCTAGATTCTGTGCTCCTTAGGCTAACTGATCCACAGGCATTACAGGAAAGGAAATCCTGAAACCCTGAAAGAAGCTGGTATCTGCAGAGACTGATCTGAAAGTAATGAACAGAGCCAGTAGCTATAACTAGGGCAGGCCACATGGGTCCAGACACAAAGCTATGTGAAAAGTCTGGAGATATAACTCAACAGTTAAGAGCAGCTATTAGCTTCATAGAGGACCTGAGCTCAGCTGCATCTGGCAGCTCACAATTGCTTTTAACTCTAGTTCCAATGACACTTCCGTCATTGCATATTCTACATGCACACAATATGCATACACTCAGGTGCATGTACACAGACATCACACACACACCACATAAAATAAAATAAAATGAAAAAAATGCACAAGAAGAGAAAATATGATATGGTCATTTATTTGGTCATGATATCCTAATAAATTTAAAAATGATCTGTTTACTAATTTTATTTATGTGTATATGTGTGTGTGTGCCTGCACGGATATACATGTACCACATGAGCACAGGAGTCACAGACGGCAGAGGGAATTGGGTCCTCCTGTAACTGGAGTTACAGGTGGCTGTTAGTTGGATGAAGTGGGTTCTGGGAATCAAATCCAGGTCTCTTGAAAGAGTAGTAAGCACTCTTCTTAATGGCTGAGCTATCTTTCCAGCCTGTTTTTTAAGATATTATAGGTCATTCTTAGTTTTTGAAGATCTGTTTGGGAAATGCTATAGTGAAACTTTCTAGACAGAAGGGTAATCAATTAGCTTGACTAGGGATCTAGATGGCTTTACAGTTTTTCCTCACACCTGAGTAAGCAAATAGCATCTTTCTCTTATCCTTTCCCTCATTTCCCTCCATTCCCTGCTTAGTTTACAACACTCCTTCTAAATAGTACATGAAGGGTTGACAGTATTATAGGAGAAATTTTTCTTACCCCTTATCCCACCTGTCCCAAACTTTCATAGCTACATCTGTTGTTTGTGTCTAGTATAGCTCAGGCTTGATCACAAACGAAGGCATTTCTCAGGAGAAAGAAATTTTGATTATGATACACCTGCCATATGATGTCTGTCAGCTTAACTGTCTGTGTGTGTGTGAGTGCATAAGAGACCTTACCAATAAAGGAACAACTGTTCTAATCAGTAGTAAGCTGCTTGGAGACAATGATTATAAATCATTGTCTTCAAACAGCTTGAGATATATGTGTGTATATATCTATGCATGTGTGTGAGTATGTCTGTGTGTATGTGGCATGGAATATATAGAATATATATTCCAAGCCATCAGAAGTACTAACTTCCTTTGAGACAAATATAACATTTCATTCTGTTGCCCAGGAGGCAAATTTGGCATTTGAAAGCATAAAGATATGCATTCAAGCTCATACATTGATAGCCACTAAGTGTTTAACTTCAGGCAAAAGTTCTGTCTCCGAACTTCTACTTTTTCTTTTAGAAAACATCTATAAAAGAAACACTGAACCAGACACTGAACCTCAGAGTTCTCACCAAGAAAACAGATGAAGCACCTACTGTATGTCTGGCACATAGCACCTGATCAATAAACACAAATTCTGTCCCAGTTTACTTCGTTTAACTCAATAAAACAAGGAAGCATTATGTGAAGTTCAAGTATATGATATATTATCTGATTGTACCCAAGACAAATTATCTTTATATGTATTATATTCAGAACTACTTCCTTTTGAACTCAAGATGTCTCAGGTAAGTTTGCTTAGGACAAATACTAAAATACATTTCAGTTTTAAAAAGACAGTTCAATTAAACTAAAAATGTGAGATGGATAATGTTACATGTACTATATAGATCAGCTGCCCACTATATAGATACATGTACAATTACAAAGATCGTACATGAATGATGGAACTTGGAGAAATATTCAGATGTATATAATGAATGTCCCAAAGATTTTCTGGAAACAAGAATGGGAGTGTCAGGTAGCATATTGCTATGGAAGTCCTTAGCAACATAGCTGAACAAACACAGAATGGACAGGAGAAGCACCCGCTGCTGGAGGCATGCAAGTAGAGATTAGCAAACCTCTTTACAGAATAGAGGTACGGGGTGTGACAGGTAAGTTTGTGTCAACTTGACTGGATAAGGGAAAGCAGTAACTAGTGAGAACGTGATTTCTGGATGTGTCTGTGAGCGGGATCAACACACTGATTAGTAAATAAGAGTAACCTCACCCAAGACAGGCAGGCAGCATCCAGACTAAACGAACAGAAGAGCAAGGAAAAAGAGAATCACCATCCTCCACTGACGCTCTCAAGCCTGAAGTTATACAGTTACTGGAACCCCAACTTCCATTCTTAGGCCTTCAGATGCAGACTGAATGATACAGCTGCCATTCCTATACTGTATCTGGAGGAGGAGAGACCATGGAACTTGACAGACTTAGCAAAGTGAATGAATTCCTATTACTTATCTGTTTTTCATGCATCTATCAATCAGTCATCTACATATCTATCTATCCATCCGTTTTCTGGGTCTGTATAGAGCAGTGACTTTGGCTTTGCTTCTCCAGAGAAAACTTAGCAATGCTGTGGAGATTCAAATGTCAGATGGCTGATTAGATCAGCTGCCCACAAGATCCCCTTGAACCTTATGAGGCTCTATTCATAGCATTAAAAGGTTTCAAACAAGAGCCTGGATAGCTCAGTCAATAGAGCATCAGACTTTGGAAAGTTTTCGAACACTATTCCAAATACTGACAAATAACAAGTTTTAAAAAATATACTGAATCAGAGACAACTGGGAAAAGACAGCATACTTCAGAACTTAGGGGTCTGCGGTCCTTCATCTGATTCCTGCTGTCTCCTTGAGTGTCCTCAGCCAGCCTCCATCTATGACTACCTGCCTATTTCCATCACGTTTCACAGGTTTTTGCACTTCCTAGTCACTGAAGGCCTCCTTTGAGAATACAATCCAGATCCTCCACTGAAGTGATTTCCTCTGGGTGTGAATGGTTGGAAGGCACAAGGTAATTAAAACCTACACGTGCGAGCATGTCTGACTGACTGATGTGAACTACCTTCTGATTAGGGTCTGATTTGAATAAGAATGCCCAGCACAGCCAAAAGAAAGCAAAGGCTACTGGAAGCTCTCTATTCTGCGAAGAAAAAAAAAACATGTCAGAGCAAGCCTGGCATCTTAAGCCATGCTCTTGCTACTTTTTTCCCCCACCATACACACACACACACACACACACACATACACACAGGTACACACACAAACTCACACACATGCTCACATGCTCACATGTGCTCTCTCTCTCTCTCTCTCTCTCTCTCTCTCTCTCTCTCTCACCCTCTCTCTCTCTCTCTCTCTCTCTCTCTCTCTCTCTCTCTCTCTCTCACCAGACTTCTGGTCTGGAGATCCTAATATTCTACAGAGTTTTCCTGCAGAAAAAATAAAATAAAACACATCACTTCCCGGACCCACTCCCTGGTTATTCCACATGAGAATATATTTTACAGACTATCTGCCTAGGCAGGTGCCCAAATAGCATCATTTCCTGAAAACATAGAAAGCCCCTCAAATGCTTCTTCCTTACTGACAGACAGTAACAAGTGCTGCCTGGGAAAGGGATTCGGTCTGAGTGAAAATGATCTACTTGATCCTATGAGAGAACTTTATATTAGGATTAGTACTGTCAATCAGGACAGCTCAGGCACCAACCTAAGAATTGCTTCTCTCATACCTGCCTATTCTCACAACCACCTATGAACTAGGCAGCTTGTATTAGTTCCAACTTTCAAGTAACCCACTGTAGGTTTAGGCCAATTAGAGACCTACCTCCAACTATCTGAGTCTGCGTTTATATTTTAAGGAATATGCAATTTTATTTAGATCCTCTAAACCAGACCTTTCTAAAAATTGAGAAACAGAAAGTAGGTATAACCAAACCAATGCAGTTACTAAGTAGCAGAATTAGAATTGCATTCCAGAATGCCTGGGTTTCTGAACATCATCTCCAGGCTTTTCTGGAAAAGTATGTTTCAGAGTGACATTCTGAGTGCTTATGGTTTGCAGGACAGCAAAACTGACATTAGGATCAATGCATTAACACTCCTTGCACCTTCACAGTTTGAGTATGGTGGCATGGTCCCACCCAGCAGCTAAATTATGAAGTCTTTGCTATATACTAATCCGACTAAGAAGAAGCAATGTATGTTTTGGTACTACAGAAGCAATGGATAAGATCTTAGCCTCTCCATACTGTCTTTGTGGCCTAAGAGAAAAGGCCTCATTGAATTTGATTGCTGAAGAAGCTGAGATCCAAAGAGACAAGACCCTTGGCTCCAAGTCAAGCATCCTGGGCCCCTGGCACTGGAAGTTTTGAACCAGATTTTTCTATTCAGAGCAAATGATAGAATTGAATGGAGTAGTTTACTATGAAGTTGCAAAAAAAATTTTGTTTTGGTGGATTATGGATTGTTTTTAGTTCACTGGGAGGATTGAGGAAGTGAAAGAAGCTCCTGACTTCTTACTGTGGGATCCTGAGGGTGAAAGGCATCTTTGCCAGCTCCAGCAAGTAGTCCATTAGCCTGCTTTCCCCAGGTGCCCAGTAACAGCACCGCTCAGGAGGTCAAGTAATGAGCTGCCTCACATTTTCTCTGGCTTCCCGTGGGAAAGTGTGCCCTTGTGACCTGGGATGGATGAAAGGGTCACTGAGAAAACAGAGCAATTATTGGCCAGTGAGGATCTGGCCAGTGGAGGCAAAAGTCTCCCACCTCAGCCTTACACTATAGCAGTGAAGTAATGAGGTAGGAAGGACAAGATCTTGGCCACTGCGAAAAAGAGAGTCACAGCTGCTGTTATCAAAGATGCCAAGGCCCACAGGCTATGCCTCACAAAGCAATGCATGTGTTCCCAGGGCCTGTGGCATGCAAAGGAAGGGAGGCTGCTACAAGAAACTAGTTGGCTTAAAGGAGTATGTCCTGAGCCTAGGTCCCACTGCCTTCCTGTTCCATGCTAGGATTCCGCATGATAGATGACAACCATTAATCAGACACCTGGCCATGTTTATGGCTCATGACTTCAGCCCCTGGTAAGATTTTTCTAATAAATCAAACACTTCTGAAACCATCTGCCAACAGAGAAGGAAGAACTAAAAAAGAGACAGGTAACTCCTTTGAAGAACTCCAACTCTGAAATCATCCAAGCTTGGGTTTAATTCCCCTGTAACTAACGGCTTAAATGGCCCTGGACCACCTTTCACCTTTAAAGGCCTTAATTTCCTTTTATGCAAATGTGAATTATATTTATTAGTTTTATTAGAATTGCTTTGAGAATGAAATATATATATATATATATATATATATGTATGTATTAGCTCCTGTACGGTACTGTAATTACCCATTCTGTCTGAATTCTCCACCAACGAACAGCTGCAGAAAACCTGTACATTTGTTTCTTGGCTTTGGATGTGTGATCCTAGAAGTAGTGCCCAAGACAAGGCTGGCCAGCCAATAGTACATTTGCATGTAAGCCCAGAGGACAGATAAGATATGGGCAAGTCAAGCAGCAAAGGTCTGGCAATTTATGAATGCATCAATTAGCCAGCTATGAGAGTGGGCAACTTAGTTCTATTACAGTCCTCTGGGACAGCATGCCTGGCTGTCCCATTAGAGATATGAGAGAGCTGAGTCACTCATCTACTCCAGTTTATGCATAACTTGATGAACTAATGGCTGAGTGAGAAACAGAAGCTGAGCTGCCTATCCACTAATTTTCATCCACTGTTAGGGAGAAGCTGCTCTTAGGGACATTACCTCTTAGCACCTCTGTCTGATTGAATCCTTCAGGCAGAAAGGCATAGGAACTTGCCCAGAACATCAGGAGCATACACTGAGAGAATGAGGGACAGCTCATTACTGACATTACACTGATAACACAGTTAATGCTCTAGGCAAAGGGCAGAGCACCCATAGTACCTGCTTCTCTATTTCTCTAGGTCTTAGCACATTGCCTAGCTCTTGGTCAGTGCCCAATAAATACTGCTTGAAGAGATGACTTCAAAGAAGAAAGCCAGCTTCCTATGAATCCCAGGATCACCCCATTTGAACTTCAACTGGGAAAGAACTTACCATCTTGAAACATCCACCAACTGTTGCAACAGCCCTCCAGAGATGCAGCACAGCAGACAGTGAATTGCCAAAGTTGCCTCCAAGAACTCTTGCTAAGAATGACTTTAATCTCTGTTCTATTCAGGGTGAACCATCCTGGATTGATGTTGAATCTGAAAAGTTAGAGTTTAAACGAACCCAAGAATTTGCTGTCCAGAAGAGAGAGCAAATCTCTTGAGTTGTCAAACACTTGACTCAGCTCATTAAAACTCAGCAAGAAGTCACATGCGAGACAGAAACTCCAAAGATTTTGTAAGACTTTTTTCACTCTTGGCTGCAACCAGAACAGCATAGCAAGTATGAAATTATTTCCCAGCCAATCCTGTAGCAGTTTATTATTATCTGACACTGCAGGGACAAGTCTGCTTTGAAAGAGAATTGGGAATCGAAAAGCAGAAACCTGGAGAAATTAACGGGAGGTCTGACAGAAAAATATCTACCAGATTCCATATCCTCATCTAGGGATATAATGTCCCCTTTCCTAAGAATATGTCCTTAAGAAAAGCCCCTTATTATCTCAAAAGATCTCTTACTAGAAACTGAAACAACAAGAGAAAATATGGGGATACATTTTAAGACTCCTCAAGACATTCTTTTGGAAACAAGGAAAATGTCTAAAGTAGTTCCCGGGAATCTAATTGAGTAAATGACAATATTACTAGTCAATGAAACCAAATATCTTCCCTACTCACTACATAGAGAGAACTATTCTAGGACTAATGTGGAAACTGATTCTTACCAGAACCTATGTAATTTGAGAAGAGCAAGGATAGACACTTCCAGATCCCAGGGAGGGTCCCTAAATGGACCATTTCATCACAAAGCCTTTATAGAGTTGCAACCAGCATAGACCAGGTCTCCCATGAGCCTGTTCTTATCCACAAAAGTAGTGGGAGAACTCCACTTATGAGGGACACCAACAAAGATTTCCATGGACCCCCCCAAAACACACAAATATGAATAATGTCCCCAATATCCTAAAGTATCTTTCTCACCTTTCAGCACACCAGAGAAGACACAAAAACCTGTCAGGCATCTGACCCATTTGAGATCTGATGACTCACACAAAATCTTGTAACGTACAGCAAACTGAGAAATCCCTTGACATTTCCCACCAGAATTAAATGATAAAATCCTGCTGCTGAAGACACCACATGTTTGGTCACAGGACTTGAAGAAATAAAGCCAGGACTGAGAGACAAGCTTCTTCTCTGTTGGCTAGACTTAATAGTGACAGAAGGTGCTATGCATGTTGCTGGAATAAGGAAATGTCATCAACAGTCTTATTTAACTGTGCACAGCTTGTGCTACATTACCAATCTGCCAATCAAGATATGTCCACTGGTTTAGTGGCACAACTGTTCTGTGGTAACCAACCACTTTCTTACTGGATTTAAGACCCACCCCACAGATGATAACTCACATCTGTTACTATAAATTTGGTCAAAAACACATGGTTAACGTGGGCATGGGCCCTAGTGAGGAAGCTGTTGAGGTTGTTTTACTAAATAGACATGTTATCATGCTTGAATTGCTTTCAAGTATTTATTTTTATTTCCATAAAGCAATGCTTCTGTCAGTGCGGGTCAAAGAACCCTCATTTTGTAGAGGGTGACAATTACTGCAGAGATTCATAGCTGGTAAAATTTCTGAGAAAGGGTGACTGCTGAGTGTTCAGCATTAAATGAGGCAACTGTGTTGACTCCTACAAGGTTCAAGGATCATCAGGAAAGAGAGACTGTAAGAGCTGGAGTAAAATGTGAGGTGTTGTGTGGTGTTGCCATCTGGTTATGTCATGGCCATTGCACTCTTGAACTCTCAGCAACTGTCCTGAAGCTTGGACTCATGGTGATATCAACATGGAAGGGGTTGGACTCATGACACCCTGGCCTTCGCTGACCACTTTCAGGCAGAAAATGGTTGCTGAAGGGAGAGGAAAAAAAAAAGGACTTTCTTTAGTTGCATAGGCATTGTGTACTCACTGATAAGTTATCCATGTTCCTGCAAATAGCCCTTGCATCCATGCTCCTGTATGTAACCCTAATTAAACTCTTGGTTCACAATGACAATGTCAACAACAGCAACGACAACAAAACTCTAAAAACAGAATCCTCCAGCCTCACCGCCAACCAGTAGGCTCATGAAAGGATTCATACTGGACTGATATATATTCCCTTTAGCAGCAGAGCTACTGCGAGGCATCCATGAACCATTTTTACTTGAGAAGTCACCAAAAGATTGGACTCAGAAGTCTTGTTCCACACCAAATGCTTCTTCAGCAACTGCTCCAAAGTAATGAATGTATTTATTATGTAATGCAATATACATTTATGTGTATTTACTAGTATTCATTCATTGAGAACATGTTATATAATTTCCTCATTACGTTTTTCCTATTCCACTAAAATGAAGACTAAAGAGAGCAGGGAATTTGTTATGCTTTAAAAAAATACTTTCATTATTTGAGATTATATTATAATAACATAATCCCTCCCTTCCCTTTTCTCTTGCCAAACAAATTGTCAATTTTGTTTACAGTAGTGTTCTAAATGCCTAGTGAGTTTCTGGTATCTGGTGTCTGATAAATTCTTGTTGAATAAATGAAAAAAAATGAGTGGATTAAATACTGAAAGAAATATACATGGAGGTATTAACTTTAATATAACAAAGTAGCTAAACAGAACCAAAAAGGGGCCATTAAATTACCGAGGGAGTTTCGTAAAAAGGTAGAATTGCTTTTGTAAATTTATTATTCATTACAATTTATTCACTTTGTATCCCAGCTGTAGCCCTCTCCAGAGTCTCTTCCCAGTCTCACCCCCCCCACACACTTCTCCCCCTATATCCCTCTCCTAATCCACTGATAGGGGAGGTCTTCCTCCCCTTCAATCTGTTCCTATCCTATCAGGTCTCATCAGGACTGGCTGCATTGTCTTCCTCTGTGGTCTGGCAAGGCTGCCTCCACCCCCTGGGGTTAGTGATCAAATAGCTGGCCACTGAGTTCATGCCAGAGAAAGCCCCTGCTCCCCTTACTAGGGAACCCACTTCTAGACTGAGTCTATGGGCTATATCTGAGCAGAAGTTTTAGGTCCTCTCCATGCATGGTCCTTGGTTGGGGTATCTGTATCTGCAATGTCCCCTGACACCAGGCCCAGATTTTGGAGCTCTGTTGGTCTCCCTGTGGAGCTCCTGTACTCTACAGGTCTTCCTATCTCCCCCTTCTCTCAGGTAGAATTGCTTTTATCTAAGGAGGTATAATAAGGATTTATAAAGGGAGCTGGAGAGATTGCTCAGTGGTTAGGAGCAGTACCACCCTTACAGAGAGCTTGGATTATATTCCCAGCACCCATATCCAGCAGCTCACTATACCTGTAGCAGATCCAATGCTGTCTTTTGGATTTCAAGGATACCTACATTGATAAGCAATACACCCCTGCCCACCTCAGTCCCACATACATTTAATTAAAAAAATGCTTACAGTAAATCTTAAGGGGAGTTACAGAGGTAGCATTTTACACTGGCCCCTTGATGACAAATATCCCCTAAACTTCTGAAAAGCCTATGTTAACTTTCCTCTGACATCTGGTATACTAAGCAGGCTGCAAGAGTGTAACAGTTTTTGTTGTTTTGTAATGAGTCTGTCCCAGTGGTGACTTCAGCAAAGAGATGCTTAGGAATGACAGGAGACTAGGAAGTGTGTTGGTTACCTCCCTCTACTGCTGTGCCTAGAACCCCTGAGATTGGATGTGAACCAACCAATTATTGTGTGCTAGAGGCTGGGAGAATAGGTACTCCAAGATAACCTGTCCCCCAAATGCTCCTAGACAAGCCAGAAACCCATCTTCAGACATGAATGGAGACATGCCAGCCTAGCTCAGGAGGGTGGAGCCAACTCACAAAACAGTGAGAAAAAACAAATGCTGTCTGTTTCAGTGAACCTCATTTTAGACTAGCTTAAAGGGAGAGCAAGATGACAGAATTGGAGGGTAAGCGGCAGCTTTGAACAGGAGAAGGAGACATAACTGAGGCTTTATTAATAATCTGGAAATTGCATGCAGGATTTAGGGAGCAACTGGTCTAGTTGTCTTTTTACTGTTACATGGAAATTAAGTCTATGTTCCCCTTTGTCTGAGTCTACACTAACAATGAGCTGGGCTGCCCTAAGGAACCCTTGTTAATAATTTGTCATCTAGAGATACTTGTAGAGAAAATACAAGATTTATTATTTGGGATCTAAGTTTCTCAAGCAAGGGTCAAAATTCAGATAGGATCCCAGCTTAATAAGGCAGTCTAACTATTATCAAATGCCAAGATAAAAGATTATAAACAGAGCAATCCCAAAACCCAAGACAGCTGAGCTTTGGGGAAATTAGTTCAGAGTTGGAGATCAAGTCAGGATAAAGGAATGAATCTTACCACTCCAATTCATGCCTGAGTGGTCTGTGGCTGGTTGTATAACTATTCAGCTCTGATTTGCTCACCCTTAGATATAGCAAGAGACACTGGAACATAATGAAGATTTGTGGAGTTGTTTTTACTCTAAAACCATGAGAATATGAGAGAACAAGTATAAATAATTGCCTAATATTGCCCAACACTTTCCAAATATGCTAAGAATTAGAACCATCATTAAATCCTGCAAACGAATCCAAGGAGGACTGTTTCCTAATAGTGTCCTTCACTACTTAAGACTCCATGTTTTAAAAAATTCATCATAGTCATCCTTCTAAAAACCCCACACCACAGCTTTGGGATCTTTGTATCTGATAGTTTATAAATAACTCAAGCATGAAGGTCATGGCAGTCATGTGATGTACCAGAATTCCAAAGTGGGTCAGTGGCAAACACAAATTACAAGACAGACCTCCTAATGTCCTGCCTCACTCAACCCTTCATAATTATGCCAAAAATGTGAGGACAATCTGTGCAATAAGAAAAGAAGTGTGGAGAAGGGACAGGCAAGGTGGGATTGGGAGGGAAGAAGGGAGGGGTTTATGGGGGGATACAAAGTGAATAAAGTGTAATTAATAAAGAAAGAAAGAAAAAAAGAAAAGAAATCTGCTTGTTTTCTACTAAATAATTCTGCATGCAAACACATGAGAATTGGGCGGAGGTATAAGGTGGGAGAAGGTGGGGCAATGGGGTCTATTCTGTCTGCTTTATCTTAAAACATCTGTAATCCACTCTAGTTATGATAAAAGACACAAAATAGCTCCCCCTCCCCCTGCATCCTTCTCTTTATATACACATTTTCCTAACTTCAAAGGGAGCTAACAAGCAGTATTTCTGATGTTGGGATTAAGAACATGAGTCTTTGTGTCTCTATGGAGCCAATTATCTGCAAGTCTGGAAAATTAAAGAGTTAAATTACATTTCTGTGGATACATATACATATATGTATGCAGATGGTAGGCACTGTCACAGAATAGAGAGTAATAATGATCCTCTCCAGATGAATCCTCATAAGACTCAGGACTTCAGCTGTCAGTCTCATCTCTCATTAGCAGCTCAGGGAGCATGGATTAAGGTTTGGGCAGTGTGATGGTTGATCTAGACTGTCAACTGAGATTTAGAATCACTATGGAAACAAGTTCCTGAACATGTATGTAAAGTGTAGACTAGAATAGGATCACTGAGGCTGGAAGACCCATCCTAAATACAGAGAGTACCATTTATGGGCTGGGGTACCAGACAGAAACAAAAGGACAGAGAAAGCCTAAGCATTCACCAACCTCTGCTTCCTGACTATGGATACAGTTTAACTACCAGGCCTTCTACTCCTGCTACCACACCTTTCCTGACATAAAGGGCCATGTGCTCTGGAACCATAAGCCAAAACAAACCTTTCTTTCCTTGATTTGTTTTTGTTTGTACTTTGTTGCAATAATAAGACAAGTAACTAAGACAAGCAGGTATTAAGGGATCATTTTACAAATGTGCCCTGACAAGGTCCCATACATGGCTCATGCAGGCTCTTAAAGGTATACTTCTTTTTAGTGGAGGCTGTTGTCTGGACTTACCAAATTGCTTATGTGTAAATAACTGATTTTCCTATTAGGTGTTGAGAAAGGTCAATGGGCTTTTAAAGGCATGATAACTATGACCAGCTATCGCAGAATAGGCACACAATAGAACAAGCTTGATAATTAGCTATTAGTAACAACCATGATCATCATTGGTAGGATTACAAATAATAATAGAATATGGTTATTGAGCTCATAAGAGAGTCAAGTGTCCAAACATCCATCCTACCACTTACTGTTGGCTTTGACCTTGTGCTAGTCTTCTGAGCTTCTGGAACAAAGTACCAAACTTTGGGTAGTGTAAACAACAGAAGTCTGTTGCCTCGCAGCTCTGGAGGATGGAAGACTGAAATCAAGGTGCCACAGGACCACACTTACTTCTTCTGTCTTCTACTGTTTGCTGGCAATCTTGAGCATTCCGTGGCCAATAGAGACATTAACTCTTCTCACATGGCTGTATCAGATATCCGTGCTACCACTGCAACAAAACATCCTACAACTGTGATTTAAGAAAGGAAAGGGTTATGTTGGCTCACAGTGCCAGGGTACAGTCTATCATGGAGAAGGGAAGCCTGGGTGCAGTGCTGAGGCATGTGGTCACATTCATACACAGTCAGGAAGCAGGGGGAGATGGGAACTGCATTCACTCTCCTTTCTCTTTTATTCTTCGGTCTGAGACCTCATACTACAGAGTGATGCAACCTCCGTTGAGCCCCTCATAGACATGCCCAGAGATCTGTCCCCACGACGATTCTGAAACTCACAAAGCTGACATTAATGATTAATCATAGCACTGACTTTTGCCAGTGCATGGCTAGCTCTATGTGGAGAGATCTGTCTCACAGCCTAACTTAGCCTACCTCAAATTCCCCTTTTAGGTGATCCTTTAAAGTCATTCTGAATAGACCTTACCCTAATGAACTCAAATTAACTTGGTGACACTTATAAATACATTTTTAAACAAAGCCACATTCTGGAATAACTTGCAACAGTTAGCTGATCTCTCTCTTCACTGCTTCTTTTTTTTTCCCCCAGAATGTTGATTCGAGTACTGATACCATAAGGCTGCTGGGAGGATTAAACCCCATAATACATACATCTTAGTCAGTGTTCAGTTGCTGTAAAGAGACACCATGAACATAGCAACTCTTACAAAGAAAAGTAATTTTACAGTTGAGTCCATTATTATCATGGCAGGTGGCATGTAGGTAAGATGTGGTGCTGGTGTTGTTGAGAGTTTTAAATACATATCTGCAGCAGGAGAAAGAGAGAGCTACCAGGACTGGTTTGGGCTTCTGAAGCCCCCAAGCCCATCCCTAGTGATACACTTCCTCCAACAAGGCCGTACCAGCCTTGTTGTTCTCTAGTAATCAAGAATTCAAATATTTGAGCCTATGGGAGGCCATTCTCATTCAAAACACCACAGCATGCAAAGATGTCAGCGCAGCACCTGACACAGAGCTTCAAGGCAATAAATGTTAGCTTTCACTGTCATTAAAGTGGGGACATGGATCCTTAAATTTCTATGTGCTTTGGGTTTGCTTCCTAGAAGAGAGGCTGTAGAAGAAAATGTTTTCCCTCAACTCTAAAGGGCATAATGATTCTTCTTGATGTCGTAAATTGGTGTTTTTATTGTATCCTTCACCAAAGAACTGTGTCTTTGAATACAGTTTACTTTTATTTTAATAGTGTCACCTATTTGCAGCATGATAAAAATCACTTTGAATAAATACCTTATTCCCAGCAAGTAGATAAACATTAAAGGTTAAACACTGGAGAAATTTAAAGAAGTTTAAGACAAGCTTCTTTTAGATTATCTGCAAATTAAAAAAAAAATAAAAATGCTAACATCCAATGTTAAGGATTTTCACCAACCATGCTGATACAGAAAAATGATATTTCTGATATTGGGAGATAGCTTCAAACACTAATAATAATATGACTTTCATATTTGGGGATATCTGGATTCAATCCTTATCTTTCCTGTTCATAGGCTCTGTGACCACAAGGAAGTTATCTAATATTTCCACTCTGTGCTCTTATCTGTAAAGCAATGATAAAACGCGTTCTGGAGCATGTACACACACATGTGAGTGTTCTCTGTCTCCTGACACACTATGCTCTGTGTCACCTCTAGACTCCGTCAGTAAGTTACCTTTTGGCAAATATAGCCTGTCAACCTTGAGCCAGCAAAAACATGACATAAAACTAATCACTTTTGTTTATGTGGTAGCTCATCTTTGGCATTTCATTATAATAATGCAAAACAGAACAACATACCACTGAGCTACAACCATATACTTTAAAATGGTTAAGATAGCAAAATTTACATTATGTGTATTTTCCTACGATTTAAATAATAAATTTAAAATCGATAATTTCGAACGTGAAAATAAGATGAAATAGTCCAAATCAAAGTCTACAGTACAGATCCTGGCATGGAGCAAGTAGCTGTCAGACACATTGCACCATGTATGTTCATCTTCCTCCCAACAAACAATGGCAGTTTAAAAAAAATTGCTACGTGAACATAGCAAAGGCCATGCAGATAATCCACTGACTCTTAACTTTTTGCAATAAAGCTAATTAAGTTGGTAAACCATGTTGGATCAAAAGATAAAACAGCTAAGCCAATATACTCCCATTAACTGATTTGGTGACTGCAATCAAGTCACTTAGTCCCTACACATATTTTCACATGGAAGAGTTAAATTAGACTGTTCGTATAAAGTCCACGTCCTCAGATGCTTTCACTATATAAGTAAGGTCTAGACACAGCATTTAAGACTGAAAGATCATGGTTTAGCATGTCAGTATTCACCCTTTGTGTAGAAAATAAGAAAGGCATTTAGATATATTTTATCCTGTTAAAATTTGTCTAGAGGAAAAATTATATATATATATATAATGCTTGGCTTTAGTCAACGAATAATACCAAAATGCCATACCACTCTATCAAACGTTATCATGTTTTATTTCACAATGTAAGAAGATTCTAGAGATCTGTTGGACAAATGAGTTTATACTGTTAACACAAGTATAATAAAGGTTTACAAATGGCCGTGATAGTGTCAGTATAGACCTTACATAGTACAGTGTAGGCCAGATATGGCTGAGAGGCCCTGGGCCTGATGTTTATCACTGCAAAAATCAGTAACAAGGTAAAAGAAAACATAAGTTGACGTGGTAAATTTTATGTTTTAACCTTCTCACCATAATTAATAACAATAATAATATATGCAACAATTTTCCTTCTTCATCATTTCTTCTGTAGACCTCACACACAATGCCAGCGTTTTTCTAACATGTTTAGAACAAGTATATTTGTCTAAGATAGTTTCATAGGGGAATATCTATAAAAAATGAATAAAGTTGGAAGCAGGAGTATCAGATGGACGTCCTAGCATCCCTGTCTAGTTTCTCCCCTGAAGCCACCCAAAGGTTCTCTTCTATTCAAATAGGATGGCATAAAACTCAACACTGAGCATGGCAGAGAAACACTGTTTTCTCCACAGTGCATTCATTTGGGAGTTTAGTCACTTCTAGCAGAGCTTTACTAATCTAAGCTTTCTAACTAATCATTTGATGAAAATGATATACACATGGACCTCAAAGGTGGTATTTCTATGTAGATAACTATTTAATGATATACACATGCACCTCAGAAATGGTATTTCTATCAGTTTTCATGAAGAGGCTTTACAAATATAATAGGGGTGAAAGACAGAATTTATCTCAGTAAGGTCATCATAGGTGACTAAATTCCTGAACAAATCCAAACTCTAGATATAGCAAAGCAGGGAAGTATTTCATTCATTTGTTCATTCATTCATCCATCCATCCATCCATAAACATGTCCTTATGGACAAGTATGTACTTTGCAGTTGTTAAGCAGTGGGGGATAAAAGGATGAAGCAAATCCTGCTTCAGTCCTCAAAGAGCTCCCTGTCTAGTGTGAGACATTCAACAGATTGCTCTAAGAAAATATAAGCAATGGAAAGACAGCTGAACAAACAGGTTACAGATGTTCCAAGCCAGCTGTTGAGAAGCCAGGGAAGGCTTCTGGATGAAAGCAATAACGGCTATTGAGACAGTATAGGGGAAAGTCCTATCAAGCACACCCAAGAAAACAGGCCCAGGGAAAGATGCTTGGTATCCACAGACACGGAGGAGGAAAAGAAGTGAAGCTTAGGTCCTGGAGAGTTCTGTGTGTGAGCAGGCCCACCCACATTTGTCTTTCTTAGCTTTGCCTCTCTCTACTTCCATTCCATCGTGGAGAACATCCAAGTGGCACCACAATGGAAACTTGAATTGTGGAATCAGTAGTTGATTCCTACCTAGCCCATAGCACTAGCATCAAGAAAGATGAAGAAAATAAAATTTAAAAAAAGCAAGGTATGTTTCACCTCCTCTATGGAGACCACAGCTGAAAGATAGAACACACTTTCATTCACAAAAGAATGCTACATTATATAAAATTCCCCATCTCCCAACAGGAACCTGATTAGCTCTGCAATCCGATTAGCACTGTTGCACAGAAAGGACCCGGAGAACTCCAGGCCCCCCACCTCCTTGGACTGGAGAGATATAGTCCAATGCTGAGTATACCAGGCTGATTTCCACAATGCCAGGTAGGCCTGTCTCCCATCCCCTGGGAGGAGGCCTTCAGGTTATGAGCTCAAGATTTTCCCTTCTTTTTAGGACACTCTACGTTTAGGCTTTTTTTTTTAAATGAAAATATTCTCTTCTGATTCCATTTTCTTGCAGAATATTAGAAAACTCAGGCTTTATTTCTCTTTATACCAATATCAACGTCTGAGCAATTCCCCTACTAGGAAGCCCTTCTCAGTGTGAGTCAGAAGGCTGATCGTAATGAAGGGTCCAGACAGCACCTTTTCTTTGCAATATGAACCATCACTAAATAAACATCAATCAAACACACATGATGAAAATGTTGGCCTGGGGCAGACCTGAATTGAAGTATCATAGGAAAGGTCTCAGAATCCCCGCTGCTACTGATCAAAGCCCCACTCCCTCCTCTAGCACATTCCAGCATAAGACAATCCTCAGGAGCTCCAGAGCACCATTGTAGAAGTTCAATGGTGACTGGAAGAAGATGAAAACCAAATCCACATTTTAAAGTTTGAAAATCAATGTTCTCGACTGTGAGTTGTATTGACAGCTGGGCAGAACCCCACTTCAGTCCTCTTTGCCCTAAGAGCTAACACTTCTCTTTTGCTTATTAAGGAAGGAAGAACAATATATTGAAGTCTTATATTCTCACAGTTCTCCCCTATTCTCTGTCCTGAAGGTGATACAGCATAAGACTCAACACATGGGTTTGCATCCATAAATCTTAAATATTTTAATGGCTAAACTTAGGTTATGACTGACACTTGGCAGACAGCCCTAAACCATACTCAAGATGGAGTTTCCATATTTTCAGTAAAACTACAACAGATTTGTTTAGCAAGTGGCAAAAATTGAGTGTTGTGGTCAATGTTTAAAAATAGAAACTCTAGTCAAATATGGTGCATGCCTATAATTTCAGCGCTTAGAGAGCTGAGATGGGTGAATTGCCATGAGTTTGGAGGCCATTGTAAGTTACAAAACAAGTTCCAGGCCAACCTGGTTTACAGAGTGAGAACCTGTCTGAACAAAAGATAGAGAAATAAAGAGGAAGAGAGGGGAGGGGAGAAGGAAGGGAAGGGAGAAGGAATGGGAGGAAAAGGAACAGAAGTTCTAAGTTTGAAATTGAAAAACATAAGATGTGCAATCCTTATGAATGGATGTGACAATTTACCTTTGAAGGAAGCAGATTATTTGCTGTGGTGCTGGGAATCAAACCGAGTAAGCACTTTACCGCTGAGCTATATCCCCAGTTGCCCAAACCAGACTTTTAAGACAGTTTTCAATCCACCATAAATATGAGCCTGAAAGTACAGTGTTTGTATGTACCAGCAATGTGTTACAATCAACAAATGAACATGGACACATGGCTATCAAACAGTCTTATAGTTTACATTCAGGTTCACTTTATCGTCCTATATTCTGTGGGTTTGACAGATGTAATAATGACATGTATCTATAATTTACAAAAGTTTGCATTTATATATCTATAATTTACAATTACCATGCAAAATAGTTGTACTGGGACCAGTAAGATGGCTCAACTGGTGAAGGTACCTGCTGCCAATCTGAGTCTGACCCTGAGTCCCATATGAGAAAGGAAAAGGACTGTAAGTTGTCCTATGACTACCCTCATACTTACACAACCTCCTCCACATATAGTCAATCAGTAATATAATTAGTAAATTTTGTTTTATTATTTTATGTGGATAAGCATTTTCCTGCATGAATGTTTTACACCATGTGTGTTCCTGGTTTCTTCACATGCCCAGAAGAGTCATTGGATCCCTTGGAACTGGAGTTAAAGATAGTCTTTGAGCCACCATGTGGGTGGTAGGAATTAAATCCTGGTCCTCTGGTAGAGTAGCCAATACTATTAACAATTGAGACATCTCTCCAGCATCAAATAATAGCATTTTTGAAAAATATCCACAATGTTCTAATAATTATGCATATTCAGCCTCATCACCCTTCTTTCTCCTAAAATTTGTTTTTGCTCCTATAATTCCTACAAATACTATTGCTCCTTTTTATTTAAACATTGCATTTATTTATTATTTTATGTGCATGTGGAAGGTGGGTTTGTAAGCACATGCGTACACATTGCAAGGCATCCCTAATTATTATTAAACAGTTCTTCCTAATTATGGGCTTTTAATAGACCTCTCAGAATAAATCTAGTTCTTCTCTATGTGTATTGCTAAATGTAATTTTTACTCTTGAATCTTGATATTTCTTCTATTGTTTCAAAAGTGCCCATGTATTATATATCCAAACACTTTTAAAGCTTTTTATCTTAAAATATTTGCAATACCAGTGACTGAGGTTGTAGTCCAGTTGGTAGAATGTTTGTCAAACATGAACGAAGCCCTTTGTTTAGTCCCAGAACTACATAAGCCAGTCATGGTAATACATTCCTGTAATACCAGTATTTGGGAGGCAGAGGCAGGAAGATAGAAGTTCAAGCTTACCCTAGCTACATAGTGAGCTTGTGGCCAGCCTGACCTAAAGGAGACTCTGTGAAGAAAAAGAAGGAGGAGGAGGAGAAAGAGGAGAAGGAAGAGAAGACGAAAAACAAGAACAAAAAGAATCACAATGCCTACAAACTTTCAGGCATGAATTTCATATACCAATCACAACATTCAGCCATGCTCACTCCTTTCTGCGATTAGCACTGGTAGCTCCTTGAGGCTGAAATTTGCTCTTCCTTGTAGCTTGACTGTGCTTCTCAAAAGTTCATATGTTGAAAAACTGTTCTTCACATTCCTATGTTAATGGTATTAGGGGAAATTTGGGAGATGCCTGTGATAAAAGTGGGGCCCAAGGATGACATGAGTGGCTCCTGAAGAGGGGGGAAGAAGCCTAGAGTGGAACACACTTGCTCTCTCTCACCTTACGATGCCCTCTGCCAGGTATAATGTAATGAGAAGCACCACATATGACACCAACAAAATGCCAGCACCTGTTCTTGAACATCGCAGCCTCCAAAATAGAGAGCAATAAATGCATACGCTTTATAAATCACCTGGGGACAGTTAAATACACCTTCTCACTCATCACCACAGCTATCCTCATTGGACTCACTTCTTTCAAATCCATATTTTTACCCTAGGATTGGGAGCAATCTTCCAAGAGCGCAGAGGAGGGGGAAACTGTGCTATCTCCCTCATGTGGTACGTGTGCGTTCCAATCATTGCAGAGGCTGCATCAGCTTTTCTGCCACACCACTCTGCGACCATATGAAACCGAGAGTTAATTAAAACTCACTCCTTCCCCATCTGCTTCCTTTCTCTATCATATTCTCCCTCTTAAATTTCATCTTGTTCTACATGGCCCACAGTATTAATTGGCTGGGATAATTTTGGAAACAATCTACTATCCAAAAATGTAAGCTGTTTCACTCCATTTGATGGCACTTGTGATTTTGACAAATTGTATTTCATTCACTCGTCCTACCAATATTCATCAGGTGCCGATTGCAGTGTCCTATTCCGGGTTAGGCTCTGGGTATGCATAGCAAACACTGATCTACAATCTCAGTAAAGAGTCATCAGGAACCGGCAAGTAGTAACTGATCAGGCTAATGAATAATGATTACAAACTGACAGAGCAGCTCTTAAAATATAATCATATTAGTGATTATAAGCAAGTCATAAATGATGGGATTTATAATCCAAATGGAAACAAATATGTGGAAATGTATGTGAGGGATTACTTAGATTAGATTACGTGAAATAAGAAGACATACCCAAAATATAGCTGGTTACATCCCATGGGTTTGGGTATCAGACTGAATCAAAAAAGAAAACAAGTTGAGCATGAAATTTCTTGCTCTCTGCTTCCTGACTGTGGTATACTGTGAGCAGCTTCTGTAAGATCTTGTTGCCTCCTTTAGTTTACGGGCCACATTGGCCTGTACCTTTCAGTTGTGAGACAAAATAATAATTAAAAAAAAACCAAAAAACCCTAAAAGCCAATTTCTCTGATGAATTCAGACATAAAAACTCTCACCAAATATTTTGTTACTGAACGTAGGACATATATATTGACCAAGTGGGCTTCATCGAAAAGATACAAGTTTAGTTTAAAATATACAAACCCATAAATGTAGTATATAATGTAAATAAATGTAAGGATGTAAATCACATAATCATCTCACTAAATAGAGATACGATATCTAAAAAGTTCAATAACTTTATGACTCCTCTAATTTAATATAGTGCTTAGAGTCTTAGGTACAATAATAAGAAAATAGAAGACATAGAAGGCATACAAATAAAGGAAAAAGTCAAAGTATCTCTATTTCCAGGAAACATAATTATACTTAAAAGAATGCATAAAATCCAGAAAACTCTTAAATCTAACAAACACTGTCTTTAAAGTTCCAAGATAAAGTCAATATACCATAAGCAATAGTTTTCACTATACCAAGAATAAACTCATAGAGAAAGAAATTACAGAAAAATGCACCATTCATAGTAGCTTCAAAAACTAAAGTGCCTAGATCAACAAACATAGAAATAGACCTAACCTAGGAAGTGGGAGATTTCTATATTGAAAACTTTAAGGCACTGAAAAAGAAAATCAAAGAATAAGAGTAAATAATGGAAAGACTTTCCATACACCTTGATTGAAGGAATTAATATTGTGAAAATGGCGACATTACCAAAAATAATCTATATATTCAATGCAATTCCCAGCAAAATTATGATGTTATTATTCACGGAACTAAAAAAAAAATCCAAGAATTGACCTGGAACCACAAAAGGCCACAAAGAACTAAAGAAATCCTGAGAGAACACAGATGGTGGCATCAGAGACCTCACACTATGTTACAGAACTACAGTAACAAAGACAAGCTGGTCCTGATATAGAAACAGAGAGGAGAGTGCAACAGAGTAGCAGACCCAGAAATATATCAACAAGCTATGACTACCTGATTTTTTTAAACAAATGTGTCAAAAAACATGAAGAAGAAAAAAAATCCCATAGCCTATTTAATAAATGGTGTTGGCAAAACCAAATGCTTACACAAAGAATAACACAATTACGCCCCTGTCTTTCACCTGTACAAAAATAACCTCAAAGTGAATCAAAGATCTTAACTGAAAACTTGAAATAAGTGCATGGAAACTTAGGGAATGTACTCCAAGGTATACGAGAACTCGAATGCATGGGAACTAGCCACTAAGTTTCAACAGATGGGACTACATGAAATTTTTAAAAACTAAAAACAAAACAAAACAAAACACCCTCTATACAGCAAATAAACTATCAGCACAGCAAACAGACAGTCAAAGAATGTAAGAAAATATTTATCAGCTATACTTCAGATAGGGAACTAATATTCAGAATTCACAAAGCACTGAAAAAAACTAATAACTCAGTATCTATCTATATCATCATCTATATCTATCATTTATTTATATCTAGCTATCAACGATCTTTCACATAATTTTCACACACAAAGATAGAGTCAGAGAGAGAGTCAAATTGCCAATCAACAAGGAGGGTAATAAAATGAACAGTTCTCAAAGTAAGAAACAAATGGTCAGTAAGTATTCCTTCAAAGAGTTCAGTATATCTATTCACCAGGAAAATACAAACTAAAACTACTTTGAGATACCACTCCTGACCTGTAGTCAAGAGATGTGATAACAAATATTGAAGGGGAAAAGAGGGACCCTTATTCACTCTTGGTGGGAGTGCAAACTAATACCGTTATAGGAATCAGTATGCAGATTTCTCATCTACATCAGCTGGCCCTCAGCTGCTTGTAACTCCAGTTCTGAGGCCCTGTGCACAGAGAGAGAGAGAGAGAGAGAGAGAGAGAGAGAGAGAGAGAGAGAGAGAGAGACAGAGAGAGAGAGAGAGACAGAGACAGAGAGAGAGACAGAGAGAGAGAATTAAAAGTAGTAAATGAAAAAAATTTTAAATAAGATAATGTCACCCAGATATTTATCGGTTTGCATGCTAATTTGAAAACTAAACAATTAAAATATTACTCCTTTTAAAAGGGAAAAGAAATAATCTTTTTTTAAAATTTGTTTATTTTTATATCAGTCACAGGTTAGGTACTTTGAATCCCAGCCTTAGCCTCCTTCCTTATTCCCTCCCACCCTCCCACTCCCTCCCTCATCTCCCTCCTACCCGCCCCCTCCAAGTCCACCAACAGGGGAGGACCTCCTCCCCTTCCATCCAACCCCAGCTCATCCTGTCTCCTCAGGGCTGGCTGCAATGTCCTCTCCTGGGATCTAGCCAGTCTGTCACTCCCCGGCTTGTATGGGGAGGGTCAAAGAGTCAGCCATCAAGATCATGACTGAAACAGTCCCTGTTTCCCTCGCTAGGGTCTTCAGTCCGACAACAAGCTATCATGGGCCCCATCTGAGCTGGGGGGGTTCCAGGCCACATCCACACATGGTCCTTGATTATAGAAATCGTCTCATACGATCAAGCCTCTGACAGAGGGCGAGAAGTAATGATAGATCTGGGGGAGGTTGTTGAGACTTGGGGAGAACAAGAGCTCCACAAAGACCAAACTGAGCAGGGCACAGGGGTCTTGTATGAGATGGTTTCTACAATCAAGGACCATGTGTGGATGTGGACTGGAACCCCCTCACGGATGGGGCCCATGAAAGCTCTGTGTAGGACTAAAGACCATATTCAGGGAAACAGGGACTGTTTCAGTCATGATCTTGATGGCTGACTCTTTGACCCTCCCCCATACAAGCCAGGGAGTAACAGACTGGCTAGATCCCAGGAGAGGACATTGCAGCCAGCCCTGAGGAGACAGGAT
>CM053761.1:34322681-34338986 GCA_028658305.1 Pachyuromys duprasi | reverse complement strand
CTTGTTCATTTCCTCTTTTTGTCTCTCTTCTTGTTCCTCCAATATCTGCATAATCAACGATTTAAGATAATTTTCCTGTTTCTCTACTGAATTAAAATCTCCACTGCTTTTGGGTGTTTCTGGTGGGGCCATGGTGTCCTGATTTTTGTTGGGTGAGTTCTTTAGCCAATTTTTGGGCATTTCTTTATATATAATCAGGGAGCTGTTTGTGCTTTAAGGCTGTACTTCACTTTGAAACTGTCAGTCTCTTGTGTCAGGAGTATTCTTCAAGAAGATCAGGGATTTCCGATGGTTTGTTATTGTTTGTTGTTGTCTCAGTTGAACTCTATTGTGGGCTCTGTGTGCCCACTTCGTGCTCTGTGCTAGAAGCTGTGAGCACTGCAGGCTGGTCACCCCTCTGGTCTGGAGGTCTAGCTCCTCAGTCTTTTGAGATGTCGCTCAGCTCTGGGCTTGTTGCTAAGGGCTCTCCCCTGGAATGGAGATTTGGCGCCCCCTTCTTGGCCATTGGCTGTGTACCATGGTCTGAGATGATATTTGGGGCACACACAATGGGTTTGGGTTGGTGTGGCTCCGCTGAATGCAGGCCTGTCTGAAATGGTGCCCGAGGCCTTCTCTGTCTGTCCTGTGGACACACACAGGGACTGAGGTTTTTGCTGGTGGATGCATGCAGTGTTTGCCCTCAGTGTGCGTTCTGGTCAAGATGGTCCCCGGACCTTCACAGTCTGGTGTGGCTCCGGCAATATGTGCAGGCCTGCCGCACACCCGTGTGTTGAAGCAGAACTCAGGTTCCTCCCCGACTTGCCCATGGACTTAAGTTTTGCTGGCAGAAACGTGAGGTGCGTGCCCTCAGAGTGCAGACTGGTCAAAATGGTCCCCTGCCCTTCTCAGACTGGGGTGGTTCCGGCGATCGGTGCGTGCCCGCCGTACACCCGTTTGTTGAAACAGAACCCGGGTGCAGTGTGTGCTCACAGTGTGCGGGTCAGTGAAAACGGTACCCGGTTCCTCCTTAGACTGCCCGCGAGACTGTGTGATCCAGTCTATTATGGTGGATGCGGGCGCCCAGCGCAGCTGCTCGTTCAGATCAGAGCTGTGTGCTGGTCACCTGGAGGTTTTTCCGGGGAATAACTGGGTGTCCCTAGGGTTTTCCCACTTGATTTTCTCACAGTGGGAGTTCCGCTCACCTGGCAATCATGAATGCTGGCGTTTTAGGTCCCAGAGTTCAGTCTCCTGGTCGCTGGTTGTTTCTGCTGTCCTACTCCTCAGACACAGTGTCCTCTAATGGCAGCCATCTTGGGGAAAACCAAAGTACTTCAAGAAATAATCTTTGTTTAGCTCACAGTTTTGAATGGTGAAGGTGTAAACAATCAGGCACACATCCTTGTAAGGGCCCTCCCTACCTTGGCTGCATCACCTCATAGCAGAGGCATTAGTACAAGACTCTACCGGAAGAGATTACAGAAGAAAACAGGGAACCAGAGGAGACTTACAAGGTTTTTGGAGGGTATACCCCTGAGGAGCTGAACGTCCTCCCACTAGGGCACACCTCTACCCCCCCCCCCATTTCCCATTTCACTCTCTTACAGACCATGCCTTTGAGACACCACTTAAATCATAGCACTATTTCCTAACCACTTACACAGTAAAACAATAAAAACTTAGGTGTGACTCCTACAAGCTTTTTCTTTGCTTTTTCTTGCCAATACTTCCTATAATTTATGAATAATGATAGTAAAATTTTTACTAATCACATAAATGACAAAAGTGAAATGAAATCAAAACTACCTTAAGTAGAAGGCCTAGAGACACTGTGTGCCCCTGGCTGTTAAGGTGTATTCTTTCTTTGTTTCTTTCATTGTTTCTTTCTTTGTTTGTTTCTTTCTTTCTGTCTCTTTTTTTAACTTTACAAGTTTCTTACTTGTTTACTTACTTACATATATATGTATCAACAATGGTTAAAGAAGAGACCACAAATTGGGAGGAACCCAACTCTGGAGGCAGACATGAGAGGGTTTGAGGGAAGGAGGAAAATAACTTATTACATTTTAATTTTAAAATATTTTTAATAAAAAAATCACTTAATAATAGGTCTGAAGAGGTAGCTCAGTGAAAGATTTTCCTAGTACATAGATGATCCGGGGTTCAATCCTCAGCATCATCAAAAGAAAAAAGTATATTAATGAATGATTTTGAAACATTGTTTATTTTATTTATTTTCCATTTTTTAATTCTTCTCTCAAATATTAGATGCCAAGCACAACTTCCCCTCCCTCCAGGACCTCTCCCCACTTCCTCTTTTCTACATATCCACCGCTCTCTGCCTCCCCTTAGAAAAGAGCAGGTTTTCCCAGGGACATCAACCAAATACTACATAACACAATACCATAAGACCAGGCATACACCATCACATCAAGGCTGGACAAGGCAGCCCAGCAGGAAGAAAACGGTCCCACAGGTAGGAAAAAGAGCCAGGGACAACCCCTGCTCCAATCACCAGGATTCTCACAAGGACACCAAGCTACACTGTGATCTCAGCTCCCGAGCAATGGTGATCAGAGGAACTTCCTAGGAAGGCAGAAGTTTCTATACACACGTTCTCCACGATTTTAGTCCCCAGCCATACGTGACTAGTGAGCACGTGTTGAGGTACTTACGGAAGTGAGTCACTGAATATTACATTTTAAGTCATTTTAATTCATTTAAATTAAGTTTAATAGCCACATAGAACTTCAGCTGGTAAATGGATGTCATCATCTAGGAGATATTACTGGTAAAGAAGAAAAGGGTGAGTTTCCTCCTTTTATAAATAAATAACACCTCTGCTTCCAAGAGGACCTAATCCCGGCAGAGAGAGAAGATACACTGAAGGCATTTATTTCGAAGGTCACCCTGCAATTCAGCCTTCTTGATGCTGTCTTCTGTTCATTTTCTTCCCTATTAAAGCTGTATACACAAGAGCGCTTGCTAATGTCTCTAAATAATAGATTAGCATTATTTATTACTTGCATTTTATACACATTTTCTCCTGAAAAAAAAAAACAGTGCAAAGGCTTTCTCTTTGATGAAAGATAAAACTTAGCATGCCGCAACAAAAGCAAAATTGCCTTGCGACTTTGTCCACACCCTCTGTTGTTTCGCAGCCTCAACCCACCTACAGCAACCACTACCTGCCACATATTTTTTATTTTTATTTTTATTTTTTATGTCACCACTCAGAGTTCCTTTAAAAATGCTTTAAGCTGCCCGGGACCTTTTAAATTACATTATACCAAGTCGATGGATGGGAAACTGACCAAGAATATACAGCCCATTAGAAATTCCCCACTGGCCTTCTATTGCAAGGCATTGCTCAAAACATTCTCTCGTTTTGTAAGAGAAATCTTTCTTATTGATTTCACACAATCACAAAGAACCAAGTTTAAAAGTACTGTAAGGCATGTGATTGCAATTTGCTGTGGTCAGATGATACAGACTCATCTTTTTCTGGGTCAGCTTACTTTCCATCCATGTGTCTCCTGCCCTCCTTTAGTCCTTCCCTCAACAGTCCAACAAATTTTCCCTGGAAGTTTATTATGCCTGCCTAATGATGGTGTGCCTAGGGATAGAAGCCTATCCTAGGATAGAAGCCATGCCTACATTAAAGGTAGACATACTTCTCTACTTAATGGGCAATACAATGCTACCAGCATGCCCGGTAGTAGGGGAAAGTCTTCTCAAACAGGAAGTCTTGAGAAACTGCTCAAAATGTTTATCTGTAAAAGAAAGAAATTAAGAGATAAGCTTGCAACCCAGATGTCAGGCTTGAGTAGCGGTGATATTTGTAAAGACAAAGTAAATATTTGTCTTTGTAAAGGAAAAGGAAATATTTCTCTGTTACGTTTTCATGGCTCAAAGAAACAATTATCTGAAAGTTCTCAAAGAGTCTTGGAGTGTAGTTCAGGGACAGAGATCTTAACATGAAAGAGAAAATGAAACAAAAATTGGTTAATTATCAAGAATCAAAGCAAATTCACTGTGCTATTGAATGAAGACTTTGCTCTGTTTAGCTCCATACCCCATTTTTAATTGGATTGCTTTATTTATTGACTTTTAACTTCTTGAGTTCTTTATATATTCTGGATATTAGCCCTCTGTCAGATTTAGGGTTGGTGAAGATTCTTTCCCAAGTCTGAAGGCTGTCATTTTGTTCTGACGACACTGTCCTTTGCTTTACAGAAGATTTTCAGTTTCATGAGATCCCCATTTATTGACTGTTGCTCTTAGAGTCTGTGCTGTTGGTGTTCTGTTCAGGAAGTAGTCTCCTGTGCCAATGAGTTTTAGGCTCTTCCCCACTTTTTCTTCTAACTGATTTAGAGTATCTGGTTTTATGTTAAGGTCTTTGATCCACTTGGACTTTAGTTTTGTGCAGGGTGATAAATATGGATCTATTTTTATTTTCCTGCATGTAGACATCCAGTTGGACCAGCACCATTTGTTGAAGATGTTGTCTTTTTTCCATTGAATGGTTTTGGCTTCTTTGTCAAAAATCAAGTATTCATAGGTGTGTGTGTTTATTTCTGGGTCTTCTATTTGGTTCCATTGATCTACCTTTCTGATTCTATGCCAATACCATGCAGTTTTTATTGCTATTGCTCTGTAATGCAGCTGGACATCAGGGATAAGGAGCTAAACAGAGAATTCTATGTAGAAGAATATAGAATGGCAGAGAAACACTTAAAGAAATGCTCAACATCCTTAGCCAACAATCTTAGCCCTGAGATTTCACCTTACACCCATCAAAATGGCTAAGATCAAAAACTCAAGTAACAACAGATGCTGGAGAGGTTGTGGAGAAAAGGGAACCCTCCTCCGTTGCTGGTGGGAATATAAACTTGTACAACCACTTTGGAAATCAATCTGGCACTTTCTCAGACAATTAGGAATACTGCTTCCTCAAGATCCTATACCACTCCTAGGCATATATCCAAGAGATGCTCAAGTACACAAGAAGGATATTTGGTCAACCATGTTTGTAGAAGCTTTATTTGTAATAGCCAGAACCTGGAAACAACCCAGATGTCAATCAAGGGAGAAATGGATACAGAAATTGTGGTACTTTTACACAATGGAATACTATTCAGCAATTAAAAACAAGGAAATTTGGTAGGCAAATGGTGGGATCTATAAAAGATCATCCTGAGTGAGGTATCCCAGGACCAGAAAGACACACACAGTATATACTCACTTATAAGTGGGTACTAGACCTATAAGATAGGATAAACATACTAAAATCTGTACACCTAGGGAGGATAAACAAGAAGTAGCACCTGGGGTAAGATGATGGATCCTCACTTAGAAAGATAAATGGGATGGACATTGAAAGTAGGAGAAAACAAATAACAGGACAGGAGCCTACCACAAAGGGCCTCTGAAAGACTCTACCTAGCAGTGCATCAAAGCAGATGCTGAGACTCATAACCAAACCTTCAACAGAGTGCAGGGAATCATATGAAATAAGGGGCAGTCAATATGACCTGGAGTGGACAGGAGCCCCACAAGGACTAAATATACCAGGGCACAGGGGTCTTCTATGAGACTGTTTCTCCAACTGTTTCTCTCTAGGTTATATATGGATATAACCTAGGACCCCTGCTGAGATGTAGCCCATGGCAGCTATCCAAGTGGTTATCCAAGATGTAGCCGTGGTAGTATCCAAGTGGGTTCCCTAGTAAGAGGAACAATGACTATTTCTGACATGAACTCAGTGGGTGGCTCTTTGACCTCCCTACCCCCCCCTCGAGGGAGGAGCAGTCTTACTAGGCCACAGAGGAGGACATTGCAGCCAGTCCTGAAGATACCTGATAAGCTAGGGCCATATGGAAGGAGAGGGGTATCTCTCTTATCAGTGGACTTGGAAAGGGGCAGGGAGGAGATGAAGGAGGGAGGGTGGGATTGGGAGTGAATGAAGGAGGGGGAATTGGGAGGGAATGAGGGAGGGGTTATGGCTGGGATACAAAGTAAATAACCTGTGATTAATATAAAAAATAAAAATTATATTTTTAAGAAAGGAAGACATTGCTCACCCATGAAAGGTCTCCAAGCTAAAAGGAGCTAAGCATCTGAGTCACGGAACCTTAAAATTTCCCTATCATCAACCAGACAGTCTAAAGTTTTTAGTTAGTAGGACTCTCCAGCATTTATTTCTACTATATTCCACCAGTTTTACACCTTCCTGCCCCAGCATGAAGCTTCACATATAGACTGACTGACTGGGTTCTTGATTGCTTGGTGATTCTTTGCCTTTGCACCTTTGCTTTCTCAAATTCTTAGAAAATTTCCAAAGCCCAATATAACTCTTATCTCTTGATGAGAGGTTCCCTCTAGCACCCCAACTTCTGAAGCACGCACTCCTCTTTCTCTTAAGACACCTCATGAAAACGATACTTTTTTTTCCTGCAATGAGTACACTGTACTCACTGCAATGAGTATCACTGTACAATTAGCAAATGTCTTCAGTGGATCTGTCTAGGTCATAAGAGCAACATGTCCTATATACTTCATTTACTCATAATTCATTCTGACAAACTTTATTTCATATAAACTGTTCTTTATTGCACTCATTAGGTATGTGTTCTTTAGCTGTGTTCAGAGAGGGAAAAAAAGCTCAGAAAAGGTAGTGAATTTAACTGAAGTTGCACAGATAGTGGGACTGAATGGGATCTAAATTGAGGACTTTTGACTCCTAGTCCACCCCCTTCATAACGGTAATTAGAATCCAAATGCAGAACACTCAGTACAAAACCCTCCATTGTTCACAACACAGCTTTGGTCACATGTAGCTATATAGTGGGTATATATCAAAAAACTGGTTAATTGATGGTTAGGGGATAAGATGAGGCCTCTTTCAAAATCAGTACTATTAACAGTTTAATAACAACAACAAAAACTAGGTATGGGGATTGAAGAGTGACATTCATGATATGTTTTCTATTAAAATATAAATAAATAAAACACTTATAGAGTTGCCTATGATTGTGTTTGCTGTATTTCAGTAAATCTGAGTCACCAAACCTTTGGATTTGTTTTTTTTTTTTTGTTTGTTTTCCCCCTAAGGGTTTCAGGCCAAAGCACTGAGTCTCTTCTGGTATAACAGCTCCTCCATAAATGGAGACAGATCAGAACAGACTATTAATACCCAAGCAGATGTAGAAGCCACCCAGATGGAACATTTCACCATTAATACAAAAATATTCAAAAGAGCTAAAGGATGTCACACAATTAACAATACAGAAGAGATAGAAGCCATTTATTTTTGCAAAGATAATTCTTCCTGTATATAAGCTGTACATTTTTCTGTGTGTCAATGGTATATTTAAACAGATCTTTACAGCTTACTCTGGAATTCTAACCCCTAAACAAGAGGTTGTTTGCATATGTATGTATAGCTTCTACATTATGTATGGTCAAACATACTGGGTTCTATTTGCCAAACATGTGATGAACAACACAACACCTCTGAAAAGAATGTGTCAGCGTCACTCTGCTGAAGAAGAACCCTGAGAATGGCTTCTGCTAAGACTGACATCATATGACACTGTAATAAAGTTTGTGACAGAGATCACACAACCACGGGTTCACATTCTTTGATATTGAGAAGTGTAATTAGAAAATCATATATTGAAAGGGCAACTGAATAATGTTAGAGCTAAATTGCAAAAATAGAAATCAAAATGAACTTTTCTATAATAGAAATAAATTTATTTATTTCTTAGTCTTTTCCCTTCCAAAAATGGCCCGGGGTCTGGAGAGGTGACTCAGCTTAACAACACTGGTTGCTTTTCTAGAGGACACAGTTTTGATTCTCAGCCACAGCTGGCAGTTAACAGTCACCTATAACTCCACTCCCAGGGGATCTAATACCTTCTTCCAGCCTTCACAGGAACCAGGCCTGTACATAGACAGACATGCAGGCAAAACACCCATACACATAAAACAAGAGCAAATCTCAAAAACGGCCCAGGAATGCAGCACTGCTTTCATTCCATCGTGGCTTCATATGAAACTCCAGGCCTAGGTATTAGTTTTATTGTGTTTCTCCAAAAAAGGAACCTAGAATTCTTCAAGGATAACTATGCTCCTTTCTCTGAAAAGGAATATTTCAGTGGAACTTGCAATGCCCAGGTTTAGCTAAAGAACTCAGCTGCTCAGAAATGAATGACCAGTGTCTTAGTTTGCTTTCTGTGGATATAACATAATAATTCATTCAGCGTAGGATTATTTAGCTCATGGTTCCAGAGTCTGGGAGTCCAAAGGTTGCTGCCAGCATCTGGATTGGGGCCTTCAGGTTGATCATAGTATAGAAACAAGAAAACATGCTTAAGACAGAGAGCAAAGAGGAGCTGAATTTAGTCATTTATCAGGAGTCCGTGCCTATAGTAACAAATTCTCAAGCCAGATAATTGAATAGATCTATTCAGGAATAAGTATTACTTCTTAAAGTCCTCACCTCGCATCACTGGCCTACTGGTTATTGCATTAACATGACTTTTGGGAGAACACTCAAACCATTGAATCCATCTATGAGACTTACACTGACTGAATTAAGGCAACTTGGGAACCAGAAAAAGAGAAGTAAATACCAATACAATGAACCACTTTCAGCCTGTGAAAGATTGTGATTCTATCCTAGTGACAAATGGGAAAAGTAAACACAAAGTGAATTAAGAGGCAGCGCTTTTGCAACAAGAGTGAGTATAGAGGTTGTCCTTTTGTAACCGGTTATGACTATTAAAGAAGAAATTGCAGGTTGCTGCTCCTTCCACTTCTTCTATGTATCTGCTTATAATCCATATGTATGTATAGTTTCTATCTGAGGAAAGAAGAAACTAAAACAAAATTATGAGTCAGTCAAATAGTATCAAAGCACTTTGCTACTATAGGAAGAATTCATTATGACAACAGCTAAGAATGAAGTAATATTTTTTTTTTAAAAAAAAAGAATGAAGTAATATGAAATTCAGTTTCTGGTCAGACTCCATGGACCAAAAAAACGAGGTTCAAAGAGGAAATTTTGATATGATTCATAAGTAAGTGTCTTCAGAGGGTGAACTAGGTAGACCTACTGACTACTGAAGTACTGAACTCTGGGATCTTATAGCATCTCAGAAACTAGTATTAGAGAAGTGTGCAAATAATAACTGACAGAAAAAATGAATTATAATCATTGACAAGATAGTTGATAAAATGGTTCTGGAAAATGCAAATCTAAAAAGTTGCTTAGATAAATGTGTTCTATCTTGTTTGCCTTCTATGTTGTGATAAACACCATGTGCAAAAACAACTTGGCAAGTAGGAAGAGGTTTATTTCATCTTTCTGCTTAAAGTTAATCATGAAGGGAAGCCAGGGCAGAAACTCAAGGCAGGAACCTGGAAGCAAGAACTGAGGAATGCTGCTTACTGGCTTGTTTCTCATGTCGTGCTCAGGTTGCTTTCTTAGAGCACCCAGGACCACATGAGCAGGGGAGGGCCCTTCCACATTAATCATCACTTAAGAAAATTCCTCCCACATGTGGCCTATATACAATCTTATGGCGGCAATCCATCGCTTAAGGTATACCCTTTCCACATGACTCTAGTTTATGTCAAGTTGACAAACAAAACAGCAACAAAACAGCATGGTACACCTGTGGAAATGCTATAGGATTAATGACCAGTTCAATTGGAATTGTTCTGGGACAAGAAACTATGAATCAACGATAAACTGGTTGTTGACACAGAACTGAATCAGTCGGGATGTTTGTAATCTCAAGAACCCTTATAGATTAGATGTAAAATGTCCCCCACAGGCTCTTGTGCTTGAGCTCTTGGCTCTCCCCTCTTCTCCCACTTGGGGGCACTGTTTCGGAAAGTGGAGGAATCATCAGGAAATTAAACCTGGCAGAAGGAAAATGACTCAGTGAGGAGTGACTGCCTATGTGATACAACTAGCTACGCCACAGCTCTTAGCCTCTCTTGCAGTCATGAGGGAAGGTATTCTTAAAGCATGACCCAAAATAAATTGTTCCCTTTTTAATTCACCTACTGTCAGTCATTTGATTACAGCAACAAGAAAAGCAATAAATATACAAAAGTGGCAATATCTACCGGTGTTGCAGACCAATATTCTAGTACAACTCTCTAGCTATATTAAAACAAGTATCATTTAATTTATAATGATATAATTTAATTTATATAGTTTAATTAAATTATAATTATAATTTATAATCATATAATTTAATCCTCCAAAAGGACTGAAAACATGTGGAGACCAATCTGTTAAATCAGAATATGGATAATTTTGACGTTTCAGTGAAGTAATAAAATCTTGTAAACATAAGATAATGGTTCTATCTAATCTTTAAAGTATTTATAGAATTCAAATTATTCAGTAATGCTAAAATTCCAACAATATTCTTCATATTCTGTGAGTTTAATTAGATGCATGTAGAAGACACTTTAAATATTCAATTTGATATTGCAAACTTTGTTGAATGTGTATATTCAAAGCATTTGAAGAAATATGGATAAAAGTGTTTGTTCAGCCAGGCACACACCTGTAATCCCAGCTTTTTGGGGGAGTCAGAGGCAGGCAGAGCTCTGTGAGTTCAAAGGGCAGCCTGGTCTACAAAATGAGTCCAGGACAACCAAGGTTGCAAAGAAAAACCCTGTCTCAAAAAGGGGGGTTGTGTTCTTCTCTGTTAAATAATATCCTCAAAGATTCTAGTTTCAAGAGTCTCAAAGAGGATCAGTAATTTGTCCTACATCACACTGTTAATGACTAGTCAAAGACACAAACCCTGATCTATATGAATCCAAAGCTTGTGTTTATTTCTATCGCACCCCAATTCTTTGGATATATTTTTAAGGCAGTTTCTTTTTCTTTCCTCTTCTTCATCCTTCATTTGTTTGTCTGTTGACATGTGGTCTTCTAATATACCCCAAATGAACTCTGAATGCAATTCTCCAGCCTCAGCTTTCCAATGCTGGACCTGCTGGTATGAACCATCCACTTGTTTTTAGCAGCTTTATCCACGCACTAAGAGTTTTTTTTTTTAATTTGCTTAGCACATATACAACTTTTCAAAAAGGAGTCCTGTGGTATAAATTTAGATATAAATTTACAACTGGAGGTTTGGACCATATAATTTTTTATATGATAAATGAATGTACTGGTAATATTTTATAACCAGGGACTTTTCCATTGAAATTTATTTTACAGATTATCTTGAAAAACTTGTGATTGGGCTTTCAATGGTAAGAGTCAATATGAATGGAATGTGGGTTGTTCTGGAATAGGGCATTCATTTTCATTATTCTACTAGCCCTACCTGGGAAACACTGGAAAGAGTAGTATTGTTGGAGGAGGTGTGCTACTGAGGTACAGGCTTTGAGGTTTCAAATACAGAAGTCATGGTTAGTGTCCTACCCCACCCTCTCTCACACTCTTCCTGCCTTACAATTGGGGATCAGATGTAAATTCTTAGTTACTGCTCTGGGAACACACTGAACTGCCTGCTGCCATGTTCTCTGCCATGATGACCAAGGACTCTAGCCCTCAAAACAGTGCCTCGAAATAAATTAATTTGTTTTATAAGTTGCCATGGTCATGGTGTTTTTTCACTACAGTAGAAGAGTAACTCAGAGTCCTCATGATTTAGCAACTTGTTTTAAGCAACCCTCCGTTCCAAGCACTTTGGAGTATGAACTGAGCATTTGGTAGTGAACATGATAAGCCCCCCCCCCCTTCACTCACTCACTTATCACAGCCAAAATGGATAATTCAACAGTTAATCTACTTAAACTGTAGTGAGTGTGAAAAAGAAATAGAATGTTGTAAAAGCACCCAACCAGAGGCTGCCTGTCCTAACATTCAGGGCAGTTTCCATGGAGACATGCAAGTAATTAGAGCCCACAGGTCAACATCCTTTTCCAAGCTCTGGTCAGCTTCATCACATTTTTTTTCTAAGTGAACAAATAACAAAACTTAAACTGTGGATTCATCACATTCTCACCTTTTTGGTCAGTGCTTTTACACAGATCAACTGCTTAAACCTTCTATTGAAACTATTCCAAAATTCATGATATGATTATCCACATTTGTAGAGGAGGGAACAAGAAGAATGCACACAGAAATTAAATACTTATCAAAGCTGGAAGAAAAATTCAGGTTGGCCCTTCTAGATTTCACACACCCTTTAACCTTGAGCTAGCCCTGTGATGAAGAAGTCAACCTAAGTAGCAAGTAGCTACATATTAAATACATTATATATCTATATACACATGGGCACAGGTATGCATGAACACACACACACACACAAATGTATATACCACACCAAGTGTCTCCAAAGAAGAAATATCAATATTTATTAGCCAGCTTTAATGGTATTAAGTTGGTCCAGAAAGAATATAAATAGTTCTTCTATAATGTCCCTCTCCCCCCAAGGACAAATACATCTTAGAACACATGGTGCAGTATTCAAACTCAGAAAGCAATTTTCAAGACTTGAGTATCTCTGCATTATGTTCCAAAATAAGGAACACATGGGCATCCCAGAATGCTTATCCAACATAGCTTGCCATGTTAGTATTTAAAATAGGCGAACATGTGCTGAGAGATATAAAGAAATGTAACTATACAGATGATTCCTTCTCTGTTTAGCTCAACATTGATCACTCGCTGTAAAGTAAACACTTTGAAGTAAAAGGACTCAATGGGAATTTGGATCTTTCAGAAGAAATTGTACATCAAAACCTCACTGTAGGGAGGTGAGCAAAAGTAAAAGCAAGAAGAAGAAGCTTACAGGATGATAATCTTGGCTAGGGAAAGCCTTTCAGAGTGGGGCACATATGAAAGACAGATTACATTTTATGCCTTTGCTTTGAGCAAAAGAACACTTTTTCTCTTTCTTCAAATGTAAGGAAGATCCTTCCTCAGATAACCCAAGGAAAAGAAAAATTATACCTTCCTGTGTTTCCTTTCAGTGCCAACCACTCACTGATTTTCTCAGCCATTGACTTCCACACCTTGTAAGCACAGCCTCCAGGGGAGGACTGTGATCCTTGAACTTACTGAGAAAGGAGTCCTGGAAGCCTCAGGAAGCATAGAAGGTCCATTCCTCTCTCCCGGAAAACAAGAAAACCTCCCTGATACTTGAGTTCCTTCTTAGCCTTGTGAAATCTGGGCCTATTGACCTGAAATGATGTGTACACAAGTTCTGCTAAGTGTAATGAACACTTAAGAGGTTTCTCTTTTTGTAAGTAGAAGTAATGTAATAAAACATCTTGTTTTGTTTTGTTTGTTCATTGTTTATTGTTCTTTCATATAGTGCAGACAGGGAGAACAGTGTTTCCAAGGACTGTGACGTTGCATGCAGTATCAGATGCTGCAGAGCAATATTTCTGAAGTATATTTAATTATAAATCAGCCTGAGCTTTCAAAAGAATAGGTTGTAGAGATAGAGTCCTGAATGTGAAATAATGCCATACTAATGGTATAGTAAATCATTATTATAAATAAGAACAATGCTGTTCTTTGGAGTACAAAACAAGTCCACACAGCTCTTCACAATGCTATGCTGAAGAGAAGGACTCTTGACTAAAAAGAACAGGACCATCATGAAAGCCTTGTGAAAACTTGTGTCTTCATTCATTCATTCTACAAGTGTTTGCCAAGAGCAGGCATCCTGCTAGTTTCTAAGAATATCTGTGGTGAATGACATAAAATGAAGTTCTATTATTGGTAAACATGATGAAAAATCTTCAATAGCATTTCAAGAAGAGGTACTTTCTCAGAAACAGAAAAAGGTGATGGGATAGAGGTAGAGGATAGAAAGGGCACAAACGAAAGGCCTTAACTTTTACCTAGGAGTAATAAAACCAAGAGTTTTATTACCAAACTCCTAACTTTGGGTTAGAATATAAAAGATAAGGTTGCTAAGGATACATATTCAAAAAAAGAAGGAAGTCCAGAGAAATGAAAAAAAAACAACTAAGAGATGAATCTGAAAAGAAACCTTTGAAACCTTTGGAACCCTTTGAAAGAGAGACCTGTTGCTTTATTTAGAAGTAATCACAGAAAGCAGAATTGCCTAAATTCAAATCTACATCCACTTCCTCTGAGCTGTATGACAGCAAGCTGACCTCTTACTAAGCAAAATTCAGATTCAACCAATTAAAATCTATTTCAACCTCAGAATATTCCATGAGATTTTTATTCTTGGTGGGATTGTAAACTGGTACAACCCCTATGGAATCAGTGTGGAGAATTCTCAAAAAGCTAAAAGCAGATCTACCATATGCGACAGCTACACCAATCCTTGTCATTTTCTCAAAGTACTAAATATACCCCAGAGACAACTTATTCAGTGATGTTCACTATTGCTCCATTCACAAGAGCTCAAAAATGGAAGCAACCTAAAAGCCCTTCAATAAATGGATGGACAATAAAAACAGGGTACATATATATATATATATAGTGAAATACTATCCAGCTGTAAAGAATAAAAATGAAACTATGAACTTTGCAGGTAAATTGATAGAAGTAGAAAATATTATACAGGGTACAGTAACCCAGACTCAGAAAGACAATCATTGCATGTTTTCTCTTTTATGTGACTCCAGGATCCTAATCTTTTTTTTTTTTTTTCAGGATCCTAATCTTTAGAGACAACATATAACCTAAAAGAGCTGAAAAATTTAGTGAAATAGAAATGGACCATGATGGGACCTAGTGAGGAAGAACACTAGAAAATAGGAGACAGGTGCTGTGAAGGGGATAGTAGGGAATGGGAAGGGAACTTAGTAGGGAGAAGGAATAAAAGACAATACATGAGGAGACAGAAGAGGGAAAGACAAAATGATAAGGATATTTGGCAGAGCCGTATGGAAACATTATTTTATAAACTTACTTTAAAATATTATGTATGTGTGTATATAGAGGTGTCTGTGATTTGTGTCTGTCTGTCTCTCTCTCTCTCTGTGTGTATGTGTGTGTATGTGTGTGTGTGTGTGTATGCGTGTGTGTTTTAATTGTGTCCCTCCAAGAGCCATGTAAATAACAAAACCCCTGCTCTGGGTGTGGAAAACCTCTCCTCAGTTTGTTGCTCAGAGGAATATAAAAGTGTCCCCAAACAACAGAGTATTTTCTGGCTTGCCTTCTAGAACTTGTAGGTAAAGCCCTATTGCTGAAGACATTTCACACTTCTGACACAGGACTATGAGGAATCCAGTGGGAACTAACCTTCAAGTCTCCTTCCTATGACACTGGAAACCAAGAAATTTTGGAAAGTGCTATGCAAGCTGCCAAGGAAGAGGCATAATCCACAGTCCTACCCATTTGTAAGGCTTATAAAACACAACAGTGACTGGACCAACAAGATGCCTGTAATGGTGAAATAGTGGCAATAGGTAGCTGATACCTCGGTAACTGGATAAGGCTCACTCAATAGAAAGGAATTCATGACGGGAGCAATAAAGCTAATCCAACCACCTGGAGAAGTCACAGACCTGAGAGACTCTCCCACTGCTGCTATCCTAACCCAGTCTAACTGCATTCTTAACACTTATCTTTATACTCACAGACAACTGTAGCTCCCACCCCTTGTCAAAGAGTCTTCTTTTTTTTTTTGCCACAGATGGAGAGGATTACAAAGAGCCACAACTAGTCAAAATGCAGAGAATATGAAATGATGGGGTGCCCAACACCAACTGATATCTGTGCAACACAACCCTCACTCCTAAAGTTCAAGGAAAATCATGGAAGAAGGGGTGGAGAAAGTGTATGAGCCACCGGCCCAGGACACCTGCTGTGAGTAGTGTCCCCTAAGCACAACAGGGGAAATGTACCCACAATGTATCTCAACAATGTTGTTGCTGACATAATGGCAATGCCAACTGACATAACAACTTTGATAATAGAAACTCCAAAGGTTATCACCCCTAGATAAATATCTATGGGTGATCAGTGGAGAAAGGGGGAATAAATTTCCTTTAGAAACAAGCTCCTGCATAGGATGCCCAATCCCAAGTTGTCAGCCCTGGACCTATGTATTTATGAGCAAAGCTTAAAGACTAGGTAGAGAGTAGATACATATCTATGCATATGAATATAGAATATATACTTGTACACGTGTGCATATGCCAGTGTCTATGTTGTGGGGTGTGTGTGTGTGTGTGTGTGTGTGTGTGTAGCAATAATAACTGAAGAAGAGAACCTGGTTGAACTTGAATTTGGGAGGAAGGACCCAGCAGAAATTTGAAGGTTGTGGGAAGGATAGGAATGTTATAGACAGA
>CM053761.1:34271859-34322581 GCA_028658305.1 Pachyuromys duprasi | reverse complement strand
GGTGTAGGACTGAAGACCCTAGTGAGGGAAACAGGGATTGTTTCAGTCATGAATTTGATGGCTGACTCTTTGACCCTCCCCCATACAAGCCAGGGAGTGACAGACTGCCTAGATCCCAGGGGAGGACATTGCAGCCAGCCCTGAGGATACAGGATGAGCTGGGGTTGGATGGAAGGGGAGGAGGTCCTCCCCTGTTGGTGGACTCGGAGGGGGCGGGGAAGAGGGAGATGAGGGAGGGAGTGGGAGGGTGGGAGGGAATGAGGGAGGGGGCTATGCCTGGGATGCAAAGTACCTAACCTGTGATTGATATAAAAATAAATAAAGTTACAAAAAGAAATTTCTGTGAGGGTTTAATTGATCATACACACACACACACACACACACACACACACACACACATATATATATATACACACACACATAGGGTAAGCAAGCAGTCCATGCAATGCGGTCTTATTGTGGCAGGCAACAGCACAAACACTAATGCCTTCAAGACAAGGCAAAGGAGCCTTTTTTATTTTCTCTACTGCCCCTTGATTTTTCAGGCAAAGTCACCTGGTAAATTGTTTTCTTTGGGCTGGTAAATGGTACCTGTCATATCACAGATTGGTCCACTAACTATTTTCATTTTTAAAATAATAGAATCTCTTTACAGCTATTCAGATAAGCAAGGGGAGAAGGGAAAAAAAACACAGAAAACTAATGCAACTCATTGAGTTCTGGGCACAAATCAAATCCATCCCTGCTTCAGGGATGGATTTCTCAGGTCGGGAATCACATGCAGGCATGAGAGGGGAGATGCCATGGTAGTGAATGAGCATATTTATGTGGAGATATGAATGACTGTTTCTTGAAAAGGAACATAAAAATAAACTTTGACTCCTTCGTGGATTAGCTATCTGCTAGATCTGGCAAGCCATTTAAATGTTGACTAGAAATGTATTTCAGTCAATCCTTATTTAGAAACACAGAAGAAAAGTTTTAAGCTTTGCGTGAAAACAACGCACAGAAGAGATGATTAGCCATTTGGTGACCAAAGGCTCAGCCAGGGGAAAGCTTATGTCAGGAATGTAGACTGAACAGCACAGACACAGAGCTGTTGGGGTAGACAGAGTTCCTAAGATGTATCTCTACCATTTGATCTATGGAGTGACAGGTGTTCTTGGAAACAGGATCTGGGGTTTGGCCCAGACTGTGTCCACTGTCAAAATAGGAACAAAGGACTGGAAAATCACTACTGCACTGACATTTCCCATTAACCTCTGGCATGGAATAACATGCTTTTATCTGCCCACAACTGCTGCTCAGCCTGCAACCTGCCTCTTCTCTTCATTTGCAGGCTACGGAATTACCCTGGTCTCTGAAAATGCACCAAGAGCAATATTGCTACAACCAGAAGCTCACTGCTGACTGAGATGCCTCTGGTGCTCACAGAGAAAGGCAGCAGACAAGTATTTTATCCTCCCTCACACACACACACACACACACACACACACACACACACCACTGCCTAGGCTTTTTAAATCCTAGCTAGTATTTATGTGATATTGAAAATCTTATAGGGCCTGAATATCCGTAAGGGTAAGTGTAAGAAAGTGAGCAATAAATAATTAGGTTATTGATATGTGCCTCAGCTAGGAATCTAAGTGTGTTTGAGTTAGGAGCAACAAGTCAGAAGAAGCATCCAGAAAAGAGACAGACAGGAGAGGACAGTACCAACTTCTTTAATGATAGAAACCTGAAACTAATGTAGACTCGTTGACTTGGCTGTGTATTAATAGCCATTCTCTGTGTGGTTGCATAGACATTGATCACATAGCACAAATGAGGGAAAGCATGTAATATATTTTTATGGGAGGGCACAGTATGATTGCAAACTCTTCCCCTGCAGGAAACACAAACCTAAAACAACTTTAAACTTAGGAATTTTAACATCATTAGTTTCCAACTAGATTTTTCCCCTCATGACACTGTTCTACAAACCACGTAGTTCATAAAGAAAACTGTTATCACAGAGAAGCAGATGTGAAGCCTTGAAATGTCAAGAGGATTTGGAGAAAAACAAACTGTGTTTCTAAATGGCAACAGGTGGCCTTTACTTCTCATGATCCTCTTAAGGGAGAGGAACACAAACCAGAACACATTCTTCCTGCCAAGGTGATAATGGACAATCAGGGAGAAGATGAAAACTAGGCCTCCCATAATAATTTTACAGGTCAAAACACTTGAAAAGTTTACAGAAATTTGTTTTCTGTAATACTCTGTGGTTTTGAGTATTTTTTTGAGGAAAATAAGTGTTCACGGTGTCATTTCTACTATATTCTTATTTAACAATTACTAAAAGGGGGGATGGTTGCAGAGAAGCATTAGGCATATGATAAACAATGAAAATTGAGATGGTAGTTGAATGACAAAAAACTTTTCAGGAGTCAAATAATGTGCACTTCTTCTCTATAGAATTATTTAACATTGTAAGGAAATTTGAGCTTATCTACCTTTCAATAGATACACTGTGATCTACTTAAAAGTACACAAAGCCTGACATCCAGCAAAGGACTCATTGTGAAACCAAGTTCTTTTAGCTTTGTGCACAAGCCATTGTCTTCTGCTGATTGTTACTGGCTGTGTTTTCAATTGTTCAGGTCTACTCTGCTTGCATAAACTAGGTATTATGTTCCCAGAGCACTGGAATGCTGGTTGATGAACAAGCATCCTTTCTTATCAAAATAAAGAATTTTAAGATAATTAAAAAAAAACCTTCACCAAGGCATCTAACCCATCTTCCTACCAGACTAGCACTCTTGTCTGTGTATATTGTGTAGAACACTCTGTAATTTCATCTTAGGCATAGCCCACAAAGAGCCTTCTCCTGCCTAGTGCATTTTTTTCTTGCACTTTTGATGTGCTCTGGACTCAGTTTATCTTACTACTTCTTTTTTAAGATTACGCAACAGCCCTCCATTTTTATCTCTAGAACAGTATGTACAGTGAGAAGGGGAAAAAGGAATTGAAACAGAAAATTTACTGTCAGAAGGTGTCAAGATAAAAACACATAGAAGGTTGAAAATGACTGTCAATTCTACTACAGTGTGCATAAAACACTTTCTATCTTTGGCTAGTTGATCCCTGCAGTAGCTGAGGGACCTTTATCCAGTGCCCCAATATTCCCTATGCCCCATTAGGATTTCTGTACTCCCATGTGTCATGTTTCCCCTGACAAAAGCCTTCAGTTGCTGGCTCCCTCAGTTGAGTAAATCCAGGATGAAAGCACTGGAAATTCCAAAGGAGAAATGTCTATTACACTCAAAGGATAGATAGGAAAAAAAACACATTTTTTCCTAAACATTCATAAAAGAATTGTGTTTTTAAGTATGCATTTCAAAAATTTTCAATAAATGTCTTATGATTACATTTCATTTCATAATTAAATATTTTATATAATTACTCTATTAAAATGAATTCACAACTTAAGCCAAACAATGCCTGAATTTTGTTATCTGTTGCGTTCTTACTATGGTTAATTAATGACAGATTCAAGAATAAATAAATTTTAAATGATAAAATGACCAATTAGAGCCAAGGGATGTGACAATTGCTTAAGATCTGAAAAGATCACATAAAGTTCTAAGAATTTTTTTAATGCTTCTGTACCCATCTTTTAGTTCAAAAGTGAAGAAGTGTGAGGGCATTGACTACTGAATAGGTCAGTGCTGAATATTAACAGAAACTTAATGGGCTCTGTCAACTTCAGCCAATGGTTTTAGAAATATTCACAACGTTTCACTTCTTCCTTTTCATATTACCTCGTTAGTATGTTCTACAAAGAATATTTTATTCCTATCAATAAAACATGCATACACTGTGAGAGAATACAAAAACATTAAGAAAAAGAATGAAAGACATTTAGTGGCCATTTATTCCAATCCAACGCCTTCTCTAAGCTCTTTATCTGAGCATGCAATTCTCTCTAATGAAATTCTTTATAGCTTTATTATTATTATGTTCATTTTGCAAAATAATAAAGACAGACTTTAATTTTTTTCTTCCTTTTTTAGAGGAAGTGGGGGTACAAACCCTTCTGTTTTTATTTTTATTTTTTAAATTTATTTATTTTTATTATTATCATTTATTACAATTTATTCAATTCACTTCCCAACTGTGGCTCCCTCCCTCATCTCCTCCCAAACCCACCCTCCCTCCCTCTTCTCCTCCTATGCCCCTCCCTTAGTCCCCTGATAGGGGAGGACCTCCTCCCCTTCTATCTGACCCTAGCTTATCAGGTCTCATCAGGACTGGCTGCATTAGCTTCCTCTGTGGCCTAGCAAGGCTGCTCCACCCAAGGGGAGGTGATCAAAGAGACAGCCGCTGAGTTCATGCCAGAGAAAGCCCCTAATCCCCTTACTGGGGAACCTACCTGGAGACTGGATCTATGGGTTACATCTATGAGTTGGAGTTTTAGGTCCTCTCCATGCATTGTCCTTGGTTGGGGTATCATTCTCTTCAGGACTCCAGAGCTCAGTTTTATGGCGTCGTTGGTCTCCCTTTGGAGATCCTGTCCCCTCCAGGTCTTTCTATCTCTCCTTTCTTTCATAAGATCCCCTGAACATTGCCCAAAGTTTGGCTATGAGTCTCAGCCTCTGCTTGGACATCTCCATCAGTAGAGGCTTTCAGGGGCCTCTTTGGTAGGCTCCTGTTCTGTTCCCTGTCTTCTTCTTCTGATGTCTGTCATGTTTGCTCTTCTGAATGAGGATTAAGTTTCTTCCCTAGGAAACTAGTGGGGTTTCATTTAGATTCCAAGATCACAGGTTCCCAAGTAACTTCATAGCACACACTTCTCTGGGCCTTCTCCAGTCCACTTGCTTCCTCATTCACAGAACTGCACTTCCCCTTTGAAACTTTTCGCCCTCAGTATTTTCCACCTCTACTTTTATTTTATTATAAACTATATCCTAATATCCTCCTCCAAAAAATGCATCATTTCCCTGACAATGTTTGGTATATTCTATGTTAAGCCATAAAAGATTTTAAACTAGAAACATCTTATAAGATAAAGCATACAGTGGCTATAAAGCTAGTTTTTTTAAGAGTTTATCTCATTTCATCCAAGGAGGCAGTGAGGCCAGAATCTGATGCCCAGACTTGTACTCTTAATACACAAACTTCTCTGCATTTCCCCCAAAGTGCACCCAATCTTGTGCCATCTATCATTCCTGTGGCATTTTAAATAAAAGACACCCTCTCCTGCTTGGATAGTTGGATACTTGGCCCCCAGTTCTCAGTGTTGTTTGGGGAGGTTTTGGAAGTACAGCTTTGCTAGAGGAAGTATTGGGACTGAGGTTAGAGAGTTTAAATGCTCCGGCTACTTCCAGTTTGCTCTCTCTGCTTCAAGCTTGCACTTGAAGATGTGAATGCTCATCTTCCTGTTCTTTTCTCCATGCCTGCTGCTCACTGCCATTTTTTCCCCACCATGATGGAGGTATTCCACTAGAATCATAAACCTAAATAAACTCTTTTTCTATAATTGCCTGAGCAATGATGTTCTATCACAGCAACAAAAAAGTAAGTAACTAATTCAACTCCATTTTTTTTCCATCAGCCCTGACTGAACATTTAGAAACAAACACTAGGTGAAAATTATCAGAGAGGCTGTCTTTCAAATTTGGCACAGAATAAAGGCTGTTGAGACCAGGAGCCATTTCTACATTACTCTGCCCATCCTCACAACTCTTCTCTTCCTAAGTCCAAATAAGCTCAAAGCTATTTCACTCAGGATACAATTGTATACTGAGTACTCATTTTTGAGGCCAAAGTAAAATTCAGGACATTCGAGTAAAGTTGAAGCAGTGTTCAAAAGACTAGTGAGCAGATAGATCTGTTGTACTGACATCCACACTGAAAGGATTAAAGCATCAATAAAAATCAAGTAAGAGAAAACTCTCTAGCATCAATCCTTTTCCACCTCTCTTAGTTTGGCTTTCTCTAAGTCCTCTTTGTGGTGCTTTAACATAACGCCACAAATGTGATTTATGATGAACAGAAATTTATTTTTATTTTTATTTCTGGAGGTTGGTAAGTCCAGGAACATAAAAGCAGCATGTAGAAAGGGCTTCCTTGCTATTTCAACATATGGTGGGAAATGAAAGAAAGCAAAGAGATCAAACTTGCAGTCTCAGCCCTACTACAAACAGCATGTGGCGGCTTGGAGGAGAAGTATGTTTCTTAGGCTCATGTGTTTGTGCACAAGTGGTCCTCAGATGCTAGTGCTGTTTGGAGAAGTGATGGAAGTAGAGGTGGATTTCTTAGAGGTGGATCCTTGTGGAGGAAGCACGATACTAGGAGCAGGCTTTAGGAACGTAATAACCTCATCCTGCGTCTTGCTTCATCTCGCTTTCTACTTTGTGTGTGGATATAAAATGCTATCAGCCAGATTCCTGCTGTTGCCTTTCCACTCCATGATGGACTTTCAATTCCTCTGGAGCCACAAACCAAAACAAACCCTTCCTTAAGATGCTTTCAGACATTGACATTTATCCCGATAACAGGAAAGTCACCAACACACAGCAATTCAAAATGGAGCACTCATTATGCAGATGGTACCCAACAATGTCCTACTGAAGATTAAGTTTCCAGCACATGTTTTTTTTGGGGGGGGGTCGACTCAATCAGACCACATCAGGTTTCATTCACGTACTTTTCTCTCAACAATCTGGAATCCGTGAATCCTACCCATCTCCGGTAGAGGTTATGTGTTACCTTTATTTTCGTGGTAATCACAAGAACCTCAAGTAGTTATAAGAGAGTCTATGCATGTTTATAACAAGCTCTTCTTGTACATGCTTAGTAGATTGTTTATGATTGTAGAGATATGGAGATATGGAGTCAGAAGAAAGCCAGAAAAATCACCCGGTAGACCCAATTCTTTCAAAAAGGCATGAACCCCGAGGAAGTTAGACTACTCACTCAGACCACATAGATAGTAAAGGAGTTGGAAAAGCCGGTGTCTAAAGGTTGCTGTTCTTCACACTTTTAACTTTCAGCCAAATTTTTCAGCTCAAGGGAGAGATTACAGAAGTACCTTGCTATTCCCTTAGCTAATTTGCTCAAGTTAGTTATTGCTACAGCCTGAAAATATAAGAGGCTATTGAGAATACTTAAAAAGTGTAAGGCTGTCAATAATATATAAGAATTTCAATAAAAATTTACCAAAATTTTTTTGAATCAGATATATAGGATAACAAATTTCAACCAGAAACTAGAGGACAGTATACAATGTATCAGACTCACTCAAACCACAGAAGTCAAGAATAGAAAATGACATACAAACATTTAGGAACAGAGTACTTTTTTCCCCTTTAGATACAATTTACTAAAAATGCTCATCTAATTATTTTCTTAATAATTCCATTATTGGCAATGCACCTATCATTTGCAAGGAGAGCCTTACACATAACACCTCTTTCTAATTGTACCATTCATCCAATTGAATTCTCACCACAAGGATTTGAAGAAAAAAAAAAGAGAGAGAGAAAGTGGGAGTTTGGATCAGGTCTGAATGAATCCGTAAATTCTTTGAGTATCATTGCACTTAGGCTCTAAGCTACCGGAATAGGAGAAAGTCTGAGACATAGTTTACTGCTGTGTTGGTAAAAATACTTGACTGTCTCCTATAACTGCACAGTGTTCAGTCGATCATCAATTATTTGAACAAGCCATTGCAAATAAATACTACTTAATAAATCAATATTAAATTGAAGGAAAATCTGTAAGACAGTGCCACAAAGTTCTATCTGTGGTTGAATGTTCTTACCTGCTTTGATCAATATATCAGATTAAACTGTAAAATATTTCTCTTGGGGAGGGTCTTTACAACACACACAACCAAGAAAGTAAACAATACAGTGGCCAACCAAAAGGTTCAAAAACTTACCTATAGGCAGAAATGCTGAGCTCAAACTAATCAGGAAAGATTTAGGAAATGCAAATCTGGGGGCTGAAAAGATGGGTCAGGGGTTAAAAGAAATGGCTATTCTTGCAGAAGACTTGGATTCAACTCCCAGAACCCACAAGGTGGCTCACATTCATCTTTAACTCCAGTTTCATGGGATCCAATGTCCACTTCTAACCTCCATGGGCACTAGGCACCCTCGCAGTGCACAGACATGCATGCAGGCAAAACCCTCATTCACATATTATTAAAAAATTCTTTAAAGAAGTGTGATAGTGATTCCTACATCCAGGTTTCAGGAAACAATTAAACAAAACCAAATAAATCAGAGAATCCCATGATAAGGTCTATTCTTTTTTTCTTAAATAAATATTAGTGACTTTTATCTTTATACTATCCAAGTTCCAGATCTAGACATAGAATATCTGTGAAGCCAAACAGGCAGGTGAAGCTGAAAGGAGACTCAAGTGGAACTAGATTATGGGCTGTAGATTTGCTTTGAAGGAAGCAAATTTGAAATCAATCACGCAGACCACTAACATCTCACAAAAGGATCTGGGGTAGAGCAGAGCAAAACAAGTACAAAGCAGTGGACATGGCAGGAAAAATGGCTTTAGTGTAGGTGGATTTAGAGCCATAAGAAGAAGGCAGGATTCCTGAATGACTACAATGGCCATGAGCAGCCATAAACAGTACGATGATGATGATGATGATGATGATGATGATGATGATGATGATGATGATGATGATAAGTGCGGGCCTATTCTGATACAACTTTATAGACACTAATATTTGAATTTCATATAATTTCCACCTGTCAAAAGATCATTCTTTTGGTTTTCATAAAGCATTTTAAAAATTTAAAGGGTCCCTCTTCCTCACCCTACCCCACTAGGCTGACATCTTTTTCTGTTCATACAGTGGTAAATATGCTCCTGTCCCTGAGACATGATGGTATGATGGTAAAGAATTTGGTTGCTTTGAGTTTCTGGTCACCAGGGCTGTTTTCAACTCCATTAACGTGAATACCATTTATTTCCTGGCCTCAACAACATGGTTTACATGTTCCAGTGTGCTCCTTCTATTCAAGGTTCAGTGACCAAAGCAACTTGAGGAGGTAAAGGTTTGTTTGGCTTATACCTCCATATCATTGTTCACCATCAAAGGAGTCAGGACAGGAAGTCAAACAGGGCAGGAACCTGGAGCAAGGAGCTGATGCAGAAGCCATGGAGGGGTCCTGCTCACAGACTTGCTCCTCTTCATTATACATTTGCATAGAGTAAGCACTTATAACCACATAACAGAATCAACACTAGGCTGTCTTGAAACTTTCTCTGCTGATGGCATTAATCTAAAACTCTTCAATTCAGACAGGCAAATTAGATTTTTTTTTTGGAACAAGGGCAGAAAGAAGCCATATTCTTTGCCAAAATATCACAAGAATATCTGAAGGTTACTTACTAATATTTTTTTTCCTCCAAAACCTCTTAAACCAGGCTGCTGTAATCTACATTGCCCTCAGCCCTACTGTCTTCCATTTTTCCTCTACTGTGGCCCATTAAGCCTTGCTCAATGTGTTCAACTGCTTTCCTCATCCAAAGACCACAATTCTGCCACAAGCAGCATGGTCAGGCCTATCACAGCAATATGCTGCTCACTACAGAAGTACCAATTTCTGTAGCTCAGGCTGGCCTTAACCTCATGATCCTCCTGCCTCTGCTTCCTTCAGCAAATCCTAGTGGCATGACATTGCCTCGAGTCTCAGAAGAGACTTTGAATTTTGAACTTTTAAACAGTATAGAGGTTGTTATATACTATGAGAACTTTAGACATAGGACTGAGTGTATTTTTGCATTACGACATGGCTATAAGCCTATGGGAAGCAGGGTGTTGAATTTGATGATTTGAATAATAATAGTCCCCATAAGGTTAGAAAATTTGAATGCTTAGCCATTAGGGATTAATAGAATTAAGGGGCATGATGTTGTTGGAGGAAGTGTATCATTGAGGATGGACTTTGAAGTTTTTGAAGCCCTTCCTAAGCCCACAGTCTTTCACTTCATGTGGCCTGTGGCTCCTGATGCAGAACTCTCAGCTACCATGTCTGTCTGCATGCCACCATGCATTCTGCTGTGAGAATAATGTTCTAAATGTAAGCAAGCTCCAATTCAATGTTTTCTTCTATAGGATTTAAGATGGTCTTTGTGTCTCTTCAAAGCAATGGAAGAACACTGGCTAAGACAGAAGGTGGTATATATCATCTTTCAGGAACAAAATCCCACCAACACAGAATGGTGTAATGCCAGTGAGGAGTATTCTAGGAAATAAATTGGTGCCTTCATTACCATGGAGAAGGCCAAGGTCCACTTAAAGGGCAGAGCCAAGAGTCATCTCCTCTGATGAATCTGCTGATGCCCCCATATTTTTGATGGGCATGAACTATTAAACGCACAACTCAATTAAGATTATCAGCAATGAATTCTATACTACAACAGGGTTTAGCCCTGTTGGCCAAGACATTATGGAGGAAGTTCATGACTATATTTCATATCACCATTACCACCCAGAAGATGATGTGTAGCCAGCCTCTCTGTGGCATGGTGATCATGAGGATGCAAAGAACATAATTTCTGTGTCTTAGATTGTGGACAAGGTTATCTTGGAGCTGAACTGAAAACTCACTGGGATGGCATTCAGCACACTCAACCCCAGTGTCTATTTTAGACAGATATGATTTGCCTCTTGAAAATAAAATTAAATGAGATGACATCAACAAGGTAGTAAACCAAATATTAGAGGTCCCTTTAAAGAACTTCAAGAACTATGGTGGGGACCACTGTAATTTAACAATGGCACCCATTCTTCCTCCTTTTGATGCTGGGCTTGGAATTGCCCTAAATGACTACATTGTCAAATTTATTGAACCTCACCAAGAGGTTCATGACACACATGGCCTTCAGGAAGGAAGAGAGTGTGGGCCATCAACTCCAGAAAAACACATAAGAAGAAAAGGGAAACTCTACACTGGCAAGTCCATACCCCAACCCAGCCAGCATGCTGAGATGTTCCACTCTTTAGAGTTTCCATCCTGGACCTCATGAAACGGGAGCTGAGGGCATATCTAACTTTAAGGAGCGTCCTGTCTAAAATCATTATTAAACTTTGCTGAATTGTCAAATAAAAAATAAAACACAAATCACTCAACAAACAGTTCAAATATAGACAGCAGTTCTTAGTTTACCAATTCCAGTGGTGGTGGACCATAGTTGAACAAATGAATATTCAATAAATATTCAACACTTTAGGAAACAGAGATAAAACCAGAAGTAATGAAAAATGAATTTCAAGAGAAGAGCAAATTCCGTGATAATTCTGTGACAATCTAGCCATTTAAAAACAAATCTAGAGTAAAACTCTTAAAAGTGATTTTCTTTTCTTTTCTTTTCTTTTTTTTTTTTGGAGTCAGGGTTTTACTATGTATCACTGGTCTGGAACTCACTGTGGAGACCAGGCTGGACTTAAACTCACAGAGATCTGTTGCTTTCCCCTGTGCAGTGATGATATATATATATATATATATATATATATATATATATATATATATATATTAATTGACACTGAAAAAATCTTTATGGTTCTATAGTAATGGAAGGCAAAAATTTCTCCAAGGAAATATAGGTTTGTTCCCATAACAACAGAAGAAATTCCACTGTTCCATAGCCAAATAATTTCCTTAAAAATGAGGTCATTAAGGATATCAGAGCACCAAACCTGCTAAGAACACCTTTATGATAGGACTTGGGGATCCAGCTACATTAGTTTAGACTGCAATACAAGACTTATTTATCTCAGAAAAAAGCAGCAGGGAAAAGTTGTTTGTTTGTTTGTTTGGGCTCAAGGTTTTACTGCATAACTCTGGCTGCCCTGGAACTCACTGTGTGGAACAATTAGGTTCAAAACTCACAGAGATCTATTGGCCTTTGCCTTCTGAGTGCTGGGGTTAAAGTCATGGACTGCTATGCCACGCCTCAGAGAAAAATAATTTGAATAAGAATTAAATTCCCTTCCAAAACATGTTGGGTGATGAGGTTAATTTTTAGTTTAAACTCTAATTCTTTTGACAATTTCAATTTCATTTTTGTTGTACTTAGAAGTAGAATGACACTAAGACAGAAATGGCAGTGTGCCCCTTGCTAAAAGCAAACTGTGAGAGCAGGGCAGATGGGCTTCTTTATTAGATGTGTCCTTTAAAGAAAGAGAAGAGGAAAGAGAGAGAGAGAGAGAGAGAGAGAGAGAGAGAGAGAGAGAGAGAGAGAGAGAGAGAGAGAGAGACTCTTGAGTTCAGTACCAGGACATTGCTGAATTTATCTTTCCATGAATGATGTGCAAGAATTAGCTCTGAAATGCTGTTTTCAACAAATACTGCTTTTGTTTCAAATATTGTGTTTGTAAATGTGGCATACATTACTAATTTCTAGCTGAAGGTTGTTAATGCCAGCACTAGGGTAACAGTGAGCAGCCTGGTTGTGTATTACATGGAAGAGTTTTCCACCATCCTTTTTACATTAAAAGATAATGAATCTCATCTCATCTGCTGGTTTTTAAAAGCAGAGCATCAGCTGATCACATGATGATATGAAGACAGCTCATAAATAGTAAATGCAACTTGGGTTTTCTTATATTTTAAAACAAGTGATTGAGAGCTTTCCCCTGGGATCAAAAGTTCTTTATGGAAAAAAAAGTTTAGAATTTCAAGTGGAAAGCATAAAGGTTGAAGAAGATATCGTCTCTGCATTCAAGAGGCTCATGACCCATTAGTGAGAGAGACAAGCAATAAAATAATGAAAGGTAGTATTTATGGGGCATTTATTTCCTCCCTGGGTCTAAGCTAAATGTTTAATGTGCATTCATGGATTGATCTTCCCATTAAATGCTCAGCAGAGATGCTATTTTAAATCTCCATTTCACAAATGATGAAATAGGGGCAACACAGATTGAGCTAGCTCAGAGCAATAGTACCTGAACAGGGCAGAGCTGGAGTTAAAATCCAGAGTCTGGCTCTGGAATCACATCCTTGGCTGTTAAACTGTATCGTCTTCCAAGTAAAATAATAAGTAAGCAAGGTGTCGCAAAGCTCAAAAGAGAGGTCTGCACTTGTGGCTACAGATTAGATAGCGTTCCCTCATAGGAAAGCAGTACCTGGACTAACACCTAGAACAGTGAGTGAGTCCAGCAATCCAGCAATTAGATGGAAAAGGAAAACATTCCTTTCTCTTGAGATTGTTATGTAATCACCAGAAAAACAATGTCTGAATATAGAGCACAGATAATCATGTACATTATATGAGAGTTAATAAGCACACTATGTGATATATTGTTTTAAAGAGTTAATTTTAATTTTTTTTTTTTACTTATGGCTTTGTGTGTATGCTGCATGTGTGTGGATACCCTTAGAGGTCAAAAGAGGGCATCAGATTCCCTGGCATTCCAGGTTAGCAACCACCCAGTGTGGGTGTTAGGAACTGAACTCAGATCCTCTGCAAGAGCAGTGAATATTCTTTAACTGCTGAACTTTCTCTTCAGCCCTTGTGTTATTACAAGATAAGCATGTGACCATGATGTGTGTTTATTTTAGGACACCCTCATCATTATTTGATAGTGCTCAATTCGTTAAAGCATTTTTTGCAGCATACATCTCATTTCTAACACATTTACACATCACACTATTCTCTCTTGCACTTGAATTATGTATTCATCTATTTGTGTGTGGTGAAGATGTGCAGTGCCTGTGTATATAACATACGTGTACATGTGAGTGTGATGCAAACACCCATACCTACCTAGTGCTGAGGTCAGAACAAAGTATGAAGTGTCCTTGTCTATCCCTCTCCAACTTATTCTTTTGAGATAGAGTCTCTCACTGGAATTAGGCTGGCAGCCAGCAAGCCCCAACAGTCCTCCTGTCCCCATTCCCACAACACTGGAATTACAGGCACATGTGAGGCCATGCCAGGCTTTTTATGCAGGTGCTAGGGACACAATCCCAGGTGGCCATGCTTGCTCAACAAATGGCCTTTCCCACTGAGACATCTTTTACCTTTTATGTTTGATTTAATCTCATGTAGCTTTATTCATCATGGCTTTAGAATCAATTGACTATGTCCTATACATACATATGTATATACATATACAGAAACACACACTACTTGGGTACTTGGAAAACTTGGTTCATTGTTTCTGTGTGGACTGTGGGGCACCATCACAAGTCAATAAAGAAGAATCCCTGAGGATCAGAATGGAAGGAGGCACACTTGGAAAAAAGAAGCCCAAATGTGAGATTTGGGAATTGCTGAAGTCCGTGACCTTTACAGTTCTTTCCAAACTGACATTTTAACTCAGCCTTATTTGATTTCTATCTTAGGTAAGGTTACTACTGCTATGATGAAACTCAATGACAAAAATACATTGGGGAAGAGAAGCTTTATTTTGTTTATGCTTCCACATAAGAGTTCATCATGAAGAACTGGGGCAGGAACTCAAATAGGGCAGAAACATGGAGGCAGGAACTGATGCAGAGACCATGGAGGGGTGCTGCTTACTAGCTTGCTCCTTGTGGCTCACTCAACCTGCTTGCTTAGAGAACCCAGAACTGCCAACCCAGGGGTGGTGCCAACCATAAGTGGTCCTTTCCCATCTATCAATAACTGAAAAAATGCCCTATAGCTTTACCTATATCCTGATCTTATAGATGCATCTCTCAGTTGAATATTCCTCCTCTCAGATGACTCTAACTTGGGTCAAGTTGACATAAGAACTAGCCAACACAGTATCTATAAGACTAAAAAACCAGGGAGGAAAAGGACACAAAAACAGCAGAGTACTTAGTAAGCAACATTCTGGCAAGCAATGGACACAAACTTCTTTCAATGATGTCTAAAAAGAAGCTCTTGTGTGTGTGTGTTTTTTTAAGTGTTATAAAAATAATACTGTCACTTCTAGCCCATGCTGAACTTCAACTTACAGTTCTGCAAATCTCACCCTCACCTCCATCACAGGCTGAATATCTCATGTTAGCTCTTGGGATTTCTCTGAACCTGTGGTCCGGGGGGGGGGGGGGCGGTCTGTGCATGCTGAGGCCTTATGAATGATGTGTCTAGACAGGTTATGTTACATGTGATTCTTAGTGATAACATGTAGCGTTTATATGAGATAGACCAAAATTAAATGAAGGATAAAGATTCCCTAGACCCTCAACATGTAGGTCATGACCCCTTTGGGAGTCTAATGACCCTTTCACAGGAGTTGCCTAAGGCTGTGGGAAAACACAGATGTTTATTATGATTCATAATAGTAGCAAAATTACAGCTATGAAGTAGCAATGAAAATAATTTTATGGTTGGGGGTCACCACAGCCTGAAGAACCATATTATAGGGTCGCATCATTAGGAAAGTTGAGAAGGACTGCTCTAATGCAAAATCTGTCCTTACAATGTGTCTGTGTTTACATATGTATAACATGGGGTGTGTGCGAGCACACGTGTGCATGTGCAAGTACAAACAATAGGACAAACTCAGATACTGTTCCTCATGCTATCTTGCCTTATATTTTGAGACAGTATCTCTCGCTGGGATCGAAGGTTCACCTGTTTGGCTGGGTTGACTGGACTGTGAACCTCGGAGAGCCACCCTGATCTGCCTCCCCCGTGCTGAGATTACAAGCATATGCTAATGCCCAGCAGTGGTAGAGGCCAATCTCAGGTCCTCACATTTGCAGTTCAAGTTCTGCCAATAGAGCCATCCCTTGCTGCCAGGGGCCAGCACAGGTTCCTTGACAGGGTGCCACCCTACTCTAGACATTGGGTCTTTAATGGCCTTAATTCCTTGAATTTTGTGATAGAAAGTCTGGACAATGGACAGAAAGTATTTTAAGGAAGAATAATGGGCAAACACACACACACACAGAGGCCACAATTTACTCATAAAAGAAGTGATAGAAGAAAAACAGGCATTCAAAATGAGAATGTGTTTAAGCTACAAAAGAGAAATGTAGGAACAGGGTCGGGTACCGGTCTGGGGACACTGTCTGAAGGAATTTAAGAAAGATGATTGTATTCATAAAGGTTAAAGGGAATTTCAAGTTGTTCTGACCTGCCACCAGGCAAGAGATTCCAATAAAGATTTGATTATTTAAATTGCATTTGATTTGTGGTTTGTATTTTCCTTCTAAAGTAACACCAGACAAGCACTGATACAAGCAGAGGATCCATTGTCAGGAGAGGGGTTTACACAGTTGCATTTGCTATTTTTGGTGAGATCGCATCCTAAGGACTTGCCTGTAAATACCTTTGTTCCTGCAACAGTTCCTGAGACAAATGTGAGCTAGAACCTCACACTTTGAGACCACAAACCCGCATAGGACATTTCCATGTGAAAGAGAATTTTTTTTTACTTACCTATGCCAGTTAATTTGCTGAAATCACAAGCATCAAGGGTACTTTTATTCCATTTTAAATTTAATGGGAACTTGTTTTCCAGCCCTTTGCCTCTTAAGTGTTAACTCGATTTGCTAAAAATATCTGGACTCAGATTAACTATGTTCTTGGTAGAAGTTAATATGAATTTACAAAAGTGATTTCTCTGAGATATAAACAGAGAGTTGCAAGTGTATTTCATAGGTATAGTGAATTTGATACAAAAATAAGACACCTGGGTTCAAATCCTGACTCCTTACATTACCAAATGGAAGATTTTGAACAAGTTTCTTCTTTAGTCTCAACATCAGTCCCTGAAATGTGCAGCAGGATACAATCACAACAACATGAGAGCGCCAGCTGAATAATGAGTTGATTTTAGTAAAGTCTTTAGCTCACAGAAAGCACACAGGCACACACATACAAACACACACACACACACACACACACACCAAAATCATTTTGTTGTTGTTGTTAAGGGTTGGGTGCTGGAGACATGGCTTGCTAGTTAAGACTGCTCTTCCAGGGTACAGGGTTGGATTCCCAGCAGACACAAGGCAGCTGACAACTGTCTGTAACTCTGGTTCCAGTGGATTTAGTGCCCTCTTCTGGCCCCCACACACATTGCAGGCATTAATACACATAAAATAAAAATAAATATATAAAAAGGGAGTTAGGGAACCAACTTGGAGACTGAGCTGCCGTGGGCTACATCTGTGAAGGAGTACTAGATTATCTCTATGCATGGTCCTTTGTTGGAGTATCAGTCTTAGAAAAGGCCCCTGTGACCAGATTTTTTGGTTCTGTTGCTCTTCTTGTGGAGCTCCTGTCCTCTCTAGGTCTTACTATCTCTCCCTTCTTTCATAAGATTCCCTGCACTCTGCCCAAAGTTTGGCTATGAGTCTCAGCATCTACTTTGATACCCTGCTGGGTAGAGCCTTTCAGAGGCCCTTTGTGGTAGGCTCCTGTCCTGTTCCATTTTCTCCCTCTTCTGATGCCCATCCTGTTTGCCTTTCTAAATGAGAATCTTTCCCAGGTTCTTCCTTCTTCCTTAGCTTCTTTACGTGCACAGATTCTAGCATGTTGATGTAAGGGAAACAGAGACTGTCTCTGACATAAACTCAGTGGCTGGCTCTTTGATCACCTCCCCCTGAGTGTGGTGGGGGAGGGCAGCCTTACCAAGCCAAAGAGGAAGGTAAAGCAGACCTGGTAGGCTAGGGTCAGACAGAAGGGGAGGAGGTCCTCCTGTGTATCAATGGACTGGGGGAGAGGCATGGGAGGAGAAGGAGGGAGGGATTGGGCAGGGACAAGGAAGGGGCTACAGCTGGGATACAGAGTGATTAATTTGTGATTAATAAAGTAAAGTAGAAGAGGAGTTAAACTTGGAGGATAGTACTGTATTATATTAAAAACGAAAACAAAATTCTCAACAACTTTACAGCTTCTTCAAGAGCCTCTGCTAATCATCAGCTGCATGAGTCATGGCTATCGAGCTACAGCGGAAGCAATGTCCTTTGTCTGCATGAATCACGGCTGTCGAGCTACAGCGGAAGTGATGTCCTTTGTATCCAGTGTGATGCTCTACACGCAATTTCAAGGTATCAACAGAGGAGCAGCCTTGAACCCAGTGTAAACCTACCTGGAAGAGTTTCCAGGGGAATAGTTTCAGTTAGTGTTCAAATTAGCAAATGGAGTCCAGGGCGGTTATCTGTATCACTGCCCAAGTTTGCGTCACTCAGGTCATGGAATGCTGAACACACATATCTTGCAGGGTGGGAAGGGAAACAAATCTCCTACCAAAATTATAGGCCACTGTTTCCCATCTTCATTGGGTAAAAATTCTTATTACTGAGTCCAGGCAATTTGTACCAATTGGTTATCTATGTGAAATCTCAAGTCAAACAATTCTCTCTAGATATTGGCAAATACCCGTAGATTAAGTACAAACTACTTAAAAAACTATAATTTACAAATAAGAAGCCCAAAGACAGCCCAAAGAAATATAAAGGTTGTTTAAAACTTGAATTTATTGTATCTGTAGGGATGACTTATCAATCAACTCATTTTTGTTTGTTTTGCTAACTACATCTCATATAACTTAATGTCACATGATAAGACACATACATACTACATAGGTTATAGCAAAACACCTTTGCCACTTTGGCAAGAACAGATATGATTTACTTATTTAACAAAAATTCTGAATATGTATACCATTGTTAAGCATAGTTTTCCACTGTGTCCGTTCTTTGTACTTTTTTGTCATACATATTTGGAATTTTGTATCCTCCCACCTACATTTCCCCACCTCCTTCCCCCATTTTTTTATTTTTTATTTTAATTTTTATTAATTTCAATGTTTCACTTTGTATCCCCCTGTAGCTCCCTACCTCCTCCCCTCTCAATCCCACCCTCCTTCCCTCTTTTCCACCCATGCCCCTCCCCCAGTCCACTAATAGGGGAGGTCTTCTTTTCTTTCCTTCTGATCTGATCCTAATCTATCAGGTCTCATCAGGAGTGGCTGCATTGTCTTCCTCTGTGGCCTGGTAAGGCTGCTCACACCCCCCCTATTTTAAAATATATTTATCTACTTATTTGTGTGTGTGTGTGTATGTGGGGGTGTAGGGGTGTGTAGTGTGATGTGGTGTGTGTGCATGTGTGTGGTGTATGTCTGAAGATATGTATGTGTACCACATCTACACGAGAGGCTAAAGAGGAAATCAGAGCCCCAGGAACTGGAGTTACAGGTATGACTAGCTGAATATGGGTCCTGAGAACCAAACCTAGGTCCCCTGAAAGAGCAGCAAGTGCTCTTAACTGTTGAATTCTCTCTCTTCCCCAAATCTTTACAATAGAACATTATCAAGCTGACATTTTGGCAATGCAGATATCAACCCAAATTATGATATTTTGATATGACCTTCTTTCTTAACTTTCTGATAGGGTAAAGCAGTATGTACTCAGGAGAAACCACACTTCCCATTCACTTCGAGTTTCTCCCAAGGCTAACGTTATTCGGTCCAAAACTCTCTAGTGACATGGGATAGTACCAGTAAGTTGTGTTTCTCAAACAGCCATTTCCAACTAGCCATTTAGTCAGAGGGGTGAACATTGCCCTGTGTTGCTAAGCTACGACAGATAATAGATTAGGTTTAGCTAATGAATTTTCATTTAACTAGATATTTTGAACAAGATCGATTTATCAGACTATAAATTCCATCTTAAGCTGAAGGAACCTCTCTATTTTAATTCCTTTTTCATATGATCAGGGTGTTTATGATCAGGCAAAACCAGACCGACATTCTAAACTATGACAGTCTAAGAGAAGGGAAGAACAGCTACACATCCTCTCCAATTTGTCCCCATTTCTCCTGGGCCACTTTCTTCTCTTCTGTCAAGGCCCTGCAGACATGAGGGCTGGGGACGGCTTTGCTAAAGACTGTGGTAGTTCCATGAGCCAAGCAAGAGTAGCAATAGTCCCCTGACAGAACTCCCATTTGGTAGGATTTTTGTCTGCCTTGCTGTGCTTCTTATTATTTTTCTATCTCTCACAGCACAGCACCTTTCACAGACTAGGTGCCATGCATTTTAGTTGAAGAAATGAATAATTTAGTTTGAAGATGGCTCGTGTCTAGTTAAAACCTCTCCCATCTTCAAGTGCAGTCCTTCTAATGAAACCTGGGGTCACATTAGTTCTTTAGAAAATTATAAAGCATTCTGTTACCCTCCCTCATTCCTCTGGAACCTTCAGGAGGTGGGAGGGGTCACCTATTAGAATCTATGAACACAAACTCAGCAGCACCTTTAAGCATAAGAAGCTGGTGTTCGTTATATAGCTTCAGCAGAATTTTCCACCGTGATGTAGAGCCAACTTCAACATACTGGTAATGAGCTAGCTCTCAGAATATGCTGTATCTTTACCCATCAAATCACCTGACCCAGCTGCTTCAATAGACAAGGAAAGAGACTGGAAAGAGACTGGAGTAGACACCACTGTAGCCAGCATATGATATCGTGGGTTAGAGATACCAGATGTAAGGCTAAGGATGTACTATGATTGGTTTGCTAGCATGTCTGAGGCTCTAAATTCAATCCCTAGTGTGGCAGAAACCAGATGTTCACAGCTGTAACATCAATAGTCAAGAGGTAAAAGCAGGAGGATCGGAAGTTCAAAGGCATCCTCGGATATGTGGCAAATTCAAGGCCAGCCTGGAATACGTAAGACTATTGTCTCAACAGAACAAACAACAAGAACAGCAACATACGAGATGAGCATTTGGCATGAAGTCAGTCACAGAAACTGCCTGAAGTAGGAGACAGAGAAAAGTAGGGAAGGGGGAGAAAAGGGCTGGAGTGGGAAGAGTAAAGGTAACTGAATGATTGAGGTGTTCTTTTCCAACTGGTACTTTAAAAAGCACACTCTTGGGAGTTTCCAAATGAGCAGACTGCCTAGCGGAATGTTAACAGAAAATCTGAAATTACAAAGTTTACTTCTATTTGGACAACTGGGCTGCATATGGCTGGCTTGCTGCTGCCTATAAACTCAGGGACTCACACTGTTAGCTTTGACATTTCAACTGTGCTTTCTCAAGCTTGGAGGCATGGAAGGTTTTCTGTCTCGTTAGCACGGCAAGGAATGCATCTGTCTCATCTCTGCCACCTTCTCCTGCCATTGAATCTGCACAAGACAAGGAATCATACAGATAAAGGGATTTAATTGTAATGATTTAGGCACAGAAGGGGCTTCAAAGGATATGATCTGAGCTGGCTCCCTTTATCTATATAAAATTAATATTCATAATGGTATATAGGTAGTTTAAAATGATAAAAAAATATTGTCCCCAGGGCACTGCATACCAAACTCAGAAATCTATACTCTCAGAATTTGACTATGGAAGGTCTAAAAGTCTTTAAGGAGACACCCAAGACATAACTATGCTTGCACCGGAGGAGCTAACAATTTAGTTAATTAACTTTGAACCATTCTCAGCTGAAACACAAACAAGCATTTCCAGGGCTATATGGAAGACATGATAGAAGTTAGTACAAATGAAAGTGTGGATTGAGATCTTCTTACTTTTTAAGGCAGTCTACTATTGAAAGACAAAGTTCAGAGAGGCTCACAATTTCTCAAGGAAATACAGTGCCGAGCCAGAATCTGTGCTCTAGCCCAGTCCAGTTCCAGAGCTCTCTACATGTCACCAGAGCATTCTAGTCACCACAGTGTCCCAGCTCAGAGCTTTTCATTTGGTATCATTTTAATTTTTTAAAAAAAGATGCATCATTATTATTGTGTATGTGCACACACAATATGTGTGTCAGAGTGCACATGCCACACCTTAGAGAAATGAGTTCTATAAACTGAACTCAGATCACTAGGCTTTTTTGGTATATGCCTTTGCCCAATGAGTCACTTGTTGGTCCAAAATATCCGTAATTATTGTTTATTCATATTAGGGTTTAATATATATTACATATGCATATATACATATTATAATCCGGATTGAACCTAGGACTTCATATATACTACATAAATGCTCTACAGCTAAATTTTCAGGCAAAAGTCTTTCATTTTTAATTCAAGGGTGACATATCTCAAAGACAGAAAATAGAAAAAATCTGGCTATCATGGCTACTTTTTATTGTCAAGTTGAGACAATCTAGAGTCACCTGGGAAGAGGGAATATCAGCTGAAGAATTGTGCCAACCACATTGCCTTATGTCCATGTCCGTGAAGCACTGTCCCAATTGCTGATTGTTATTCAAGGGCCCTGTCCGCTATGGGTGTTGCCATCCTTAAGCAGACCTGAACTATATAAGAAAGCTAGATGAGGCCAGGCATGGTGGCACACTACTATAATCCCAGCATTCAGAGAAGCAGAGGCAGGCAGATCTCTGTGAGTTCAAGACCAACCTGGTCTACAAAGTGAGTCCAGGACAGCCAAGGCTACACAGAATTCCTGCCTCAAAAAAACAAAAAACAAAAGAAGAGGAGGAGGAGGAGAAAAGAAAGAAAAGAAAGGCAGATGAGCATGTCAGTAAGCAGCCTTCCTCCATGGTTTCTGCTTCAGTTCCTGCCAAGATTTCTCCCTCAATGATGGCTTATGACCCGTGACTATAAGCCAAATAAACCCTTTTCTCTCTCAAGTTGCTTTGGTCAAAGTATTTTATTACAACAACCGGAAAGGAAAGCAGAATAGTGCCCAATTGCAAATGAAAAAACTATTATTACTACCAAGCTCTTCTAAATACTGTGTTCTGGGAAATAACTCACTTGGTTTTAAAGAAACAAAAGCTTTATGTCTCAGACAACCCCTCAGTCCCAAGAAAACTGAGACAATCACATATACGTAGCTTTCCATTGTATTTGTGAGCAATGTTTACTAATTAATGAATGTCCTAATGTCTACATCTTAAACCTCATTCCCTATTGGCCTAGCTAATGCTCAGAGCCAAAAGCTATCCTTAGGAGACAATATAAATCCAACATAACTTTCAAACTGATGCCTACATTGGCTTAGCTTTCCATGTCACATGCTGTAAATTTTACATGCTTATCAGCATTTAATGAATCAAATATAGTAGACAAAAACCACCCACAACAAACAGCAAGGCTGATGTTTCACAGTTAAGGAAGACTCAAAGAGAAAGGAGCAGTATGTCTTGGTGATGGTCAAGAACAGCGGGCTTGAGGGAAAGCATCATGCTCTTTCACAAGAGGAACAAGGGTGGGGTTATCTTCCTTTTCTCAGCAGCAGCCTTCCAAAATCCCTACTCACCTGACAATGTCATCTGGGCCTCCAAAGGACCAAAAGTCAACTCCATAGTACTCCTCAAAAGCCCATATAATAAAAAGTCTTGGTTTTCAGGTAAGTGCTACTGGGAGTTGGAGGAGCTTATATGAGGTGTCTAAGACCTAGTGTAGATCTTCAAGCTACTGAAGGCACATGAAGGGGACAGTGGAAGCCTAGACCCATCCTGTTTCTTTCACTTCTGGGCCATAAGATGAGTGATTTTGTTCTGCTGTACACTCCCATTAGAAAGTACTGCCTTACCACAGGCCTATAAGGAACAAAGCCCATCAGCAAAGGGCTGGAATCTCTAAAATTGTAAGCCACATCAAATTTTTCTCTCTTTAAGTTGATCATATTAGGCATTTGTGATAGCAAGAAGAAGGCTGCCAAGCGACCCTACCAAGTAGCATCTATTGTGTCTTGGCATGTATTGTCATGATTTATCTTTGCAGAGACATGATGCAGGTGCCATTATATTATTATTCCCATTTTATGGGTATGTTAACTAAGTTTCCTATTATGCCCAAGGTTGTAGGCATAAAAGCATAGCTTATCTCAAGTTATCATATAACTGACATATATCATGCCTAATAACACGGTACCTTGGGACTGGCAGAATTGTTCAATTGGTAAAACACTTGCTATGCAAGTCCGGTGATTTGAGTTAGATCTCCGAAACCCACATGAAGGTGAAAGGAGAGAATAAATTCCAGGAAGTTGTCATCTATCTCTATATCTATGATATGGCATGCACATGCCCTATACAATAATAATAAATAAAGTTTCGGGCCAGTGAGATGGTTCAGTGGAAAAAGGTATTTGCTGTGTAAGCCTCATGAATACATGTAAAAGGAAGGAACTGCTTCCACAAGCTGTCCTCTGATCTCTACACATACATCATATATATACATACACAATAATAACATATTTTTTTAATTCTTTTAAGCTTTTTAATGTTATGTGTATGGGTGTTTTGCCTACATGTATGTCTGAGCATTTCCTTTGCTGGATGCCCATGGGGGTTCAGTTCCTCTAAAACTGGAGTTACAGATGATTTTTAAGATGGTTGCTTTGATTTGAACCCAGGTTCTCTGGAAGAGTATCCAGTGCTCTTAACTACTGAGCATCTTCTCCAGCTCCAATAATATTTTTTATTTATTAATTACACTTTATTCATTTTGTATCCCCCCATAAACCCTTCCCTTCTTCCCTCCCAATTCCACCTCCCTCCCCCTTTAACACACATGCCCCTCCCCAAGTCCACTGATGTTGAGACTTATGGCCAACTGTCGTGCAGAATGCTTGAAATCTTAGGAAAGATGTGGGAAATAGTAAGATAGGGAAAGGACAGGAGTTCCACAAGGAGAGCAACAGAACCAAAAAATCTGAGCACAGGGGTCTTTCCTGAGACTGATACTCCAACCAAGTACCATGAATGGAGAAAACCTAGAACCCCTGCACAGATGTAGCCCATGGCAGTTCAGTGGCCAAGTGGGTTCCATAGTATTGGGAAGAAGGACTGTCTCTGACATGAACTGATTGTCCTGCTCTTTGATCACCTCACCCTGATGGGGAAGAAGCCTTACCAGGCCACAGAGGAAGACAATGCAACCACTCCTGATGAAAGCTGATAGACTAGGATCAGAAGGAAGGAGAGGAAGACTTGCCCTATCAATAATAACTTTTTTTAAACTTAAAATTTCAGAGCTGGAGGGATGCCTTGGTATTTAGGAGCACCGGCTGCTCTTCCAGAGGTCCTAGGTTTGATTCCTAGCATCCACATGATGGCTCATATCCATCTGTAACTCTAGTTCCAGGAGATCTGAACTCTCTTTTGAGTTCCATGGGCACCAGACACACAGATGGTGCACACACATATATTCAGCAAAATACTGGTATACATAAATAAGAAAAGAGAGAGAAAAAAGAGAGAGACTGATTTAGAAAATAGAACCTTGCAGCTTTCTGATGTTTTTGGTGCCTTGATGATAACTTCAATTATTATTATTTGATAATTCAGATACATTAAAGAATGAGAGATTATGTAAACATATCTGTATAACTCAAGGTAGCTTACATTTGCCTAGTCTTTCTTTTGATCTTGGAGCTTTGTGTTTGGAGCTTATAAATTTGAATCTCTGCCAGCCCCTGTGAGCAGTTTTCTTTTAACTACATCTGCAAGTATACTTTACTCAAAAAAGAAAGAAAGAAAGAAAGAAAGAAAGAAAGAAAGAAAGAAAGAAAGAAAGAAAGAAAGAAAGAAAGCCGCTTCCCTTGAAAGGCCAAACACAAGCTAGTAAAAGGATGGCCTATACATCTTTTTCAAGTGTTCTTCCCTGCCCCCATTCCCTTTCCTGTAGTTTGAGTTGGGTTTTCTATACTGGTGTATGGAAATAAAGATTTCAACTAAAATGCAAATGCAGATAAAGCTACATCTCTTGGATATGATATTCTCAAATGTCTAATTTTAGGGTAGGAATTGGACTTAGCCAAAACCTACAGGGAAACACTTGTTTAAAAACCTGAACTTTAACCTGGGAAATACATAGAATCAAGGAATTTTAGGGTCAAAGACTACTTCAAAATTAAGCTAGTTTGATGATTTTCTAATTTAATCTTTAAAGCCTATTCAGGGAGTGATCAGCCACTCCACTGAGACACCATCAACACCAAAGAGCCAGGAAAGAAGCAAAGAAAGAGATGAGGCTCTGGACATCTCCAGTGAGCAGAGAGGGTGGGGACTGTGGATCAGCCCCTCCTAGTGCTGCTTAAATATCTTTGTACTCAGGCCCAGCTGGACTCCCGCTGAGCACAGAGGCTAGGTGTGGTCAAGTACTACAAGTCAGATGAGCTACAGCAACAGACTTCCACAGGCTGTAGTGTTCCAGCAAGAACAATGGCAGCATCTTGTGGTGTCCTCTATGCTCTTTCTGTTTACCTAGGTTGATAGGCACAACAGTAATGGCCAACAATTGTACCTGGCGCAGTATTGCAGGGTTTTGTTTTCTCTAGCTGTTAATCCACCTTGAGGGCTGCTTAAGTATCTTGGCATGGCATATCCATATGAGTTAACTCAACCAAAGATCCCTGGGGAGAAAGAATAAAAGTAAGAACCCCATAAGAGTCTATGCCTTACTTTACAATTTGGGACAGACGATTGAAGTTATTAACTGTAATGGTGAGTCTACAGTCCAATTCCTGTAGGCGCCACAGATGACATTCCAAAAACTGGACTTGACCAAGCAAGTCCCAAACAAAAGCTCATCCCCAAGAACCAACCAGGCTGCCCATGTCTGGTCCTTCATATGCACCAGTGTTAGAAACTGAAATTTCATCACCTCTGCATTAGGAATTTCTCCAAATCCCGTGGTGCCAACTTTCAAATCTTGCTATTTTTGTGAATGTCACTATTATTTTGATAAAATATGAGCACCATTCCTTGCAGAAATAATTCAGGTATCTGGGGACAGCTTCTAGGGTACTAATTCAATCTGTTTTGGTTTTTTGAGTTTATAAGTATTTCCTCACTAAATGCAGTATCTATGTTAATATAATCAAAATGTGGTTGCAGGACTTTCAGATTGTAGCAATATAGCAGAAAGTATCAAAACTGCAGATCGCATCATATTTCAGTGACTATCATCCTGAAGATATCAGACTAGTGATCTGTGTCATTTTATCCATCCACACTAAGGTCTCAGTTAGCTCATCTGATAAGTGAAGGTGATAATAAGTGAGAGTGATAATAATACCCAGCTCATGGGATTGTCACGAGAATTACGCGGAACCTATGAAAAAATGTTGTATATACTTACCACACGCCGAATGATTAAGATGTGTTAAATTCTTTTCATTGTTGTCATCATTATTAAAATGAAACTTGACTATGATAGGAAAATTTTCCATAAACAATTGCTTCCAGCACTCCAATCCTGCACTCCTTTTACTTTTCAAGGAGTGGGCCTACGGAGCACTGAGCCATTTTCCCCAGGAAGTTTTGTATGTTGTTTTTCTGCCCAAGACCTCTGGTGGAATGGAGTAGGTAATAGAGGACAGTGCATTCTCTATTAGCTGTTAGACATCATCCACACACTGTAGGCTGTCAGAATCCTTGAGGAGAACCTAATTCTGGAGGCCAATCTCTAGGACAACTTCAAAAAAAAAAAAACTCCTGACATTATAAAAAAAATGAATTACAGATTCATTATTTGTGCAGTGCTTCCTTCGACTGTATGATTTGCTCTGGAAACTGTGGATATAGGCTGCGCAGATTTTTCAAGCAAGGTGTAACAACTGGCTGATCAATGACATTTTGATTCCGGACTCTGTACACATTCGTGCACACAAAAATGTGCAGCTTTGTCAGCTAGCTTCTGGTTACCGTAACAAATACCTGAGGAAAATTAACTTTTCAAGAGAAAGGGGTTGTTTTGGTTCATACTTCTTAAGGTTTCAGTCCATAGATGTGCCCTGTTTCTGCAGGCCTGTGAGGGGGCAGCTTAGTGCATCATGAAAGATCATATGGTAGAGCAAAGCCATTTACCTCATGGACAAGACAAGAAAAAACAGACAGGAAGAGGCTGGATCTTGCCTCTCCATTGAAGTTCTTGTTTTTGATAACCAGAAGACCTCTCTCTCTTACTCAGGTCAACTTGTAATGTTTCCAGCACCTCTCAATAGTACCGAGCTGGTATTTCACTTTTAACATATGGGCTCTTGGGGGAATATTTAAGATGCCAACTTTAGCAACAATATATTTGGATTCTCATTCCTAAAGACTTTATATGCCAGAGATTTTACATTGGAAAACCATTGAGGGTGAATGCCTTGAGCTAAGTAGAACTTCCTGAGGTTCTTAGTCACCACCTATCTCTTTGCACCAGGTTTACCTTCTGTTTGTAAACTCATCAGCCCTATGCTGATCATATGTTTTCCTATTGTTGACTTTTTGAGGATCCTCCATACCTGCTCTCTATAATAGCCGTAGTAATTTATACTCTTATCTATGATATGTAAGAGTTGCATTTTCTTCACATTCTTGTTTAGATTTTTTTCTTTCTCATAACTTAAAACATATTTATTTATCTGTCTATTTATTTATTTATTTATTTATTTATTTATTTATTTATTTGTTTGTTTGTTTGTTTGTTTATGGGGCCACACATTCCACCACATGCTGTGGAAGTCAGAGAAAAAGTTGCAGGAATTGGAATTGTTTTTCACCTTCCATCATGTGGGTCCCAGGACTGAATTCAGGCAGTGAACACTGTCACTTGCTGAGCCATCTTGGAAATGTGCTCTCTTTCACTTTCTCTGTCTCTCTCTCTCTTTCTCTCAATGTGTGTGAGTATGTTGCCTGCACATTTGTCTGCCTACCACATGCGTACCTGATGCCAGTGGAGGCCAGAGGAGGGCATAATTTACCCTGGAACTGAAGCTACAGAGAGCTAACATGTAGGTACTGGAAATCAGCCCAGCTCCTCTGGAAGGGCAGCTAGTACTCTTAAATGATAAACCATTTTCCCAGTCCCCTCACCAGCTCTTTCTTATAATGGCCATTCTCTCTTGAGTTCACATACAGCAATCTAGCAGACTTCACAGAGAGAGAGAGAGAGAGAGAGAGAGAGAGAGAGAGAGAGAGAGAAATTTTGAAAAAAAAAGGCTTAAAATATAAAAATTATGGAACAATTTTTTAAGTCAGAGTGGGTGGAGATATGCATGGACATCGCTGAGGAGTTAGTTGGAGTCTTATAAATGAGCCAGAAAGAACTCCATTCTCAGGCCTTGCAGTCAATTTCCTAGATCCTCTGAGAGCTTTGTGGAAATTTCAGTTGGCCATCTGTAAAATGAATGAATCAAAGTGGGTAATATCTTCAGTTCTTTTCAGATACTAAGTCCTATGGCACTTGCTGAATTGAATTACAATAACTTTGATTCTAAAAACTAGGTAAATTACAATTTATACACCGCATGTCTGTTTAGAGGTTTCTTTCTTCATACTCCTAAGACTCAAGTGCCAAACTCTGTTTTTAAAGACAGCTATCCATAAAGGCACGGTTTGAGCAGGGATAGTCCCAGGTACAATGGGAAGTGAACTCAAGAGATGAGGGATTTCAATAGTTGGGGTGAGCACTATCTGTGAAATGGGATGTGGTTAGGGATTTGTCAGAAAACACTGTTCAAATGCTCACAAGTTTTTAAAAAGTGCTCGAGTCCTTTTTCATAAAAAGAAAAAGAAGTCCAGAAAAAAAAATGGGGAGAGATGTGGCAGACAAACTACACGAAAGAAAGAGGAAATTTTGCGAGTGAGTTTAGAAAACAGGTTGTCTGCCATGCCTAACTGCCAGTCTTCTGTTATAGACGCTTAGGCCTCGGGTCAAAAACTAAACATGGATATTAGGTTAATGAAAATAGGAGCAGTAAATTTTAGTACAGTGATTTCTAAGCATTTTCTTAGTGGAACCAATTAACTTCTAGAAACATACCTAGTGACCATTTCTGCTCCTTTATCAGCAAGTGTAGCTTTTTAACTGAGTTTGTGCCAATAGCATCTAGATAAAAGAGCTTGGAGGCATTTCTTAGTATACACCGCAGAATTTCCTGTGATTCTTTATTCTCTCTCTTCCCCCTTTTTCTGTGTGAAGGGAAAGAAGTCCAAAGACTTAAAAGAAATTCACAATGTGAAAATCCCTTGTGCCTGGATTATACCTTGTGAAAGTCACCAAGACAGGGACACAGTTACAAAAGGGTGAAATAAATTTGCTTTGTTGAAAACACTAAGAGTCCTTTATTTATTTGTTACAGTAGTTAGAATTACACTAATGAATATCTGTAGTCAACAAAGTCTTACGATGTGTTGGACACACAGACACCTCTTCAGTCCTCACAATATAAGTGAGGTTACAGGTACAGAGAGCACTTAATGGCTTGTGCAAATGCACACAGGTCTTAACCACTTCACTCCACTACGTCTCTCAATGCAAGAAATACCTCTAGGTGTACCACCTGGCACAAGTTACTTCTTAATTTTTGTCAGTCATCCTTATACAGCTGAAAGATAAACCAGAATAGAGGATGAGCAAATGAAACATTGATATGTATTTCTAAAATTCTAAATAAAATTAACAAAAGTAAAGAAAACCCATTACTTTTTTTACTAAGATTTATAACATAAAGGTAAAAGATTATGAAAAATTTAACTTTAGTGTTAAATTGATAATCTAAGACACAATTAATTTCTATAACTCAATAGCAAAAATTGGATTTCCAATCAAGAATGTCTGCTATAAGTCATAGAAAACAATTGGCAAAAGCTGTTATTTCTCACCAAAAAAGGACTCGTGGAATTACACAATCGCTGAGCATCCAATCATGGAAGACTTTCTAATGACATGAAGAAAATGCTTATGATACAATGAGATTCAATTACATAACTCTGCAAGTTTATTAATTAATGCAAATCAAGCATTCAAAAAGTGTCTGCCGGGTACCAATTACAAGCTAGGTATAAGCCCAGGATCTGGCCATATGGTCCCTGCCTCCAAGGGTATATGGTCTGGCTTTCCAGTGTAGGCATTCTCAAAAGACCAGCAGAATTGCTTTCCTGGGGCTTAGTTTCTTTATCTACATAATGAGGAAGTTAGGAGAGACCATGGCTACGGTCTCTAAGGCAATTATGTTCTGCATGTGGAAATAGGATCCTTTATTCACTGGAGCATAAGATACCATTTGGTAAATCTACAAGTTTTCGACTTAACTAAACCTGTAATCATCACCACAAACCTATTAATGTTAGTTTTACTTAAAGTGCTTGACTATCTTCATTTAAGCAAGACTGAGGGGTTTCTTGAGAGGAAAGACACTTAGAGCTAAGACAGAGAGTTCCGAGCAAATTGAGATGCTTAGACTCCTTCCTTTCTTGTCAAATAATTGTACTTAAATGCTAAAGCTGATTTTAATTATACAAATTTCAATTAGTGACTTTTCGTATTAGAATGACTTCATAGACCATTTAAAAGACAAAAGAGGAAGGATTGTGTATAAATAGTCAAAAAAAAAAAGATAAAAACTTCTTCAGTTGTCCAAAGCTTTTAGACAAACAACACATTTGTCATGAACATTAATGAAGATCACAAGAGTCACATACTTAGAAGCTTCATATGCATCAGTCTCTAAAAGCTTAATGGTAGCTGTCTGAAAACTGGAATATTTGTTTAAATATTGGAAGGAATAGAATCCTGTTAATACTTCAGTTAGAGAGAGACAGAAGTTTTTTGAGTTCTAAAATTTGTGGTTTTAAATGGCATATTCCTATTTTGTTCTCAAAATGCACTGTTCTTTGAAAGAATATTCAAATATGGTCACCCTCTACATACAGTCCCACCTGTCCTTCTTCTGCCTTTACCACATAGATCAGTATAGTCTGGTAATACCAGACACACTGTTCCTTCAAAGTCAAGTAAAGACAACTCAGGAAGGACTAAGGGGAATGCCAGGGAGGTTAATAGTGTCTCATCACCAGCTTCAATGTAAGAACAACTCCTTGCATTAGCACGAAGACCCAGTTCTCATGGGAATGTTCATCCCTGTCTGTAATTCCTTTCCCATTCAAAGACACCAGTCTTCATCAGGGCCCTCCAAGCACAGCATCAGTGTCAAGATCAAATTCTTTTTGACCAACAAATAAACTCTGGCCCAAGAACAGGATGGATTCACTAAGGATTCCTTTAAGATGTGTTGGAGGATTTAAATGAGGCACAAATTTGATTTAGTTATGTCATACTGTTTCTACCTCACTCATCTCAATGACCAAAGGCTTTTAAGTGGCAGTGCATACAGTATTTGCCAACACCCTTTGCAAAGCTACCAAATGACAGTTTGTAAAATGTGGAGCAAAATTAACAATTTAAAGAATGCATCAAATATCCAACGACTAGGTCACATTTCCAACTTTCATCATCACGGATGCCTCATTTGTCTTCTGGCCATCAGTAATCTTTCCCAATACACAGTTGTGACCATTCTCCAGCTGCAAATCTCTTCGCCCACTGCTGACACACATGTTCTTCCTAACTTTCCTCTGACTGGAGCCAAATAAATACAGTGATCAAGTAAAAGGAGGCCAGGCTTCCTTTCTCACTCTTGCGTTGGGGAAGAAGGAAATTAGTTTAAATAAATGATACGCTGATTTAAAAGAAATTAGCTGAATGGCAGGGCAACCATTGCTCTTGCTGGTTCTGCCAGTTCCTTTGAGGAAAAAGTGGGAAAATCACAATCCCCCTGTCTTGCTTTAACTTAGCTACAAAATACCTACTTGCTATGTCTGTCAGTGCTTACTATCTACCACAGAGTGCTCCAGGCATTTTACTTGCTTATTCTCACTTAACCAGCACGGTCCCTTGTGATTTGGTGCTGTGATTAATCCCGCTTTAAAGCCAAGGAAACTAAGGCCTAAAGAGGTAAAGTGACTTTCCCACAGGGACATGAACCCTAATTGCAATTCTGGGCTTTAAAACAATGTCGCCAGGTTTCAAGGATCGCACCGTGCTACCTGATTCACACCACCTTCTTCATGAAGTCTCTTTTGAATCCTGCATGCTGTCACAGATCTTTGGAGGAACCTGTTGCCTTCTTCCCTTGCTTCCTCTGTCTTCCCCAAAACCCACCTCTGGAGAATTCCTCAGCACAGGGTGAAGCAGCATCACTCCCTACTCCCAAGAAAATACAGACTTCCTAAGCACTCTTGAAAGACCACATCTAAGTCTCTATTTCCACCTGTATCCATCTTCTTTTAAACTCTATGCTATATGCAGTCCCTACGAAAAAGGGATAAAAACAGACTGTTTAGTCTAGGCTCAATTTGCTTTTTGGTTTTTGTTTTTCGTTTTTCCTGTCTTGCTACCTCTCTCCTAATATTGCCTTGCCTAGAGCCTACTAAGGTACACTGCGTGACCCACCAGCGGCTACAAAATAGCTTCTGGATTGACAAGTGTAAGCAAACATTTCTCAGATATCCATGCAAAACGTGGGGGGAGGGGACGGGAGGAGTTATAGGGATCAAGAATGTAAGATTATTGTTATTAAATCTCTCCCCTAGCATTAACGACTTTAAAAGTAAATTCTGTGACAATGTATTCTTCCAAATTCCACAGAATTTCTTGGCTTGAAAATCCTGAGGAAATCCGGTCATGTTCTCTTTCTCTAAGTTGTTCAACGTTGACGACTAATGATGCTCTCTGGCTTAAAGCTGATTCCCCCAACAACGTGTATCAAGGGCTTCTCCAGACTCTTGCTTCGGGGCTGCCACTTTGAAGTTTCACTTTGAAGGTTCAGGTGCAGTGTTGTCCCCTCACCCCTCCCCAAACCTCCCCGCGCGTTTTCCCTGCTGCTTCGCTCCCTTGCTCTCTGATAGAGCCGCCTGAGAGCAGTCTGCACTTTCATTCCTCTCCTAACGTGAACACAACTTTCACACCTAACCAAACCGAAAAACTGTACTTTCAAAGTTTCTGAATCGTTTCCAGAAAGCCGTCAGAATCTGGCAGTGGCTTCGCCGCGTAGTTAAGGGTCCCAGCACTGCCTCTATGGCAAGGGTATGAACCAGACCCAGCGCGGGTCTGTAAGTATGCACCACGCCGTATCACCACCTATCTCCAAACGAACGGTCACATCTCAGACTGACACGAGATAGAATTTTGTCAGCTTTATCGCCTGAACCCGAGTTCTACCTTTCTCGGAGATGCAGTCCTATTGTGACTATGGCCTTCTTACAAGGGCTTTTTTTTTCTCCTTGCCTCCCTCACCCAGTCGCAGCCTTTCGTCCCCGTAAGACAAAAAAAAAAAAAAAAAAAAAAAAAAGGAGCGGCTCCCTGCGCCCTGCAGCGGTGTAGCGGCAGCGGTCTGGCAGGCCCGGGGTGGCGAAGCCGAGGTACCCCTTTGTTGGGCTCGCTACAGATGGTGGCCCAGCGCGGGACTGCGCCTAGGCAGGCGTTGGGGGGCGGGAGGCCAGGAGGGGGAGGGAGGGAGGGAGTCGGGCGGGAGGGGGAGGAGACGGCTGAGCAGCCAATCGGCGCGCAGTCCATCAGCTGACCGCTTTTGCTTACACCAGGTGCACGCCGGCTGCAGGGAGCACAAAGCGGGGCGCACGGAGGGCGCAGGCAGCGAGCGGCGGAGCGAGGCGAGGCCCGTGCGCCCCGGTTTTGCAGCGCTTGCCGGGCGGGGAACCGGGGCCCGCGGCGTCCTCCCAGGCAACAGCACCCGTGCCATCGCATCCCGAGGCGCCTAGGGCGCCTTTCTTGAGATCTGGTCGTTAGCTGCCCCGCCCTCTGCACCCTATTTCTTCTACCCTCTCTCCCAATCCTGCCTGTCTCCACCGCGACCCCCGAGAACAGGATTTAGCCCAGCCCCACGCAGCAGCTGTTGCTCCTGCGGCTGTCTCGCTTTGCTTCTTGGTGCTCTGCCGGGGGTCCCCCAAGGAGCCAGTGCGCGCTGCGGGCTGGGTGGAGGCGCTGCTCCTATGGTCCTCTTCTCCCGCTGCTGTTGCTGTCACCGGCACCCGCTCCGTGCGCACCCCAACAACCCCGCCGGCCGGGCCTTAGGGTAAGTGCCCCGACTAACTGGGCCGCAGCGGGAGGTACGGGAGGCAGCTGGAGGTGTGGGAGGCAGCCAGGGGAAGTAGAGGCAAACTTGGCAGCTTGGCGGACCCTACTGCGTTTAAGAAACCTAGAGATAAGATCGCCGGGCTAAGGGGAACAAGGGGGCGCGGTTTCTGGAGCTAAGGGGGGAAAAGGAAGTCGGGAAACCTTGAATCTACTTATCACCCTTTTGCCTTCAAAATGAAGCAGGGCGGGGGAGACCAATAATTGAGAAAGAAGGCCAGACAGAAATGGGCAAAAGGTAACGACTGGCGCTGAGCCCCCAGAATTTTTAGGGACCCATCAGAGTGGGAAAGAGAAGGGAAGGCTTGGAGATGTGAGCAGGGGAAAGAAGCTGGGGCCTGGGAAGAGCGCAGACAGAAGACCCAGGGAGTTGGAAATGGGGTCAAAAGGAGAGAAAGAAAGGTGGCAGGTTGAGGGGAGAGGATGGGGTCTTGGCAATGGCCTCGATGTTAAGAATAAAGAGCAAGGGCTGTAATTAACAAAACACTGAGAATACTGAAGTCAGCGTATTGGAACATATTCAACTATTATGGAGTCCAAGAAGGAGAAAACTGTTTTGAGCCTAGAAGCGGTAGCCCCTTAAGGAGGCTTGCCATGGATGTGGGCATTTCCAGGAAGCCTTGATCTCCCTCAGTCATTCTGCTCCGGGGTCAGTGGCAAGGAAAGTTTGCCAGCAAGTGTCCTTTGTGCTGCAGGGAGAGGGTTGTGGGCTGCTGCCAACTGATTTCGGTGCTTCCTAGGTTCCCGCAGTCGCCGTACCTGAGGGGGAAGTCCTTGGCTGGCTGGGTTTCCCCTGGAAAAGCCAAGCAGCCAAGAGGTGCAGTAGGCAGGTTAGAAAGTTCTTTCTGGGACTGTTGCTGGACAGTGGGCATGGTTGTAGAAGCTGGAAGATTCCGTACAAGTACTTGTTCCACAGGGACCTTGCCTGCGGTTTCCACAGCAATAGCCTCAAAGCCAACTGTGCAAAGAGTAAGGGATCAGAGTGTAAAAGCCTTTGAGTGTCTGAACCATGTAGGCAAAAGCTCCTAAATTCAATCCTGTCTTTAGTATATCATTCTCAGGCACATATGGAATTCGCTGAGGGAACAGATACTGCTGACTTGGGTGTTTTTCCTGTAGGATCTTCTGAGGCAATATTGTTATCTTTTTTTTTTTTTTTTTTTTGCAGTTCAGTTTACCACAATCATCTAGCCAATTAATATTACTCATGTATGGTCATTACTTCATTTTTAAAAGCTGGAACTTGAGGAGTGAAAAGTTCACGAAGATTTGTACTTTGACCTGTATAAAACCGGAGTCGAAGCGGTATTGCTGGCTCGGGGCATGGGTGTCATGAAGTCTCTAATTTGCATGCAAATGTGAGCGGATCCTGGCAGATGTCTGGCCTCATCCATTCACATGAAGGAATTTGAAAAGACAAGGAGTCTTCAGTTAACAATAGACCTTAAGAACGTGGAATAAAGGCACAGTGTGAGTTTCTCTGTTTGGGGATTCCATGGCTTGCTGACACCTTTATTCAAGAGCCAAAATTTTAGTGTGGTATTATATATGGAAAGCTCAGATCCACTTGCTCTTACCTGGCTGGGTATGTGCTTGGTGCATAGAAGAAGTATTTCTCTGCAGGCAGTAACTTTAACCCACTTCTGGTGGCTTGAAGTGATTTCTTCACTGACTCTTCAACTTTTAAAAATCTTTTCTTTTTTCATTGGATGTTTTTTTTGTTGTTTTGGCCAACATTTACTCCCTGCCCTGAGAGAGTAATATAGAAAAAGGTAGTTGTCACCGATCAACTGGAAGATCTCACTAGAATCGTCACTGTTCATTTAATCTCATTTGAGTTCCTTAGGTGCTAAAGTGATAGACTGCAGGTGATGGGTATCCTGTTCCAGCAAAGGGAGTGGGCCAGTGGGGTGTGTGTGTGTGTGTGTGTGTGTGTGTACAGAACAGTGAACGGGGCAGAGGGAGGTAGAGTCATTCAATGGACTCCCAAAGCAAAGACCTCTCTGTCTTGTATAATATTAGCTGGTCAGCCATGCTATTCACCTCCTGACATTGTAAGACAGATGGAACAAAAGCTGGGCAGCACAGGCCACATGTGAGGCATGCAGTTATAACCCCTGACAAGCCAGCACCAGAAACTCTTCCTTTGTCACTCCTAAACACTGTTGAAGGGGAAAAGAAACCTATTCCTCACTAAAGGAAACATTAAAATACAGCAGAAAGACCATATTGCTTGGAAGGGCTTGATTGGGAAGAGGGGTGGACAACAGATGTTGGCATGCTGTTTCACATGTTTTCTGAAGTTCCTGTTGTTATGGTTATTATATTCTGGTCCAGTTCCCTTCATCTTTAAGGCAGTCGACTCCAAGGAGGAAAAACTGAGTTGAGCACAATCTGAGTAAGAGGTGTTATAGCCAAGTTTGCATTTTCTGTCTTGAAGCTTTGAAGAAGTCAGAAAGTAACATCACTGTACTGAACTCTTCTGTGACTCTCAAACTTGATGGAATTGAGGGAGGACTATAAAATAAAGGTGGCATTTCCAAAGTAAGTCCATATGCCCCTTTGTCATAAAAATTGTTACGGGGTAGTTTTGAATGCCAGTTAAAATGCCACCCTCAGGTCTAGGAACTGCCGACTATTGGCTTTCCTGGATGAGATTTTTATTGCACAGGTCTAATACAGGAAAGATTTGGATGTGCATTCTTTTAAAAATAATGGTAACGAGGTACTTAATTATTAGAAAAGATTACTCTGTTAAATAAAAGACACTCAAACCACATCCAACTACAGACGATGGTTCTGACAAATCAGTCATAGATAGGTCCTGTTTGCATCTGTAATTGTGAAATTAACAAGTAACACAAACATAAGAAAGCTCACCCTCGCCTCTGTGTAGCATCTGAAACTGCTGGGCTCTTAACCTGAACTTCTCTGTCCATTACAAACATTCTCTCTCAGTGACATATCCAGGGAATATAACAAGTGTTTAAAAATCTACTTCTAAGAAATAAATCTGCGGTTACAGCTACATTTCTATTCCCCCACTCGACTGACTATAAATAATCATCAATTATCTTATTGTAGGCTTTTGTGCCATCTTAAATAAGCCATATATAAAATATGTATACAAAATAAATATACAAAGCATGATACATTATAGAGATAGGTGCCATTTTTACTAGATTTTTCATGGTGCTTTCTCAAAATGTCGTTTTCAGCTGCAAATAGCTATTCTCTGATTCATTTCAGGACTAATACAAGGCTGTTCAAATATTGTATTTAATTTTTTTAATTATTATGCTGAACATCTATTTTGGGTTAAGCCAATCTGAAGATAAAGCAGCTTCCATTTTAGAATCATATTTTGGTTTCTGAGAACAATGGAAATATCTTTAACTCATGAATAGAGCTTTGATTAATATTTTATTCAAAATGAAATTAAAGTTATATAGATGAAGTCAGAAAAAAAACATGCAGTCTCTCTTGTTTTAGCTCAAAGAACAGAATAGTGATAAAGGCTAAAGTCAGTAAATTGCAAGATTTTAGAGAGCACAAGTGAATTATTTGTCCTTAAAGTTCTAAATAAAGTTCACTTTAATTCTCTCTCTCTCTCTCACATATTATTATTCTGGATATATTTTAAATTTTAGTTTCCATTTCTCAAAGAACAGCTATAAGCATAATAAATGGTTTATTGAGCTTTCATTATTTTACCAGTTATTTGGTTGGTAAGTAGGCTATTACCAATTATACCGGAGTGATCCGGTATATCTGTTTTAACCTGTCAACTTTGAGGTCACTCAGTTGTGACAGAGTGGCTGGGCCAATGGGACTGAAAGGACTAACTGCCATAATCAGATTGTCAAACGGATTGTAGAACCTTTGCCTCCAACACCACACCACAAGTACTGTAAACATTTGACTTGGATAGAATCATGGTACCCACTGAGCTGAAATATTGCCCCTAAGAAGCAGAGTAAATAGATGTAAGCTTGCAATGCACATCAGAGGTCCTGTCCACCCTAATTTTGGAGTGCCTGTTAAGAAGACAAATGCATTAGGGTGAGACACTTAGTCTTGAAGCTGTGCAGCGGAGCCTGCATTTATAGTGCTTTCTGACTTCCACTTCCACTCTTTCTAGCTCAGAGTTGCCATGTTATTTGAAAGCTCTGATTGCTATAAACGAGTGGTAATCTTCTGACCCAGACTGTCTTAGCTCATATCTATTATACTCCGGGCAGAAATGGACTCCACAGCTGGCACTTCATTTGTGTATGAAACAGACACATTGGTGGCATTTGGGGGGGTTACCATAGTTACATTAACAATGTACATGTGACATGACATCCTTCCATGTGAAAGGTTTTTGTGGCAGATATTTTGTAGCCCTCGGACTAAAGTACAACTATTTAAAGTTTGAGGAACACATAAATTAGTCTGCCATTGTTCTCTGGAGCCGCTGTGTCAGTCATAGGAGGACGGCCGGCCCATAGCCATGCTCAGGAAAGGACAATCAAGAGGCTTTACCTAATAGAGATTTCTAAGAGCAGCATTGCTGGACCTCTGAAAGGGGAGAACTGTTGAATATTCATTTGAAAATATTTGGTTTTCCCATTTAGTACGGCCTTTTGTGAGCTAGCATATTAACATAGTCCTTTCCAGTCCAGAGGAGGAAACCTGGACAGCCCAGTATCAGTGCCCATCTCAGTAAAATCTGGGAAAGAAGAACAAGTGAGTCTGTCTTTACAAGCAGGAAGCACACCGTGAGGATCTTCATTTAGGACAACTAAAACAGCTTTGCAAAGAAAGAAAGGTGGCTTAATTGGTTTCATGTCTGTTATTTCCCCTTCTAGGAATAAAGAATATCATTAACCCCCATTGTTATTTCACAACAGTAGTGAGTCTTCATTGGTATCCATAATAATCAGCATAATCGAGTGCAGTGCACAGTCAGGAAAGCTCAGAGCAGCTCCCAGCTCTGGTACTAATGCTGGAATGTATGACCTTCCCGGTGTCCTGCATCCATCCTGCTGCTTCACATCCCTTTCAGAGTGTGGTTGGAAAAGATCCAGGAAAGGTGCTAGATGCTTCTAGGATTGTTAAAGAATTGCAAAGAATTAGATTTCTGCTCCAACGCTGTGGTTTTCTGGATAGCTAATGTTCAAGGAAACAACCTCATCTTTCCTACAAGGTGATTTCTCTGGTCTGTAGTCCTACAGCTAAGGTGACTTATTGTTTTGTTTGTTTGTTTGTTTGTTTGTTTGTTTGTTTTCTTTTTGAAAGAATTCCTGGGGCTGGAGAGGGTTTCAGAGATTAAGATCAATGGTTGCTCTTGAAAAAAACAATGACACACACACACACACAAAACAGGGTTTTCTTCAGGTTAAGTTCCCAGCACCCATGTGGTGGCTTATAACCACCTCTAATTCCAGTTCCGGGGCATCTGATACCATTTTTTGACCTCCATGAGCACCAAGAACATAGGTGATGGACACACACACACACATATATATATATATATGTAAAATACTTATATACATAAAATAAAACAAACACATAAAATAATCCCCCAATATTGACAGCTTTCTCTCCCTGGCCTGATCGACCCTTCTAGGGGAGAGAATTTGGAGAAAGAATCAGGAAGCTGGTTATGACCCCTGAACATCAGTTCACCTGAGGAGGACATTCTGAGGACAGACTAACTACCTGCAGGATGTCACCGAGGGGCCTGAACCAAAGTGAAGTTAGCTTGCTTTGTCTGCAGCTCATACACCAAATATAGCACAATCATCATGACTGAAAAAGGAACTAGATTTTTTAAATGTTATTTATTCACTTTACATCCTGAATGCACTTTGTCTCTCTTCTCCTCTTGGTTCCACTCTCCCACCCTCTTCTCAGACCCCTCAGAAAAGGGGAGCCCCTCCCCACCAAGCCACTGTCCTCACTGCTTTCCACCGGCTGCTGATTGCATGGCGGCTCTGACACACGCCCTGGCCGCTCTTGCAGGACTTTGGTTCTCTCCTTCCACCATGTAGGTCTCAGGGATCAAACTCAGGTCTCAGACTTGGAGACAAGGGTTTTTACCCACTAAACCATCTCACTAGGTACTTCTTGCTTTCCTGACACAAGAGGGAACTTTGACTATCTGTTTTGTTATATGTGTAATGAAAAAGATACTCCAAACAGGAGATTTCCCTAGGGGCAAACTTCACACAGATACACAGGGTATGTAGAAATTGTTAAAATCTATCTTAAAAACAATTGTAAGCATCTAGTGTGGAGAAGCCAGGGGCCATGGTAAGCATCCTGAGATGCTTAGGAAAGTCTTCTTCAAGCAACAGCTACCTGACTCTACATCAATAGGACCCTGAATATGAAACCGTCTTCTCAAAGACGTTTACTCTGCCTGCACTGAGCTTATATCTAGCTGGGGTTTCAGAAAGAACCTTGAGAAGTGAGGGGAGCAGAAGTACAGGGCATATTTCAAGTCATTTAATGACTGTCAGTAAAAGCTTTGAGAATCACACAAGTTAATGTGAAGAATGCCTATCGGTAGGACAGGCATGCAGGAGACAGTTTGAAGTCCAGTTCCATTGACTGCAAGTAGTGCATGCTTGCTTGAGGAAAGGTTCCTTTAGTGTAAGAAGAACTGTGAACTGGAGACTACGTGTTCCTTCCTTAAAGGACTCTGAGTATTCAGTGTGTCTCGAAAACTTAAGAGGTAAAAAATGGAAAGTACATAGTCATACACAACACAGCACAAGCTTGCATAGAGGGAAGATGTAAAGCTAAAAATGCCTCTTGTCTTTGGACTTTCAAATTTGCACAATCATTAAATGCATCTCACTTGACAGGTCACAGTTAGAGATGGCAAGTATTATCATTCTTTCTTCTCTTTCTCTAATAACGGAAGGAACAAGGACCACGAAGTTTCCTTGTGACCCTGAGCAAGTCACATAACATACCCCTATGATTTTTCTGTAACTGGATGTGCGAAGCTCCTTCTTAGCCCAAGTTGAAACTCTCTAAGGTCACACAGTGAGTGAAGGAAGGGAGAAGAGATGACATGCCACTGTCTGCTTCTCTCACACCCACTGCCTCTTCCTTTCTGACTTGTAGGGCAGGTAACCCAATGACAGTGACTCAGCACTGTGGCTCCCGGCTTACCAAAGTCAAGACCTCAGCAAAGAGGACTGATGCAGAGACATTGAAACTGCACTGACCACCACCTGCTGACTAATCTGGCCCACTTTCTCAGGTCTTAATCTGACCATAGCAGTTTAAAACATATCAGGGACAAACCGGGGAAAAAGCTCATAGTAGAGTGATGGTAGGGTTAGAAAATGTGGGAAAACAGAGATAGGATGCTCTACTGAGAAAATGTGCAACACTGTGTAAGACAGACAGACAGACAGACAGACAGACAGATAGATAGATAGATAGATGGATTTCTTACCTCTGTGTGTGTGTGTGTACGCATACACCCATGCCATAGCATGTGTGAAGCTTAGAGAACAACTTTCAGAACTCAGCTCTCTGTCTATGATGTAGATCCCAGATATCAAACTCTACCCAGATACTTGAAGAACTGCTTTAACTTGTAGATGATAGCCTGATGAAAAGGTCAGAGCCTTGGCAGCTGACACCTTTATCTGCTAGGTCATCTTTCGGGCCTCAGTTATATAGCTTTCAGGATTTGACTTTCTTTTCTTGGGCAAGGATGGGTAGCGCAGCTTTCTTATCAGAAAATGAAGACCAAGATGTGCATGCCTACACAAGTGTATGCATATGTATAAGTGCATACACACAGACATACACACAGAGATAAATTCAATACTGAAAAGCTTATGCCTATTTATTTCCTGTTAATAAGACTGTTTGTTACATCAAAGTGAGTTTTGAAGAGAGCTTTCTCTCGAGACCATAAGGTGTGTTGGCCCTTCACGTTTCCTGGATGGTCTTATGTTTTCTTGGGAGAAGAGAGCTAAGCAGAGTGGCCACTCAATGCTTTGTGCATTCTCTGTGATGCACATAATCCTAAGCAATAGTTATGTAGGATTCCTGCCACATTCTGAGAGTTCCAGGACACTAAGGGAATCTACATTAACTTATCACATGAGTTATGGAATCTGCATTCTTATTAACTCGTCTGACCACCACAGAACAACTGAGAACAATGAAATAACCATTACTGGGTTTCTGTGCTTGTTATTGCTGATTAGGGTTCTGAGCTCTGAGCATGACAGGTAAGGCTCAATCCCCCAGAGGACCAGTTAACTTTGCTTTACTCTGTGGGGACATGGCTCACCTCCTCATGCACTCACAAACTCATCATTTCTCACCCAGGAGGCCAGCTGAGACTTCAGAGATATTTTCAGGAAAGCACGAAGTGTATGCACAGATTTTCCATATGGAATATTTTTCTTTTCATGTGTGAAGGATAGCACTGTCAAAACAGACTCCTAGTGAAAAAGTTTCCAAATGGCATCACTCTCACAGCTGAGCAATGGAATGAGAGATTGGGTCTATGCAAATGAGATTCTTAGTAATTGGAAGGAAAATATTACAGAGGGCTACTAAATTATGTCCCCAGAGTTCATCATTTCCCCTAACACACCAGAGTAGTAGGAGAATGATAATAATCACCAATATTAGTTTTCAGCTTCTGCAGTGTACCAGGAAAAAACACAAACACTTATTATATACATTAACTTATTTACAACTGTCACATAAATTGTTTAACAACTGTCACATGGATCCTTACTTTACAGCTTTTGGGGAAACAAATGAAGAAAGTGCTAAATAAGTTGCCTTAAGACACACAGCTAGTGTGGACTTAATACGTATATGTTGGATGAGGGAATGGATGGACGGATGGGTAGATGGATGGATGATGACTTAGGTTTGCAAAGAGAATTTTTTTTATTCCAAATATAACATTTATGCTTTCTGGCCAAGACATTTTTAAGGCCCTCTTCTTAAAAATGACTCACAGAACTGGTGAACAGCAGAGTCAGGATGTAAACTTGGGTCCATCTCACTGTAAATCTTCACCACTGAAGCACTCACTGTGACTCTCCCTCTTTAATTGCAGCTCTAGAGCAAAATGACTGCATTAGATGAACCCCAGTAGCCCTTCTATACTCTACAAAATTCTGCAATTTCACGGAAGTAATATTTAAATGAAATAAAATATTTTATTGCTTTCAATTTTCAAATCTAATTTCATATTTTACTTACCTAATAACTGTTGAACAGTCCTTTAAAATTGTGTTGAGATTATTAGCCACATATTTTAAAGTACATTTAAAATAATTTGAATGGATAAAAAATGCATTTTTGAAGATTGTGCTCTTTTGATCATTATTATCACAGTGTATATTGTTAATATCATTGACTCCATTTTGGTTTCTAAAAATTGACAACTTAGGGGTTGGGGATGTCTGTAAAGTGCTTTCTGTGTGAACTAAGGACCTGAGTTTGGACCCCAAGCACCATATATAAGCAGACAAGATATTGGCATGCGTTGTAATCCCAGAGCTGGGAAGGCTGAAACACCAGGTTACCCAGAGCTTGTTGCTCAGTCATTCTAACTCAATTAGTGAGCTCCGTGTTCAATGAAAGAGCCTGCCTCAGAAAATAAAGTAGAAAGCAATAGAAAAAGACACCCATCTGACCTTTGACCTCCACATTTATAGGCACAGCACAGGTAAGCACATATACATGATCATGTATACACAGACACCACCAACCACAAAACTTATAAGCACCATTCTGTTACACAGAGGAAAGGCAGACGTAAAGCTTTTAATGTTGAGAAGAATTACTGTTTATAACCTTTGCAGAGGTAAGTTGCAAATCATGAATCATGGGAAAAGGTGTTAAATGATTTTTTTTTTCAGTGCTTCAAGCTGAAAGCAGTGTAAAACATCTACTTGAGCTGTTTCTAAAGACTGTTCTCCTTCAGTCATGAAGGTGATCAATCAGAACAGCATATCAGTCCATACCGGAGTGTTTCAGGATGTACAGTCCAAAGTCAGTGGGGTTGGGGTAATAACAAGGCAGTTCCTAGGGTCAGGAAAAATTAGTTTAAAACGCCTCTGAGGTGTGGAGGTATCTTCTTGAGCCTGAGTAACCCTGTCTGCAAAGTGGGGTTTGTGGTGGTAAAACCTGCTTTATTCCACCAGTATGCATGCAAAGACTTTCACACAGTGTACAGTGAATGGTCCTTAGCACAGTGTAGCAGTACATAGAAGAAAAATTATTCCAGAAACCGACCTTTCCACCTGCTATATGCCAGCATTCTCGGGATGCTAATTCTGAGACAAGAAATTAGAGGATAAGAAGATCCAGACTAGATCTTCTATGAAGTCCCTGACTCACACGATTGTCACTTTTTGTGGTAGAACATAAGAGAACTTTATATTTAAGGACCGGCAAACAGATGCATGCATTTGAACCTTTGTTGTTATTATTTCCAGATCTTATCTTGTCCTAGTCTATTTCCTGTCTCTATAACAAAATGCCTGGGCAATGTATTTAATGACGCTGACTTGACTTACCACACTAGTGACTGAAAAGTCCACATAGCATGAGGGTTACTAACCACACTGTGGTCCCCTCATTGAGTGACAACATGGAGGAAAAACTTCCATGGGAACTGTTGAAAATGAAGACATAAGAAAAGTGAGCCAGTAAAGGTGAGATGGCTTCATAGCAGCCATTCCCAGAGGAGACTGGGTAACTTCACAGCTTCTACCTCCTTACAGCTAGCAGAGTTTTCATTTGCACATGAAAGGGTAAATCTTGACAGTGGATGACTTTACTAGCTATTGGTAAAATTCATATTTACTCTCTTATTCTTACTCCCATTTGGTCTCCTGGCTACCTTTGGAATGTGAATATGAGAGGAGCATGTGGGAACCCTGGGGGTTAAGTATTGTAGATGTGGGGGAGGGAGGGGAGAACCTGAGACAAGGAACTTGCCCAGTGAGTGTCAACTAGTAAACATGGAAGAGCAGGAATGCTTAGCCCTGTTTTTCTCCAGACTGTCTTTGCTTTTCTCAACTCTTCTCCTTGTCCTCACCTCAAGTACAGAACATGCTGCCTTGATTTAAGATTATTTATTTATATCACAATAATGTCATCACTATCACACAGCTCCATAAGGGAAAAGCCTACAGCTTAGTCTCTGGCCCCTGGCACCCATAAAAGCGCTTGGCATGGGGGAAATGCACTCAGCAAATATTCAGTGAGTAGAAGAGATTTCCATAGCATGTCGGTTTCATTTTGCCAATACTGCATCTTTTAAACAAAGTTATTGCCTCTATACTTGAGTAGAAGACTAATCGTTCAGATGCATGCATTATACACCAATGGATGTTAGTCCCTCTCTCTTTCTCTCTCTATGTGTCTCTCAGAGAGGTTGTTATGGAACATTGAACTCAATTTGAGAAAGCTTTCATGATATTATTACTAAGGAGTGTTATTAATCCAAGTATTCATTACATGAACACAGATATAGAGTTCTTTTAGAAGGGCTATGTAAAATTTCTCAGCATTATTTCTATCCTAAATGAGCTTCCAGACTCAGTGGAGAGATATAGTGAGTGTGGTAAGTGATCCTCCGTAGATATTGTCAAACAACACACCAGGGGAGAAGATGACGCCAGATGCATTTAGTTTTGACTTTCCGTTATCAGACATACTGGCTGTGCAGTCTTGGTTGATTTTAAAAGACTGCTTTTTCCCACCCTCTCTCATCTGCAGATAAGAATATATATGGGAAAGAACTTGGCATAGTCCTCAGAGCATGGCAGTCTGCAGTTCAGTCACTTGGCAAACAGTGACAGCACCGCTTGTGAGCAGATTCTTCCTTCCCCATAAGCTGGGCAAAACGGTTGACACAGTCTGCCTTCCCATGGGGAACTTGCCAGCCGCTGGGAGAGAAAAGCAACAGTCATCACCCAAGAAAATATGAAATCCTGGCTGTGTTGAGTCCAGTAAACATGGGGCCTGAAGAATATGGCCTGGAGATAGCTAAGAGAACTCTACAAACGGGTGATCTTTGAATTGAAACCTGTAGGATGACTTAGCCAGGCAAAGGAAGCCCAGAGATGAGATTTAGCTTGGTGGGACTGAGGAACAGGAGACAGAGTAGCAGGACTAAGACCAGAGAAGGAAGAGCCTGGAAAAGAAGGATTTGAGGTACATAGAGAAGAGGTGGCGCTGGGAAGCCAGCTGTAGAAGCTGTGGACCTGAGTTCAGATCCTTAGCACCCACGTGAAAACCAAGAAAGGGATAGCTAGGCACAGCTGAAACCAGGAGGCAGAGTCAGGGATGCCCTGCAGGCTTTCCACACTAGCTGGATCAGTGAACTCCAGGTTTGATCAGGGACCCTGACTCAAAAGCAAAAAGGTAGATGGAGAGAGAGGAAGACACTCAACGTCAGTCTCTGGTATCTAGTGTGCATGCATGAGTGTGTGCATCTGTGAACAGGTATGCACACATGCATACACCACATAGAAAAAAATGTATGGTGCATAGTCCTAGGAGGGGAAAGATCAGAAAGTTTGAATTGCTCAGTAATAGAATAACATGGAGTCCTGGCTGGCTGTGTGGCATGCCAGTGTCTGACATGTTTGATATGCCCTATTTCCAGTTCTAAGAATAAGGGTCACACAGGGGGTACGTGTGGCCTAGCGTGCATCAATTAAGTTACTTGAATCTTGATTATCAGAAAGCAAACCATAAGGGTTGAAAGACTGGAAAGAAAAATGAGTATCAGAATAGCAGTGTCTTTTAAGTTAGCTTCCTTCTTTCGACTGATTTTCACTGCCTTCCTCCCCTTCTAAAGCATTTTCCTTTTCTTATAGCTGAGGGTCACAGGAGTAAACTGATGAGCCATCACCTCTGTTGCCCCCGGGGCATAGTTTCTTAATAGTAATTTGGAGTTATCTCAAAATACTCTCATGTACATGGCTCATGCGTGAAATGTCATTCTTCCCTTGGCCTCGTCTTACATTACTAAGAGAATGGAGCCTGCTGGTGAGGCTGCAAGCTCCTCTCTGAGAGATGTGTGCTGAGTATCTTCCTCACAGCGCTAATGACCAAAAGGCAGTCATTAGTGATTACTCCTCAGTGACAAGATCTACTCCCCTGTCCAGTCTCTGTCACTGTGGTTCGCAGTTCACATCATCACACTGAATGAGCAGATTGTCCTCGTAATATTTTTATTTTCACTGTTGTATCTACTTATAATGATAATCAGATAGTATCACCAAGTAGTTACCTTAAGACATGGTAAGAGGTACAATCAGTGTGTGTGGGGTGGGGGGGACGGTACTCATGAGTATAGGAGCGAGAGTTGGGAGGAAGCTGTGTGTGAACTTTGGTGTGCATGTGTGAGTACAGGCCAGAACCATAGGACTACCAGTCTCCTTTCAAACAAGGTTTCAGACAGAACCTGGTTGACCAGGAACTCCGGGGGGTCACCTGTCTCTGCCTCTGAGGTGCTAGGATTACAGATAGCCACCGACCATGCCTGGCTTTTAAAACACAAAGTTACATAGTTCTGGTGGATCAAACTCTGGTCCTTGGGCTTACAAGTCAAGCACTTTCCTGACTGAGTTATCACTCCATCTTCCTGCTCAGTTATTTTAAAGCAATTTTGGATATCTTTTATACTTTTAACGTATGACCCTGTTGTTACTCATCTTTTCTTCCTTTCCCTCTTGAGATTTTAAGAAGGGTCCTGCTGGATCTTGATGAAATAATCTCCCATATTTCAGTCTCAGTATGGGAAGTGAGAATAATCTCACTCAAAAATGCTGGTTGTCTACACACAAATGTCTGTTCCATATTTTTACCCCGAGGTGTGACAGGAAATAGTAGTGTCTGCATCTAGAATTAAGTGCATCTATATGACAGAGTTTGCTTTCTGCATATGAAGATACCCTGAACCAGCCCAGCCGGTAGGGGCACAGAGCAGGAGAAACCCAGACCTTCATTCCCCACACTCTGTCATTCCACTGGAAACTCATTTCGCTTCCACAAATGCCCTTGCCTGGCTCCCTGCAAGCCTGAGAACCACCCCCATCACAGGTGACCTCCGCATTTTATAACTCCTCCGTTTTTCACATCTAGTCAGCTGTGGTGCCTAATAGATGCTTCTGGAGTTGTCATCCTTAAACATTACTTAGATATGGCCTTCCTTTGTTTCCCCCACTGCCACCTTCAGGCCTGGGCGGCTTACATTTTCACTTAGCTTGTTGTAGAGGCTTATTGACCACTTCCCAAAGATTGTTATTTATTCTTCCTCCTCCCCTCTACTTTGCATGTAGCCAGTGGATTGATCCTTATTAGAGAAATGATCCCATGGTTTCCCGAATAAGAAATAATTGAAAATGCTCTGGCAACATTTTAAAAAGCACTGTATACACTTCTCTGGATTCCCATACCTCTCATTGCACAACCTAAATCCCATTCAGACGACAGAATTCCTGTTCCATACACTTGTTCCAGGTGTCTGCTTTGGCCTTTAACCAGTAGATTGCTATTCACTGGTGAGCAGCTCTCTTTCTAGATACCCAATGTGTAGGCTATTAGGCCACCAGTGTATCTGTGAACTAGATTTCAAAAGACACATTCACAGTTAGTTCAAAATACCACTACTTTGCACACACCTTCCCTCTATGAAGAACACTGTGCAGCACACTCTACTCCTCTGCCCCAGAAGCATTACTCAGTAAATTTCTTTCTATTATGCCTGTCCATTTGGAATGCATGGAATACCTATTATCAGCACATGTTGGTAGTAATATTTATCAGCCCCAAATGCTATGCTAATGTGGTGCTACCCAGGTTTTTGAGACTTACAAGCCACAAAGTTTTATGTTTCCAATCTTAGCCATCATGCTGGAACCTAATTCTGGATTCTCCAAAAATGTGAGCAATTTTCTGGTTCTGTTTTTAAAATCCTGTTGTTGTTGTTGTTATCCAATTTTTAATAATATTTTGAGTAATAGTAAAACTTTTCTCAGCCAGGCTTGGTAATGCAGGCTTATAATCTGAGGAACTTAGGAGGGAAAGGCAAGAGGATCACCAGTCCAAGGTCAGCCTGGACTACAGAATGAGTTCAAGAGAAGCTTAGGGAAATCATGTCTAAAAACATTTCTAAAAATATTGGAATATAGGTCAGTGGTAGAGCGCTTGTGTATCATGTGCAAGGCCTCATGTTCAATCCCCAGAATAAGAGGGGATATGTGTGTGTGTGTGTGTGTGTGTGTGTGTGTACACACACACGTGTGTATAGTCCTTCCTTGTTATAACCATTTGAATTACATGAATATCCCATAGATTAGTTTGTCCTTAAACCTAAAATCCTGTATGATGCATGATTATCTTGGATTATATCAGATGACAATGCATATTTTGTTTGGTTCAGTGCACAAAAACAAAGAGAAATGAATTTTTGTAGTTAGGATATGTCCAACTGTGCTAAATTGTGGTAAAATTTTCAACTTGATATGGTTTGAAAGGAAAGGAAAGGAAGGAAAGAAGGAAGGAGAAATAGAAACAGTGTAAATATATGTGGTTCATACACAGTTCCTTGCAGTCTCTTCAAGATTCTTCCTCAGTGTCTCGTCTTAGAGTTGTACCTGAGTTTATTACTGATTTTCACACAAACCTACTGAGGAACAGATTGGTTTTGTTGTGTTTCCTTCCCAGCAATAGCTTGATCCTCAAAGTCTCATGAGATGACATGATTGTTTCTTTTTTTTTTTTTTTAATTTATTTATTTTTATCTCAATCACAGGTTGGGTACTTTGAATCCCAGGCGTAGCCCCCTCCCCC
>CM053761.1:34182144-34271359 GCA_028658305.1 Pachyuromys duprasi | reverse complement strand
AGTGGGATTGATTTGAGTTTCTCTCCATTGAGTTTGATGTTAGCTATAGGCTTGCTGTATATTGCCTTTACTATGTTTAGATATGTGCCTTGTATCCCTAGTCTCTCCAGGACTTTAAACATAAATGGGTGTTGGGTTTTGTCAAATGCTTTTTCGGCATCTAGGGAGATGATCATGTGGTTTTTCTCCTTCAGTTTGTTTATATGGTGGATCACATTGTTTCAAAAGAAGAAAGTCAAGTACCCATTGAGAATAGCAGAGAAAAGGGGGCAGTCTATATTAGTCAAAATGGTATGTTATTAACAAAGAACCCTTTTATTTAAGGGGTAACTTTAGTTTTTGCATCATTACTAAAATGACTTTTATTTTTAAAGTTCAAAATGTTAACTATAATTTATATTAGAAAAGTAAGGGTTGGGTATGTAATAAATGTGATCTTCTAATAACATTGGGTTACTCTATAGTTTAATGGCTAAGAATTATACTGTGGGTATTCAAGGATGATTATTCTTTTTACTTACAACTTAATAAAACTCGTGAATTGAGGAGAATGCACAGAAAGCATGATTTATACTGCCTGTGGGCATGTTAATGTTTTCAGCTGTTCCCTTGCACCATCTGATTAGACAAGACCTTAGCTGCATAATGAAGGACCAGCCACTAAAGTGCTCTGGTGGGTTTATGGTGTCCAGGTCATCCATTCTCTGAGCACTTTTTGAGTACTGGGCCATTAATTTCAAATGCACATAAAGATTGGGGGACACATCTGTATCAAGGAGATTCTATAATAAGAAATGGTTTCAAATTCATGGAAGTATTTTCACCTGATTGTAATTTGTCAAAAACAATTTAAAAACCTGATTAACAGAAATTCAAATTAACTATATACCCCCTCCACCCACACACCCCCACACACACCCACACACACAAGCACACACCAAAGTCTACTTTTTGGAAGAAAAAAAAAGGCAACTTGTGAGAAAATAAGTTAAAAACAAGAGCTTTAGTTAATATATATATATATATATATATATATATATATATATATATGTACACACACATTAGGAATTCATTATCAAGGTTTTGAAAAATTATGTTAAAAGTAAACTTATAAGAGAGAAGAAAGTAAATATTAATGTTTGAAACTACAAGCTTTCTAGGAAGCTTGAGCTAACTAGAAATTTAAATTATCAAATTTCCCAAGCTTACCATTTTTCTAGATTTTACACTAGAAGTTAGTTTTCTTTTATGTAACAAATACAGCACTACAAAGTATCTCAGTGTGCACTGAAATCCAGTTAGACCTTTGAAGCTAGAGCTACCACATAAAATGCTGAGAATTCAGAAGTTAGGAAACTTGGCTCAAATTCACCCTTTTCCCTATTTATTATGGGAATTCTGACACTTCAAAGGTTCTCCAAAGAAATAGAACCAAGGGTAGATAGGCAGGTAGGTAGGTAGGTAGGTAGGTTGATAAATGATAGAAGATAGATGGATGGATGGATAGATAGACAGACAGACAGACAGACAGACAGACAGACAGATAGATAGATAGATAGATAGATAGATAGATAAGGGGTCTCCAAAGAAACAGTACCAAAAGAGTAAATGGACAAATAGATGATAGATAGGTAGATATATGACTGATCAATTGATTGATTGATTGACACATAGATGATAAACGTGGGAATTGCCTCAGGATTCTGGAGAAGTCTCTATCAGTCATATGGCAAATTGAAAACTCCCGAAAGTTGTGCAGTCCCAGTGCGATGGGTGCATCCCTCACCCCACCCCCACTGCATGGTTTTGGCCCTGCCTCCCCTACTGACTTTGGCCATCATGATAAAACCGTCTTTCTCAGAGTATAGGCACATAGCTCTCTTTATTCTCCCAATGCAATAAAATCACACAGTTCTTCACGTCCTATTAGACAAGTTATATAAAAATAGCTTAGAAGAGGCATTGGAAATTAAATTTATTTGAAGAGTTCACGACAGCTGGCTTTGTTTTGCTGCTTTAAAATACACAGCTCAATGTGCTGGCTTCCTCTCAAGCCATAGGACAGCTGATGACATTCACCTGAACAGTGCTGTATGTAACCTTGAACAACAGGAGAGTTTATGTTAGAGGTGCATATGATTTCACACATTAGTCCTTTTTGTTTGTTTTTTGTTTAGAGACAAGGTCTAATGTACTGCAGGCTGGCTCTGAACTTGTTTTGTAGCCTATGGCTACGAACTACTGCTTTCCCTTGCCTTCACCTCCCTAATGCTGGCATTGCAAGTATGCATTGGTTTACCTGGTTTATGCAACGCTGAAGATCGAACTTGGGGTTTCCTGAATGCAAAGCAAGCAATCTACCAACCCTACCCACTAAGCTATAGCCCCAGGCACTCTCTTCAGATTTAAAGAGACACTTTCATGTGGAAGAGATACATTCTTGACATTTTTTTTCAAGTTTGAACTTTTGAAAATTTCAAGTAGCCATTCTTTAGGGAATGACATTACATCAGAGCTATGTGCTCCCATCTCATTGGCTCCATCATTAAAAAAAAATTAAAAGTTAAAAATGTCAGATTAAAATGATACGAGACAGTGCAGAACCCTAGTAAAGCAAAGAAAAATATGCAATAAATATCCTAAAATAAATATAAGACTGGTATTTTTGGTGAGGAGAGTATTTTGACTACTCCAGGCAAATCTTTAATTCCGCCTTGGAATGTAACCAAATCAGATACAGTCTACTGGAGGTGCTCAGCTTGGTGAGGCTGCAGAATCCTATCGCTTGGCATTAACAAGCTATACATGACATTTTCTGTATCGACCGGGGTAAATCTTGTATTTGCTTCTTGTAGGTGCTTCTATAGTGTTGAACACTCAAAGTTATTGTAGCAATCAGCTCCACTGTCATATTTGTTTAACATAGCACAGTGGAAGTTGTGTCCATGTCCAAAGCAAAAATACTAAGTAACATTCCGTGAAGATTTTAAAGTGATGAACCTGTCCTTCCAAGTGTATTAATGTTGCCAATCTAAAGATGTAGGATTTATTTAACATTTGCTCAGACTGCTAATTAGAAAGCAATTATTTCATGTAGATATATTACAAGAGGAGAATTAAAATAATCTGTAAAAGACTAAAATTAATTGGTTTCACGATACTTTTTATGTCACTGTTCTTGCTAAGAGCAACAATAAAAATAGCCCAGTTGTTGTTGGTGGTTCTGTTCTGTTTAGCCTCCTGTCAATTTCTCAATTCAATAATGCTAAATTGCTTCTTTAATTCAGGGTATGCAAATAGCCCATTTCTTTCAAAGGAAAAGGAAAAACTTAATCACACAAGTGATTTAACCAGGAAGTAAAAGAAAATATTCTTTTCGTGTTCCTTATTTAAGGGGTTTCGAAGCTGTACCTGGTAGGTGGCTTTCAAAATGTTGGAAGAAAGTGGTTTGGACATAAAATAATTACTGGTTTAGTTTATGAGAAGGAAAGGGGTAGATATCATTGAGTGCATGAAGCACTGGAAATGAAGAACTGGGTTTCCTATCACCACCCAGAAGAACTTCAGATAATGCAGAGCACAGAGCCCTTTCCTAATCGGTAGTGGGTACAGGGAGTTTTGCGGTATGAGCAGGCACATAAGGACAGTCAGTGCCTTAAGTATTAATAAGAATGAGTATCATAGAAAAGTAATTTACATGGCTTCAAAGTAATTATTATGTGTGTTAAAACCACAGGCGTTATTGCTTCCCTAAGGCTACTATGTCAAAACACCACAAACTGGATGGCTTAAAACAATAGAAATTTGTTGTTTCACAGTTCTGGAGACTAGAGACCAAGATGAAGCTGTTGGAGTGTCTGCAGGCTCATGCTAGCTTGCTCTTTCCAGCTTCCGGGGACCTGGCTCACAGATCCTTGCTGTTAACACAGCATTCCCCCTGCTCATTTCATCATCATCTCTCTTCCTATGGTACCACCATGAGGTCAGCAGGCAAATGTGCTCACCACTAAGCCTAACTGATCTGATCTCAGTCCCCAGGACTCATATGGTAGAAGGAGAGAACTGACTCCACAAGTTGTCCAAGAGCTACACTTGTGTGCACATGTGCAAACACACACACACATACACTAAACAAATGTAAAAACATGGTTTTAAAAGGATAGTCATATTGCGTTCGTAGCCCATCCCTTTTCAGTCCCAGCTTTTCTTAATTAATTGTATCAGTAACCCAGTTACCAAACACAGTCACCATCTAAGATCTTGAGATTCCTGCTTAGCATATGGGAACAAAGTCTAGACATGTGTGTGTGTGACCTGGGCGTTCTACTTATGTGGGCTAACGGCATCCTGTCACAACCCACCAGGAAAGGACACTCCATCGGGGAGTCAGGGAGACTAGGAAGCCAACACATGTTGGTCCAAGTCTGTCCTATTTCATGCTGAAGAGCTGCCCTCTCTGATATTATATTTTCCTAGTCCCTTCCTATTTTGACTACTGGCAAGTAAAGAGATAATTTCCAAAGTTCCCAAAAGCAATTTCTATCTTTCTCATGTAATGTGTGTGTGTGTGTGTGTGTGTGTTCAGCACCATTTCTGAGTACCCATTCTATGCACAGCCTTCTAAACCCTTTTCCTGAAACACCATCACAAACAATTTTAAATAGTTTCAGAAAGCCTTCCCTTTAGGATATACAGAAAGGCATGACATACAGTACGAGACTCCACAGGTTTTGCTAATGATAGTTATTTTCAAATAAACGAGCACGAAAAACAGTGGTGGCCTTCAGTTCTTGACATGAGAACATCTCAGTTCTGGTGAACATTTATGCTTTCCCCATCCCAAGAGTCTGGCAAGAGAATTCTTTTCTTAGGATTTTCAATTTCCTTCTAATTCAAATAGTGAACTTCTTTTTTGAGAATTTCACATATGCCTATAATATATTTTGATCAAGTCTGTCTCCTATTCCCTCCCTTCACTTCCCTTCTTTTTCACGCCTATTCCTCTTTCTTCATACTCCCACCGCTGCTTCTGCTCAATTTCTTGCGTTCTGTTTTAAAGCTACCAAGTCCACTCAGTGCTGCCAGTAAGCACAGGGACATAGGGGCATCTACTGAAACATAGACTCTCAGGACCCATTAGGCATTGTCCTTAACAGAGTGACCAGTCTGGGAGTGTCCGATAAATCTTCACCAGCAATTGTCAATGTTGCCAGGGAAGGGAGAGTCAGTATTTTTCAGTGATGTGAGCCTTGAGAGTTTGCCCATGCTTTAGTATGTGGCCCTGTGTCCATACACTTACTGACAGCACTGAGTGGACTCAGTCAGCTCTAAAACAGAACACAAGAAATTGAACAGAAACAGTGGAGGGAGAGTGAAGGATTGTCTCTCTGTGTGTACACCAACTAGTTGTCAGCCTTTGTGTTAATCACGATCTTGTTCTTATAAAGATGAGTACTTCCAGAGCAGTGTGATTCTGTTCCCTTTTAGCAGAGTGTCTTGACTTTTCTGTTTTTCTTTTATGTGCTTCCATTGACACCTATCTCGTTGAGCCTTTGTTCTTTGGGGTGTAACAGAGACAAAAAGTCTAATCAGTGGAAGACTGTCTGACTGTATTTTGTGACCCTCCTTGTTTGCATGAGCTCACATTTACCAGACACTCCCAGACTGGTCACTCTCTTAAGGACAGTGCCAACTGGGATGAATAAACATAGCCCTGCACCTCTCAGTCATTGTATGAACAAGGGCACCTCTGAGTACATGCATGATAGAGACAGGGCAAAGCCAAGTTTAACTATTCCTTTGCAGACACTGGGATCCATCCAGCAGCCCGTGAGATGCTCTGAGCCTGAGTGGTGTCTGGGCCAAGTCAAACCGAGACAGAAGATTGAAGCAACTTAGTCCACATGTCAGCCTTCTGCGGTACCTTTACAAATACGTATGTATCTCCAGAACCCATCTGGATGTAGTTCATCAAACATTCATGAGGCAAAAGAATTCACAGCCTTAAAATGATCCTGGGTTAATGAACAGCTGGATTTGGAGAACGATAGCCATGCTGCCTGCAATGGTAGTTGCTGGTCACATCTGGTTATTTAAATCCAATTGAAGTCAATTAAAATAATATAAAGCATAAACATTTCCATTTCTTATTTCCAGCAGACACATCGCAAGTATGAAATCAGCGCTTGAGAGCTGCCATGCTGGATATGTAAATACAGAATGTTTCTGACATGGCAGGGAGTCATATTAGGTGGCATTGATGGAGCAGGGAGGTCACAAACTGGCATTTCTGGTTTCTTCTTCAGAGGAACTCCATAGTCCCTCCTCCCTTTTGATACGTCTTGTCTTCTATAATCACTTGTATGTCTGTCCTATTCGTTCTTCATGAGAATATAAGCTCTCTAAGGGCAAGATCTGCTGCTCTTGGCCTAGTGACATCAATGAACAATGAAGATCTGTTAGTCAGATTCAGTGAGTACCATCATGATGGATTTACTGCATGCACACAGACACCAAATTTCAGCAGAGGCTGGAAGAAAAGAGGGGATCAGAGAGTAGGTTTCTTTCAGTCATAAGTATATGTGGATGGGGGCCAGAGATGTATTAAATTGAAAGATGTTTGTTCTGTAAGAAAAGGCTTCTAAGAGTATTTGCGAGGTTAAAAAATTATTCGTTACTTCAAAGGGATTCATCCTATCTTTTCACAAAATAACAGGTTAATCCCCTTAGCTTATTTGTGTCCATCCAGAATAATTAAGATGTGTGTAGAAGATAGGGTAGATTTCCATCTCTGGCTACTGTTGTTGGTTTGTTTTGGTTTTGGTTGATAAATGGGTAGAGAATGAAACTTGCTGAGAACATTACTTTTCACAACCAGAAATGTGAAATACTTTGTCTTTCATCTAACCTCTCTTGTAACTAAGAGACATGTAAAGGCATTTTAACATAGAACATGCAAAGGAGACTTCATTAAAGAGACTTCCCATTAGTCTAAAAAGTTGAAATCCTAAGTAACTAAAATGTGAAGATTTAATTCACATTTTATGACATATATCTTATTTTCAAAATAATGGCACTTTGCAAATACATTCTTAGAGTGAATTGGGAAAGAGAGGATTGGGCTTTGAAGAGACAAATACACAAGTATACATTATCAGTAATTAAGCATTATATCAAACTCCATAGGGTTACAGTATTTTTAATATTACTGATATGAATCATTTTATGTGCATTTTTATTTTGCCTGCATATGTATTCGTGTGAGTGCCTTGGGTCTCTTGGAACTAAATTTACAGACTAGATTTACAGTTGTAAGCTACCTTGTGGATGCTGGGAATTGAACCCATGTCTTTGGAAAAGCAGCCAGTGCTCTTAAGCATGGAGTCATCTCTCCAGCCCCCAAGAGGCAATCTTAATTCACAGAAAGCTGGCAAATTGACCCTTCCTAAGACCTGCCCAGGAAGACAATGGCTTATACCTGTTTATTATGATAAAGTAGATTTAAATTCTAGGGCCTGCCCATCCCCAGCTTGAGTCCAGTTGAAACTAAGCAGGTTTTGCTCTACAATGTTAATATTCTAGAAATCTCTGTGGATAGAGAGAACCCCAGTCCTTGTTGTGATTTGCTAAAATAAAATAATCTGGGAAGAATCTGAATTTCCTTCAACATCTGTAAGATGTTGAAACCAAAACAACAACAACAAAAAACAAATAAACAAACAAAAACCCAACTTCACAATTTGTCCATTCATTTGACTCAAAATTGCTGGGTGATCCTTTGGGAGCATCAAATGGCTGTTGGAGGTGAGTACAAGCTTTAGAATCAAAATGGTGGTCTGAATTCTGTCTCCATTACATTCTAACTGTATATTTACAAACAGATCACTTGGAAGCCCAAAGCCCATGTATCAGTCAGTTCTTGAAGTATTCCTACCTTCCTAGAATACTGTAAGGGATATATAATATGCCAAACAAGTGTGAAGTAGAAAAACAGGAACAGCTATTGCAGATAATTTTCAATACACTTGCAGGAAGAGAAGACACTGTCCTGCACTTATAGCATGTGACTTAGATCTTCTATGATGAGAACTCTAAAGGAAATTAAGTTGTAGAAATTATGTCTGCTTTATGCCAAACACTGCTTAAGACGTGTTCTTTCATTTAATTCTCATAACATAACATTTGAGGTATAACTACCAATGACCTATAACTGTGTCCTGTTAACAGAGAAGGAAGCCAAGAGGCAGCAAAGTAGTGCATTGGGTAGTGCTAGAATATGAACCCAGCTCTGCCCTCTTCTTGAGACGTCTTTGTATTTTCTTTAAAAAAAAAACAACTAAACTCAATTTTTCTTAAGAAGCCAGCACCACGAGTTATGCCTCTAAGTCATAAGGGACTGCCCATACTGGCTCGGAATCTGAAAGAAGCATTACTCATCTAGGCTCCTAGAGTAGAGAGAGAGAGATTCCCTTCTACATCATCTGCACTCAGCTGAGCCTGAACATCTGCAGGAAAGAGAAGTGTGTGCTCTGCTCAGAGATAGAGTCAAAAACCAGAAGAAAAGACTCAGATTGCATAACTTTTGGTACAGTACTCAAGTCTATATGGCAATGTGCCTCATGCTACCTAAGAATTAGAGAGAATTTGGGGCCAAATTAGCTGGAGGTCCTAGGTCCATGAGTTACTGACTCCATAGATGTTTGTCTCTGTGAAACAGAAGGACAATTAGACAATGTACTTTTTCTTGTTCTTTCAAAACCTTATTACAAAGATAAGATTTGCATATTTCACAGAATGGAAGGATAAAAATTCAATATTGGGTGAACCCATTGGTTTAGCCTCTAGTAAGAGAATCTTGGTGAATCACTATAGAAGGAAAAGATCATGTGATAAAGCAGGAAATACAAGGTCAGGGTTCGGGCTCAGGATTTTAAACAACTCCTAAAAGCCAATATTTCTTTCTAAGGGCAGCACCTTCAATGGCCTAAGACCCTCCCACCAGACCCACCCCTTAAAAATTAAAAGTGCCTCTAATATTAAAGCTATGAGATTAAGCTACAAATGGATGTCAAACAACATCCAAGATGTAGCTACTGTTTTTCACAGCATTTGTATTTGAGTCACTCCACACCATGCATGTGAAGTCTGAGTTAAGACTAATATTAAAGTTAGCTATGTCATATTATATTTTTATGAGGTTCTCTAGTCTTAAACCTATGCTGTTTTAAGCCCTCCTTATTTTTCATATCCTCTTTATACTTCTTTCATTTGAATTTCTATAGTTTGTAACATATGATCAATATATAGGTTTTAATTTATTCATTTTGATGATTAAACTTATAATAACAAAAAATATCAACAATTATGATCAATTCCTTGACATGTTAAAAAAATAACAGCAATAAACATTGTTTAGCTGACCTGACTACTGTTTGCAAATGGTTGGCCATCAGGATTATTAACTGAGGTATATATATATATATATATAATATATATAATATATAATATATATAATATATATATTATATATATATAATCCCTGATTTTCCTAAGCAAAGATGAAAGGGCAGGTTATGGTGAGGGTGGTTCAGAAACCACAAAACTATTACTAAACTGAGTATGGTGTTTCTCCTGTGTTACTAATATGTTCTTGGTTAGTAGAACACTAAAGGCCAGTAACCATCAGGAATGGGAATGAAGGAGAATTAAAAGATCAAAAGATCATCTACTTACCTAAGTAGCCCAAGCTAAGGGAAGAAGTATAGAATTCAGGGCCAGTGAGATGCCTCAGTGGTATGGGTATTTGCCACCAAGCCTGACATCCAAGGCTGATGACCTCAGTTCCAACCCTGAGAAGAAACCAGCTTCTATAGATTGTCTTCCGACCTATCTGCAGCATGGCCTACTCCTCCCAAACCCATAAATGTATTTTAATTTTTTAAAAGAAATAAAGAGGGAGAGGAATTTTATAAAAGGCAGGGTGGCTGGAGATTTGGAGTGAAGTCAGAGTTCCTATCCAAATATGTAAACTGAAAATGAAAGGTTGGTTAAGATGCTCCTGGCCGTCATCCTCCAACTTGGCTTCACTAGATGTTGCAGGGAAATAACCTGCTTGCCTTCGATCAGCTGGAGCCCAGTCAGAGTCTGAGGCGCCTGCCCTATCCCCACAACTCTTCTCAACCATGCCAAGCCACCCACTCAGACTGGACTCTTGCCAGCTGGCACTGGACTTTTGACTTCTCATTTTTCTTTTGTTATTTCTTTCTTTCTTAGAATTTCCTTTGGTAATTCTTCAGTCCACCCAGACCAGCCCTGCCCTGTTTACCATGCCTGGCCAACACTCCTCAAAGGACTAATGTGCTGGCCATGCCCAGCTCCTCTTAGGAGCTGAATGAATTGTGACCCCAGCTTTTATGCTTAGCTTGGAGACCAGCTGCGCCTTTGAGCTTTTCCCAGAGATGCTGGCTGAGGCTGCACCTGCAGGGTGATGAATTTGCCCTGGCCTGAAAGAAGAAGGAGAAAGAGGGAGAATCAAAAGATCACTTGTGTTCACCCTCTTTGCACACTAGTGTATTTATACCACTCAAACACACCAGAGAATTTCAGAGTCTATTAAATAGTAATTACAGCATGAAAAATAAAATAAAATGTGGGAAAGGACTATTATATTTTGCTTTGGGAGCCAGGAAAAATTACCACAGAAATTTAAAATGAGCTTAGGAAATGTTGAATCAGAGCATTTGGGATTTACTTTGTCTCTCTATCAAACAACTGGGTCATTTTGATCACCTAGGGAATATCGAGAGTTCTATCTGCATTTCATTTTAAATAGGACCTTACAAAAACAAAAAGTAAAGGTGAGAGTCAGTACCTAAAAAAAAGCCTCTAATAAAGTTTTCTGAAGAAAACTTTAATGTTTATAATTGTAGATTTTCACAAATGCAGTGTTTATGAGTAATATCCAGGCATTTCTATCTAATCAGTTAGGTATCAAATTTTCCCTGTAACTCAGTAGTATCAGTGATCATGGTAGTTTATGTTTCAGGTGGTACACCATAGCCATAGGCTATAAAAAGGCCTCAGAGAGCAGATGGGTTCTGTTCAGCCTGCACAGCTGAAATATGTTTGGATGCATTCCTCTGTCTTCCTCAGCTTTCCACTGTATTAGACCCAACTACCTTAACATTCTCAGCCCTGAAATGCCAAGAAATTCTAAGATTAAGAACCTTGGAATGTTAACATCCATCTGTCCATTATAATTTATAACAAAAAGAACAAAGGGAGGAAGGAACAATTGCTTTTCTTGAAAGTAGCTAGGAGTGTGGTTCTCTGGGCCATCTGAGGAATGGGTTGATCTGATCAATCCTTAGTATCCATCTAGCCTGGGAAGCTATGAAGAGTTTTATTCTCTACCTACTTAGTTACTGTTCAAGGTCATCTAGAAAGTCTGTGGTGAAGACGAAATGAATCCTTTCTCCAGCAGGTATTTAATTGTGCTTGTTGGCCCACTTAGGCATACTGCTGCAATGCTAGCTGATGAATAATGTGGACTCTCAGGAGAATTCTGTATGCAAAAGAGCCCCTGCAAGCTTCCTTCAGCCCTTGCGATGAGATATGCCTTATTGTTTCCTAATGCATTATGGAGACAGATCTCTTCCTCCTGTTGGGATTTTACATCTGTGATCACTGTCACACAAGACAAGTTGGTCCACCTTGGACAATATCTGAACCAGGAATATTACTTAGAAAAATGGCTAGACAAAGACATTTAAGAGTCGGGAAAAGTTAAAGGCCAAGTAAAATGTCTGAGAAATTAATGTCTGGCCTATGTATGTTAGCAGTTTAGATGCACTTGCTAGGTCCTCTTTCCTTCAGAAGGGAAATAAAATGGATCTTCCATAAAAGATTTGCTGTCATCTCTTTCTCTGACTCCATCTCCAGCCCATCTACATTAGGTTCAGAACTTCAGGGGTATCCTCTGCTGATTTCACCTACTCCCTGTTTCCTTCTATCTTCAACATCCACAAAAAAGTAACTGAGATTCAATATGAGATATCAGATCTCTAAAGACAACAGCTAACATCTATTGGGCATTCGCTGTGTGCCAGGCATTCTGTCAAAGCTTTACATCTGTTATGTCAATTCTCACTACTCTTGCAAAACAGATTTTATGATTTCCATTTTCAAAAAGAAAAGGAAACCAAGACTTAGGAAGTTTCAGTAATTTTTCAAAGGTCACAGGGATGAATTTGAAACCAAGCCTTTCTCAAAGCTGGGCTTTTAATTCTAAAGTAATGCTCCTGTTTAGTTCAAAAGCTTAAAGTCCTTGAGAGTGTTAACTGTAAGCACCTTTATGTGCAGCAGAGGTCAGCATGGATTTCAGGTCCAGAACACATCCTTCTGGAAGATCAGTCCACAAAGTTGACTTCATATTATCAAATTACTACGACTTCCCCCTGCCATGAGAATGGCTACTGGGAGAATTTGCACTGATATAATAATTCTTTGTTAACCCTATATGACCAAAGTAAACATTGAATTTGAACAAAATCCCACTTACCCGTCATTGAAGTTATTCTCAAAAGGAAATATGAAGGGTTACATTGCAGTAGTCCAGCTCTGCAGACTTGAGAGCCAAGATGAGAAACATTTTCAGAGCATTTTCTAATATTTTACCTTAATTTTGAAGTGTATGAGCATTTTGCTGCATGGATGTACACATACCATATCCATGCCTGGTACCTGTGGAGGTGTCTTAAGGTTGCTATCGCAGCGATGAAACATCATGACCAAATGCAACTTAGGGAGGAAAGGGTTTATTCTGCTTATGTTTCTATCACACAGGGAATTCGTGGCAGAAACTCGAGCAGGGCAGGAACCTGGATGTAGGAGCTGGATGTAGGAGCAGAGGCCATGAAAGGATGCTCCTTATTGCCTTATTCCTCATGGCTTGCTCAGGCTGCTTTCTTATAGAACCCGGAACCCGGGACCGCCAGCCCAGGGACAGCCCCACCCACTATGGGCTAGACCCTCCCACATCAATCACTAATTAAGATAATATCCTACAGGGTTGCTCATCTACGGCTCAGTCTTATGGATGCATATTCTCAGTTGAGGTTTCCTCCTCTCAAATGACTCTACATGTGTTGAGCTGACTAAAACCAGCCAGCATTCTCTGGCACTGGAGTTAAAGGCCATTGCAAGCTGCCAGGTTGGTGCTGGGAACCAAACCAGGGTCCGCTGGAAGAGCAAGGACAAAACCAGGGCTCCTAAGTGATGAGTCATCTCTCCAGCTTGTTAGAACTTTTCTGGCTGTAACAATCTGTCCATCAGAGAGAGTGTGTGTGAAAAAGCAGATGTCTTAGGTCGTTATGTCTTCATTTGAGGATCAAATTTAGTTCTCCACTGTTGTAAATATACTATCCAAGGACAATAATAATTCCAAGTCAGAGGTTCAAAAGATTGGTTGTTTTTGTAGTGCTGGGGATCAACCTTGGATGTCCCATATACATAGCGCAATCACTCTTCCACTGAGCTGCATTCTTGGCTTGCTATATGCACTCTATTTTTCTACATGAGGCTCTCATTTAGCTCTAGTTCAGTATTTGGTCTGTAGATTTCTAGCTATTGATTCTAGTTACCACTAGTTGAAAAACAGAAATCCATACCCAGGACCTTACAAGCTTTGCTCGTGGGCTGAGAATAGAACGAAATGACTCAATGAAATTACAGAGATCCAAGTAAGTTTTGAGGGCCCTCCATGAGTGGCACTGTTTCTTATGTATTCCTTAGGCCGACTTAAAATAATTTACTTTCTTACAATAATTTTCTTGTATGTAGAATATGTAATTGGCTTTAATTTTAACTATGAACTGGGTGGGGATGGGAGGGGGAAGAACTCAAGTAGATTGCATCAGGCAATGCAACCATAAAGGAGAAGTCAGAGTTTGGATATAAATCATTTGACCTTCTCATCCCCAAAGAGCCCTATTTCTATTGTCCCACAGCCTTTGGTTGCTTCTTGTCTTTTCTTGCAGAAAAAGAGATATTATGTGAACATGATTCTATGGTAAATGTGTTTTTCTTTTGTCCCAAATCCATATGAAATTAATGCATATATTCAGCCTCATGTCCCACCAGATACCATCATTTTGATTACCATCCAAACCGAAACAAATGGGGAAGGTGAGTGTTGGGGTCATTTCTATCAGGGTGATGGCCATGTATTCCATTTTCCTTGGGATTTTATATTCAGAGGAGAGTGTTCCAAACATATTTCACTGGGAGAAAAGAGCATCAAATGTAATTGTCTAATTATTTTAAGGCCTGTCTTGAAATGTGTTCCTTGCCAATTCTGAGCCTTTAAGGCCACAGTTTGTTCTTTAAGGAAATGTTTCCTGAAACTGCCAGATTTTGTGTGTGGAACATTATTCTCCTAATTAGCAGAACATATTCTTTTTACATTTGACGAGTTTAACATGCCAGTCCCAGAATAAAGGTGTTTTTTTGTTGTTGTTTTGTTGTTGTTTTGTGTGTATGTTTTAAACTAATCTATACCAGCCATTTTTACTTTTACAGATTTGGAAATAGTTGATTCATATGTGTGATAAAAGTTAACCTAAATTATCTCGCACTTACTATCATTTCTACAGCATTGAGTATACTCTCCCTCACTTTCAGTTCAGTTGTACTAAGTATATTAAGACTTGAAATTGTTCAACTAAAACTGTATCACTTAGACACTAATTTCTTCACTTGGTTCTTGGTAGTTAGCTTTCTACTTTCTAGTTCTATGGTTTCTAACATTAGATAATTCTAAAAATGGAATAATACAGTATATTTCTGTTTGTCAATGTCTCTGAGATTCATCCTTATTGTACCACATGGTTGGCTTTATACTGACTAAGATAATTTGCTTGCTGGTTCTGTGACAAAGGCCCTTTGCAAAAAACAACTCATCTGGGCCCAGGGGTCTTTTCTGAGACTGTTTCTCCAACCAAGGAGAAACTAGGTTATATTCATTCAAGGACCATGAATGAATATAACCTAGAACCCCTAACCAGATGTAGCCCATCGCAGCTACATCTGTGGTTTCCCTAGTTAGGGGAATGGGACTGTCTCAAACATGAACTCAGTGGCTACTTCTTTGACACCCCCCCCCCCGCCACCAGGAGGAGCAGCCTTGCTAGGCCACAGAAGAGGACATTGTAGCCAGCCCTGAAGAGATCCGAGAAGCTAGGATCAGATGGAAGGGGAGGAGGATCTCCCCCATCAGTGGACTTAGTGATGGACTAGAAGGAGATGAGGGAGGGAGGGTAGGATTGGGAGGAAATGAGGGAGGGGGCTACAGCTGGATACAAAGTAAATAAACTGTAATGAATATAAAAATTGATAAATAAATAAAGGGGAATAAAAAAAAACAACTCAGGGAGGAAAGGATATGTTTGGCTTATATGCAGCCAATCAATAGGGCAGGAACCTGAAGGCAGAAACAGGAGCACAGATTATGGAGGAGTATTACTTACTTTCTGGCTCCCCGGGCTTCTGTTCAACAATCTTTCTGATACTCCAAGGACAACCTGCCTGGGAGTGGCACTGAGCCCATTGGGCTATCCCACATCAATTATTAATCAAGAAAATGCCCCCATAGACTTGTCTATAGCACAATCTGGTAGTGACATTTTAGGAGAATAAATCAGAGGATTCCAGTACCCATATACCAAGATATAAGCATGTTAAAATGCCTAACATAAAATGATGAGGTATTTGTATATTATTTTTGTACACAACTTTCTGTGAGGAATATTTTAAACCATCTCTGTGTTACTTATAGTACTCAACTCAGTTTAAATTCTATGGATCTAATACCTAATTCTATGTAAATAATATCAAGCATGCCTACTTATTCAATACATCACATTTCTTCCTGAATACTTTCCATCTAAGGTTGACTGGGTAATTGATGTGAACCCCATGGACACTGAAAGTCCATTGTGTATGTATCACTTTTTCTTTTTCCATTTGTCTATTGATAGAACTATAGGTTACCTCCAACTCCTGACTATTGTAAACAATTTTGCAGTGAACATGGATAGGCAAATGGTACTTTCATATTTTGCCTTTAATTATTTCATGTCCATACACAGAAGCAGAAATGCTGAATCATATGATAATTTTTAAATGTCTATTTTTTTAACCTTTGAGAATTGCACACTGGCTTTATACGTTTTTGAGAATGTCCTGTATTATTTCCTTTAATGGCCACTTTACATCCTGACCAATGAATGCATAAGGGTTTCAATTTCTCCATTACCACTTCTTATTTTCTACTTCCTTACTAGGACCACTCTAATGCGTATGAGATGATAACTCATTATGGTTGTCATATATATTTATTTTATGGTCTGTAATGTTAATCTGGGCTTTTTTTTCATTGCTTGTTGGTCATTTGTGTATTTTTGGGGGGCGGGGGAGACTGTTTAGTACTTTGCCAAGCTTTAGTTGTTTTTTGTTTGTTTGTTTTTACTGCTGTTGTTCAATTGTTGGACTTAATCATACTTATTTTTAACTCTTTTCCCAATAAATGACTTCAAAATATGCTCTCACATTTTTTAGGTTGCCTTTTGTATTTTGTTAATTTCTTTTCATGCACAGAAGGCTGCAAGTGTAAAATCATCCTACTTGTCTATTTTTGCTTTTAGGTCATACCTAACAAATAACTGTGAAACCCAACATTGAAATTTTCCTTCTCTGCTTTCTTCATGGATTATTCTGTGTGCTATACTTAGGCCCTCAACGTAATCTGAGTTAATTTTTTTTTGTAGACAATGCAAGCTAAGGCTGCTTCCTTATGCTTTCTGTGTGGATATCCAGTTCTGCCACTGTTATCTGTTGAAAGAACTGTACTTTTTTAGTTGTGAAGTTTTTGTCAGATTATTTTTGTTTATATCTGGGTTTAATGACCCACTGATTTATTTGTCTGTGTTTATCTTTTGTATTCTAGAAGTTTCATTGTCTTTTTCCAAAAGAACCCAATTCAGGGTTGGGAGACATATTTGATATGAAATCTGACCTTCTGGTCTCTGAGATACATGGTTGTTCAGTTGACTGAGGCTGTAGATGTGCAAAGACAAATTTGAACTCTTCAATATAATTGTCTCATCCTGTAATTGAAACTGAATGATGTATTTTTCATCATTCACCAGTGAGACTATAGGCCCATAAAAGCTATCTTTCCAACAGTAATACACTAATTGTAGAGCTTCTAAAATAATTTTAATGTGTACTTTCTTTCCATATATATATATATATATATATTTTTTTTTTTAAATTCAATCAAAACATGAAAGCTTGCAGTAATTCTATCCCAGAGTTCTGAAAGGAACGTTTGCACTTTGGCATTCTAGTATGAATTTAGATTGAGGACTAAACTCTGGCAGATTTTTTTTAAGTTCATAATGCCCTTAAACTTGTTTTGAAATCAATCTAAACCAACCTGTAGGTTGGTCCTTAACCTGCAGGTCACCATCCCTTTGCAGATCAGATATCCTGTTTATCAGCTGTTTACATTATGATTCGTTACAGTTTGAAGTAGCAACAAAATAATTTTACAGTTGGAGGTCACCACAACATAAGGAACTGTATCAAAGGGTCCCAGCATTAGGAAGGTTGAGAACCACTGCTTTAAACAGAAGCAAGCATAGGATGAACTAGGATGAACTTGTGGAGTTAACAGTATTTACAAAATATCATTCTGTAAGTTTGTATTTTATAAAATTTACCAATAAACATCAAAATCAGGTAATTTTATAGAATTGAAAAGCTTCAAATATATAATAAATGGCAAAGTAACCAGATTTGGTGACAAAGACAATAACAATGCTTCCCCACAGACCAGAAAGCTTCTACATCAGGGGCACACAAATTCATTCCACCTCAGGCTTGTCACAATATGAATGCCAAGATATTACCTTGTGAGACTAGTAACAAGATTTGCATATTAACACAACAAAAAGTCTTAAGGCCTTTTAAATGTTTCTATTAAAGTACGACTCAACTGTTTTTATTGTTTTATTTGTATTGTCATGTTTGTTTTTGTTTCTGTTTTTTGTCAAATGCAAACATATGCTTTACAAAGCAAAAAGGCAACACAAAGTGATGACATGAAGTGAGAGCTCGCTGTGTTCTGAACACTGGAGTTACACGCATTGTCCTTAACGGATATTTCTAGAAAACAAAAGTAACTGAAGTTCTTCAGTACTCAAAGCCAAAGTGCATTATAACAGGAATATATATGGAAATACATAACTATATGTAGTGTAGTTAGCTGGAAGCTAGTCTGTTCTTAGAAAATCAAAATTAATGCCAGTTAGCTATATAATGGGCTTTCTGTACCCAGTTGGAGTTCAGAACACTAGAACCAGTAACCACTGGTCTTAAATAAACTAGCAAGACACAGACCCTTTATCTAGCTGCCATCTTGTTAAATCATTAGGATCCAATATTTGTCTGAGAACTACTATTCAGCTAAGATGACATATGTAGAAATATAATAACATGACAATAAATGACCAATACAACTTTTATGAGCATTTAATATGTGCCAAACACTGTACTTAGAGTTTTATATAGATTTCTGCTTTTTATTTTATAACATAGATTCAGTTCTTCAATAAAATTATAAGAATCCATTATGAACAACCCTATTTTGTAACTTGAATAAATTGAGAGATGATACAATATTTCCATGGCCTGTGGCTGTTAAGTAGCCAGTGATATTCCAAGGAGTTTAATTAAAACATAGATGTCAAGTACACACATTTTTTTTTTTTTAGTACTAGGGATTGAAGTGAGAGTCTTATGCGTGGAAGCCAGTGTTCTACCATACAACTCCGTTTCTTGCCTAAGACGTATTTTCACATGTATGTATTGAGTATATTTGTGTTTCTAATAAAGATTTGTAGTGAGGCAAAGTTGCCATTTCCTTATTCAGCCAAGATCACATGGCTATTAGCACATAGGGAAAGCTGCTATTCCATAGTTTCAGTAAATTAACTTTACATAAAAGTATTTGAGCTTGGAACACAATGTACCATTTGGAAAAGAAAGAATCTCTGAAAACAAATGTGGTATTAATGAAAAAAGATAACGTACACTGAGTCTTTCATGAACAACCATCCCTGTTTGGCTCTTACTAAGAGTGACTGTTCATCTTTTTAGAAGCATAAACATGCACTTTCTAAAGTAATCTTTGTTTTTAAATAAATGACATCTTTAGGATTTCCTGGGTATTCCAAGTATGAATGTGTGTTTGGTGACTATCCTGGAGTATGTGCAGTTCTAATTTAAAAAGTACAGGAATTCTAGCTGGTGTCAGTGTAGTAAGTGGGCTATAGTAAGAGCATCCTAAGCCTCAATGTCTGCTTAGACACTGAAAGCATTCTGAACACAGTTTTCCAGCTATGTGAGTGGCTATACCCTTGTAGTAAACAAAAGATAGTCCACAGAATAAGCATAACATCTTCCCTGATCTAATTTTCAGATACCACATCTCCAGACTTTGATTTTGGCCGACATAACTTCTTCACGTACCTGTGTACATGCCTGGAACCGCATGACATGGTCCAAGGACTTCAGATTGCTTCACGCCTCTCGGGAAGTTCAGAAACACACACTTTCCGACTCTGGGATTCTATTCAACTGAGACTCACTTGAATGTTTATGCTATCTCTTTGCCGTTCTACCCACCACTGAATAGTGTTCAGAGCTTGGTCGGAAACTGGGCGTGTCAAGCCACCATGGCCAGATCGAGCACTGGGATAGCAGCTTGCAGAATGGTGCTGGCCTTGCTGATGACTTCATTAACTGAGTCTTCCCTACTGAATAGTGAGTGTCCCCAGCTGTGTGTGTGTGAAATTCGTCCTTGGTTTACCCCACAGTCCACGTACAGAGAAGCCACCACCGTTGATTGTAACGACCTCCGCCTAACAAGGATCCCCGGCAACCTCTCTAGTGACACACAAGTGCTTCTCTTACAGAGCAATAACATCGCCAAGACGGTGGACGAGCTGCAGCAGCTTTTCAACTTGACTGAGCTGGATTTCTCCCAGAACAACTTCACAAACATCAAAGAGGTAGGGCTGGCCAACCTGACCCAGCTCACGACCCTGCATCTAGAGGAAAATCAGATTTCAGAGATGACGGATTACTGCCTGCAAGACCTCAGCAACCTTCAGGAACTCTACATCAACCATAACCAGATCAGTACAATCTCTGCCAACGCCTTCTCTGGCTTGAAAAATCTCTTAAGGCTGCACCTGAATTCCAATAAGTTGAAAGTGATTGATAGCCGCTGGTTTGATTCTACACCCAACCTGGAAATTCTCATGATCGGGGAAAATCCTGTGATTGGAATCCTGGACATGAACTTCAGACCACTCTCCAACTTGAGAAGCCTAGTTTTGGCAGGAATGTACCTCACTGATGTTCCTGGAAATGCCTTGGTAGGCTTGGATAGCCTGGAGAGCCTGTCATTTTATGACAACAAACTGATCAAAGTTCCTCAACCTGCCCTGCAGAAAGTTCCAAATTTGAAATTCTTAGACCTCAATAAAAATCCCATTCACAAAATCCAAGAAGGGGACTTTAAAGATATGCTTCGGCTGAAAGAATTGGGAATCAACAACATGGGCGAGCTGGTTTCGGTGGACCGCTATGCCCTGGATAACTTGCCAGAACTGACAAAGCTAGAGGCAACCAATAACCCCAAACTGTCATACATCCACCGTCTGGCTTTCCGAAGTGTCCCGGCTCTGGAAAGCTTGATGCTGAACAACAATGCCTTGAATGCCGTTTACCAAAAGACGGTAGAATCTCTTCCCAATCTGCGTGAGATCAGCATTCACAGCAATCCCCTGCGCTGTGACTGTGTCATCCACTGGATTAACTCCAACAAAACCAACATCCGCTTCATGGAGCCCCTCTCCATGTTCTGTGCCATGCCGCCCGAATTCAGAGGGCAGCAGGTGAAGGAGGTGTTGATCCAGGACTCAAGGGAACAGTGCCTCCCAATGATCTCACACGACACATTCCCAAATCATTTAAACATGGACGTCGGCACAACACTGTTTCTAGACTGTCGGGCTATGGCTGAGCCGGAACCGGAGATCTACTGGGTCACTCCCATTGGAAATAAGATAACTGTGGAAACTCTGTCAGACAAATACAAGCTGAGTAGTGAGGGCACCTTAGAGATAGCAAATATACAGATTGAGGACTCAGGAAGGTACACATGTGTTGCCCAAAATGTCCAAGGAGCAGACACTAGAGTGGCCACAGTCAAGGTTAATGGAACCCTTCTAGATGGTGCCCAGGTGCTGAAAATATATGTCAAACAGACAGAATCCCATTCCATTTTAGTATCTTGGAAAGTTAATTCCAATGTCATGACATCAAACTTAAAATGGTCATCTGCCACTATGAAGATCGACAACCCCCACATAACATACACAGCCAGGGTTCCGGTAGATGTTCATGAATATAACCTAACACATCTACAGCCTTCTACAGATTATGAAGTGTGTCTCACGGTATCCAACATCCACCAGCAGACTCAAAAGTCATGTGTCAATGTCACAACCAAAAACGCTGCCTTCACCCTGGACATCTCAGACCATGAAACCAGCACAGCCCTTGCCGCAGTGATGGGCTCCATGTTTGCTGTCATCAGTCTCGCGTCCATCGCTGTGTACATTGCTAAAAGGTTTAAGAGGAAAAATTACCACCATTCGCTAAAAAAGTATATGCAAAAAACCTCTTCCATCCCCCTGAACGAGCTATACCCCCCACTCATTAACCTCTGGGAAGGTGACAGTGAGAAGGACAAAGATGGCTCAGCAGACACCAAGCCAACCCAGGTCGACACGTCCAGAAGCTATTACATGTGGTAACTCAGTGGGTATCTTGCTTCTGGTAGTAAGGAGCACAAAGACATTTTTGCTTTATTCTGCAAAAGTAACAAGGTGAAGACTTTTGTACTTTTGACTTTGCTAGTTTGTGGCAGAGTGGAGAGGATGGGTGGATATTTCAAAGTTTTTTAGTATAGCGTATCGCAAGGGTTTGACACGGCTGGTAGTGACTCTCAGCTTCCAGTTTGTGTTTGGTTTTTATCCTTATCATTATTATGATTATTATTATATTATTATTATTATTATTTTATTTTAGTTGATGTGCTAAACTCAATAATGCTGTCTTAACTACAGTGCTCAATAAAAATGATTAATGACAGGTGGGGGTTCCCTTGTGCTTGACCCCTTCTTCTGAAGCCATCAATACACAGAACCGTGTCCTCTCGAAACCTAACATGTGGTTTGGAAGCAGCATTAAATCCTTTGTAGCAATCTGGTCTACAGACTTTTAACTCAAGCTAAGACTAAACTTGCTACTTTGTTGAATGATGTTAGTTGACTGTACTGTAATGTTGTATCAACTGAACTGAATGTTTGCCTTTCAGCAATGACTTTCCTTTCCTTCCTCTTTCTTTTGTAATAGTTGAAGAGGCTTAGAACAAGCTAACAGGCAATAGAAATATGTATATCAGATTTTCTAATGTAATGAACTACATGTTAATTGTTACTATATTCTTTTTATCTTTAGTAGACGATTTTAAAGAAGAAAAGATAATTTTGTTGTGTTTAACTCACCAACTTGGTGTATAATGAAGACAGAAGTATAATAAATTAGTTTGTTCTGATTTTTTAGAACACTTGCAATAATGTATCATTTATTAGTTGTTGCCAGTTACAGAGGTAATATCTTTCACACCCATGCAAAAACAACCAGAGCATATGTGTACATATTGTCTTTCACAGTCAGGCCCTAAAATCTTTTGAGTTCTTGTAAAGAAAGAAGTATCCATTTTAACTAAGTCTTCCTGGGCCAGTGAGATGGCTCAGTGAGTAAAGGTTCTTGCCACCAAACCTGGGGATGTCACAGTGGAAGAAAAAATGACTTTAATTTGTCCTGACCCTAAATATATGCACCATGATATTCACACCCAAGTATATCCATGCTCTATGCACATACAATACGCAAATTCATTGGAAGAAATAAATCAATGGACACATTTTCAAAAACAGGAATTTATATTTTCAGTATTATTGACTAAAAGCTGATGGAAGTGTCCATAATTTTTTTTAAATTTTTTTAAAGAACATATGACTGTAACCCAAGCAAAACTACACATTGGATGTGTCATTCTCTTTGTTTCATTATTTTACAGTATGCATTCCCCATCAAGGTCTAAAACACAGAGCTAAGGTTTTAATGTTTCAAAATTTATTATAGTATCCTATTTAATAGCTATCTCTGTGCTTATAGGATATCTACTGCTATGGAGATATCTGCTGGAATAGATGGTTGACAGAAGACAAAGTGATTTCTTAAGGATGGCATTTGTCATCCAAATATTACACACAGTTTATCTCAATCAACTATTTCAAGATTGCATAGGAACCATGTGCATGAAGTTCAGAATGGGAGGAGTTAGGTTGCAGAGTTCTATGAATGGCAGAGAGAGCAGACTAAAAGTACGGGTGGATGACAAGGTGGATGACAAAAGGACCATCTAAAAATCCACGTTGATAAGGCGGAGAAAGAAAGAAAAAGCTGTTCCAGATGGCAGCTCCTGCATCAGGAGTGACAGGGTGGTAGAAAGGGACTATGAAGAAACAGGTGCCAGATGAGAAGAGGAAAGGATAAGAGAACAAACAGAAAGTGGTCCAGATGAGGCAGGGAGGGAGACTTTCTTTGTCAAATGTTGTGCTTTGTGAATCACCCTTTGGAAGATCAGCATTTTCATCTCCAGTCCAAAGGAGAGTGGGAAGAAAAATCCCAGATTCTTCAAGCAAACTGCAACAAAAATATAGCCCATGTCAGAACGAGAAGCACTTCTCAGAGGCTTTGTTTGCTGATGAGAAAAACACAGAACACAAGAGGGGGTGTGACCCTCAGGCCTCCTCTGCCCTCCATCAATTCCTCTAGGCCCAGTGGTCTTCCAACGCTTACCCTTTGTGCCCCTGCTTCAAACATGCAGGATATCCTCAAATCCCCACTTACCTGAAATAAGGTTTAGAACAAATGCAGACCAGAGGCATAGCAAAGCATCTTGCATCATTTTACTGCCAAATACACAAGGGAGACAGAATTGAAGATGCTTCCTATGCAACTGTGGCCATTCTTGTCTTCAGACCTAGGCTGAGCAGCAGCCCACATAATTACAAATCTGGCAGCTGGGAGGCAGTTCACCACCAAAGCAAGCCTAGGCCCACCTGCAGTTGCAAGAAGACATCATTTACCCTTAAAGCCATGTTTTTAGCTGGCACAGAGTGTGGGTTTGAAAAGAAGACAGCTCAGCAATTCCTCCATTCTGTATACAGAACAGGCACAGGGGAATCCAAATGTTCATTGGAAGAGTATCACTTCCCAGGCCAGTTTGGGGTAATTACTTCTTTTGCTTTAAAAAAAAAATCTACAGCTTATTTTATCCCATCCATGTCACTGGCTTTCTCTTGATGGAAAGCAAGAAGACAGAGTATTCTTTTCCTTAGTCAAGTATTCACTCATCTCTGTCTCATATGGTAAGTTATGGAGCCAGTGAAATCAGACATGTAAGTAGATGCCGATGGACAGGGTTGATCTTCTCACCCTGTCTTGCTTTACCCACCAAGTGGCTGCCGTAGGTCATATTGTAGTCCCACATTTTCCATTCTGCTTTCTGTTGTCCTCTGACCTAATTCTACATGGTTATTTTTGGAGCAATTTCTTAAAATGAGCAGTCCCTAGTTTGCTCATTTAATTAATGACAAAACAGACCAGATCTATGAGTTTGCCTTGAGTTTTTGGAGCCATAAAAAAGAGACATTGTATTTGATATCACTGTTTCTTATTTGTCATTGTGTAGCAAAAAGGAATCATTGACCTGCTCTTGGCAAACAGGACCTAAGTCTATTTTCTCACAGTTGGTTTCTGAAGGCATCACCGTTTTGGTGTTTGCTCTCATATCCTGTCAATTCATTTTCCCAAGTATTTTTTTTCGTTGTTACTGTTTTCACCACTGGAGGAATAAAAATCCTTTGTGTTTCTGACACTCCTGGGGAACCCATACTTTCTGCCTTTTGGTTCACTGAGAAGGAAATTTAACTTCTGATACATTCAAGGTACAACTGAAAAAGGCTTTCTCACCTCAATTCTATCTCAACCTGTTTGCAAATTGACCTTTAAAAAATTCAGAAGTTAGGCAGCTATGTTCTTTGTTGTGATGCATATGCATATGTTGGGGGAAAAGCCTAAGGTTTAGTACTATCTCCAGTTTCAGGGTGTAGGCTCTCTTGAAACAGCCAACATGGATGAGTAGAAACTATGACAATGTGGTTTATATTCAAGTTAAAAATTACATATGTATATATACATATTATCATAACATGCTTTACTATGGAAAATATGTGATTTTGATTTATTCAAAAAAATTCAAAAGGGATTACCTGGGAGAGAAATTGTGTGCATGTGTGTGTGTGTATGTGTGTGTGTGCTGGTGCCTGTGAAGGCCTGAAGAGGGCATATGATCCCTGGAGCTGGAATTAAAAGTGGTTGTGAACTGCTCTCTGAAGATACTGGGAACTGAAGGTTCTCTGCAAGAGTATTATATGCTTGTGACCACTGAGCCATCTTTCCAGCCCCCAGAGAAGGCTTTTCTATATCCAAGTTTTAGTGTCACCATGCAGATATCTCAAATGAATTTATTTAAAAACCCATGGTCAGCTTGAGAACTCTAATGTGTGCATATGATTCCCCAACGGTCTCCTCCTCCCCCTATAACACAGGCACGCATGCACACACACACACACACACACACACACACACACACACATACAGGTGTGCCTGCACACACACACAAGATTCTCTTAGTACTGGAAACCAGGGCTTTAAGAAATAAGGAGATGGAAAGGAAACTAAGATTTTTACCCTTGTGGTTTCAGCACAGGTTCATAGAACTGAGTTTATTTTTGTCTCGTAGAACTTCTCAGACTTCACACTACTTGATTAAAGTATAGACAAGTGAGTGTTAGTGTATCTCAGGGACCTTCCTGAACCATGGATTCTGAGAATATCCTCCTGAAAATAGCCGGGTAAATGGCACAATATTCTTTCCAATTTACAGTCTATAGCAAGACCTCAGCAGGTAGGCATTAGCCAGACAGAGGCTGGCCATGTCAGGGTTCACTTGCAGTTTTCTCTGACCAGCACCCTTCTAGGGTGGAAAAGGAAGCATCTATAGATTGGCAGATGAAGCATGTGGGTGAAGACAGAGTCATCACACAAGAGGATCCAGTGTGATTACACTGACGAGAGTTCCATCGTAGGCTCTAACAGAATGGTCACAAATTTCCCTATAAGCTGGTAACTTACAAGTTGGCATTTGAATGCAGCAGAGCATATTTGCAGGTCTCACTAATATACACATAGACATAAGGAGCTCAAAGAGACTGAAGATCCTGCCATAGTGGACAGAGATGTATAATTTATAACAACAACTTAGGAAAATAACATGAGAAAGATTTGCTTTCTATTTAGGCATCTGTAAGGAAGTATGCTAGATCACTTGCTTGTATTCCATATTCTCTGACACAAGCATTTGTGAATGTGCCTCAAAGTGGAACAAGTACCTGAAACCAAGCAGCTGGTAAGAAACAAAACTGGGAGCTTAAACTACATGACTAAAATGTGTATTTTTTTCAACTACATAATGGTCCCTGTGTTAATTCAAGCATATTTGGGCACTTGAAGCAGGAGTAGTGGAGCTGAAGATAGCAAAGCCCACCAGGGAGGCCAGGATAGGGTTAGGACCCCACCTTAAGAGAAATATTCAGCCCTCCAAATCAACTGATTCTACGTCTTCAGCAAACCTTGGATTAGAACTACGGGCTCAGTGTCCCTTGTCAGAAATGCTTAGCACCACATTGCAGGATCCATTTCAGGTTTCAGTTTTGTTTTGTTTTGTTTTAATTTCACGCAATTATGATTTGCACTGGATGATCATCCATAACCTGAAATATACCTCGTATAAAAGCTTAAGCATTCTTTCAATGTTCAAAGCACTCTCTTAACATTACAAAAAAAAGTTCAAAAAAGTTTCATTCAGCATTTTAGATGAGGAGACTCAGTGTGGATTTTTAAAATGTTGCATATGTACTGAGCACCCGAAGACTCAAGTACACAAGAGAATGTGCACTTCTTTAGGCAAATTCTGGGCCATTTTACAGGACAGGCAAATACCCGTGGAGTTCCTCAAGGACACCAAGGATAACCATGAGTCAGCGCAAGCCAATAGGGAAAGATCAATAGACATCAAAGGTTTGTGACAATAACTCCATAAGAACAAGTGGGAGAAACTGAAGCTGCAGAGATTGGAGGGAGAGTAATAAAAATACGAGCAAAATGACAAAATGAGTGGGCACCAGAAATAGTAAATTCTGTGTAGTGAGCACCTGACCTTTGGTGTCATGAGCAATCTTCCAGTAGTTGTTGGGAAATTTTCACTTTCCCATACTTTTTAAATGAGGAAACCTATCGAGCTCAACCTTTATAAGTGACAAAGCCAAAATCCCCACCTTGGCTGTTAGACTCAAGGGTCCATGACTGTCTACTAAGAGGAAGCAGAGTCCTGAGCCAGGCATCTCATTTGCATGGCTGATTTACTTTGTAAAGCAGGAAGTCAGTTCATGATCCTGAGAAAGGATTTTCCACAAAAGTGTCCTAATGTATTTCATGCCATAGGAAAATAAGGACAGGTGAGATAGCTCAGTGAGGAAAGACGGTTGCCATGTAAGCCTGGATACCTGAGTTCAGTTCCCAGAGCCCATGTAAATACAGATGGCTCAGAGGTTAAGAGCACTGTCTGCTCTTCCAGAGGTCCTGAGTTCAATTCCCAGCAACCACATGGTGGCTCACAACCATCTATAATGAGATCTGGTGCCCTCTTCTGGCGTGCACATGCAGACAGAACATTGTATACATAATAAATAAATAAATCTTAAAAAAAAAAAGATTTATAACATCATCCAGGGAAAAGGACTGTTCTCTACCTTTAGTCATCTCATCTTTCTGGCCAGCACTGGGTTGGGGGGATAAGCCCCCTTGGGAACTGTAGGAAGAGTTTTATACCAGCGAAGTGGCTTGTGCCTGTAATCCTGGAACACAGCAAGACACTGAGGGAAAGTGGTTTCGTGATCTCAGTGCACTGGACATTTAAACTCTTATCACCCTTTCTGCCTTTTAGAGGAAAATGGCTGGTAATATCTCACACATTACTGACAAAACTGTGAGCAATAACCTACAAGAGTTCTTGTTAAAAATCGCACACGCTCATCAATAATACTTGATTTCACCAATTTTATTGTAACTGGCTTAGAGTACTGGCTCCCACTATAAGTCCTCTCTGACATTCGTTTGAACATGTTATTCTCTTTCATCTATTTAAGCATGTGTATGCTTGGCATGTACATGGAAGTCAGAAGAAAACTTGTAGGAATTGGTTTTCTCCTTTCCTGAAGACAAGTCATCAGGCCTGGAAGCAATCACATTTACCCACTGAGCCATTTAACTGGCCCTGTTTCTTCTCATAACAGTATCATGGTCACTCTAAAGAACATATTAATAATAGTATGTATTCCATGGCTCAAGAAAGGGGCATTTGATTTAGTTCTCATTTTTCCCTGTGTGTGTATGTACATACATGTATATATGTACATACACACATACTGTTGTAAAATATGCACTCATATGAATATAAAATTGGAATCGTGGCATGGTGTCATGTACTTTTTCCTATCATGCAAAAAGCAACTATCTTTCATATTACAAATTCTCTTGCAAAGCATGGTATTAATATCCATAGTCTTCTCATATATAATATATATTTTATAAAAATGAACAATTCCTTCCCTGGAACTAACTCCAGAGATGCATCTCACATCAAGCACTAGATGGATGAAAATGAATCTATGCTTCCCACCCCATTTAATGATAGTCATGGAGGAAGAGAGATGTCCACCTGAAGGAAGATGAAACGCTATAAAGAAGCAGATGTGCCAGATAAAACTTCAACCTGAACTATTGAAAGTCAGAACTGAAACTTATGGTAACAGTCCTATGAGAAACAGTCGGGTAGGATTAGGAATACATGACCATATGCATTCGTTTGGCTTCTGCCTTGGCAACAAACAGCTGAGATTATCGGCTTGGCCTCACAATTAAAAAGGGTTCAGTCTGTGTCCTTGGTTGGAGTTCCCATGGGCCTCTGGCAGAACTTGGTAGGGTTCTGGAAAATGAGGGGCAGCTGGAAAATGAGGAAGAGAAACCATGCTCCATTATTTCCTTAGAAGGCATAGAGCATGCCTGTAAGTCCCATCATCTACCAAGAGTGCCACAAACTGTGGTCCTTTCGCTTGAGGATCATTGGAGGTTATTTAAAGTCTAAACTCTAACTCTGACTCAAGGACATAAAGAGGGTTGGAGATTCTGTTGGCATTCTCAAGAGGAAAAAGAAAGGACTCAAGAAGAGAGTGACTAGCATGGGAAATAAGGGAGAAATTATAACAAGGTTTTGTGCCGACATGAAGAGAAGCTGGGTCATAAAGACTCTGTGGTCCCAAGCAAACCTTTGCTTCCTTTCTTTTTTTTCATCCATCATAAACACTGGTGGCATGCCTTCCTAGTGAGAAAAAGAGATGCTTGCAGAAGCAGTTTGATCGACCTCTCTAAGCCCTAGAGCATCCATGTGGAATCTCTGTTGCAGTAATATGAAAGACACAAGCATTAAATAGATGTGAGGCTTCTCTAATTGCTTATGTCTGTCCCAGCCGGTGGCCCACAATTCAAATAGATTTTCTTTAATTTCTGCTGTCAAGAAGAAAGAAAGAAAGAAAGAAAGAAAGAAAGAAAGAAAGAAAGAAAGAAAGAAAGAAAGAAAGAAAGAAAGAAAGAAAGAAAAGCTAGTGCTTGTTTGGAAAAGTGAAACAAATAATGCAGGGTGGGGTTGTTAAAACAGGAATCAACTCTCTCCTGGACTGGTCCCTTGTCCGTTCAGAATATCTCTAGTACACTTGCTTGAACAAAATTCTGTTTTGTGGGTAGTACAGAAACAAATAAAACCTGAGCTAGGTATCCTAATAAAGAACAGGGCCTGGTGAGATGGCTCAGCAGGCCAGGGTACTGAAGACTGACAGCCTGAGCTCCATCCCTGGGCCCTGCATGGCAGAGGGAGAAAACAGCTCGTAAGAGTTGCCTCTCCTTTGTCATCCACACATGCACAGTGCCCACAAGGGTTCCTGCATGAATACACACACACACACACACACACACACACACACATAGAGATGTACATACAAACACACACACAAAGAGAAATAAATGTAATAATAGCAAGCCATACTTTTATACCTGCACCACAAGCCTGCATATTGCCTCCTTTTTATTTCATAAATAAAATTAGCCAAATGCATTATTGGCCCACTATGAAATACTTATGAAACCAAACTCTAATCCTGTATATTTCTTTAGTGGTGTGTGTGTGTTTTCTCTGTCTCAATCTCTCTCTCTCTCATTCTCTCTCTGTCTCCCTCCGTGTGTGTGTGTGTGTGTGTGTGTCTATGCACTTGTGTCCACATGCCCATGAACTCAGGAGGTTGGCCTCTAATGCTTTCCCTAGTCACGTCCTTATTTTCTGATATAGGCACTTGCCAATTCAGCTAGACCCAGGGATGCCCCTGTGTCTTCCTCCCCAGCATTAAGATGACAGGCACACCTGGCTGTTTTGTGTGTCTGTGGACTGACCTCTCTGGCATTTCTACTTGTACAGCAAATACTGTACCAAGTGAGCCATTGCCCCAACCCTCTCCTCAGTGTTACTAGTTGAATTACCTCTTGATACTAAGAAATTGTAACAGCAAAGACTGACAGAAGTGTTGTATCTCCCGGTGCAATTCTTAACAAGTGTTTTGTCAGTAATAGATGATATTTTTATCATAGAAAGAGGAGTCCAAACTTTATTGCAAATTCCATCAATCCATTATCTGAATTACAAGTTTCTTTTTGGAGAAAGATTTAAATAAATATCTCAATTCCCATCCATTTTTCTGGTTGGAAAGTTAAGTTATAATTAGCTTGTCATTAACTACATAAGTTCAAACAAACCATTTGTGTGCACACACACACACAAACATATTAGAGAATCTGAATATCAAGGGGGTTGTTGGATGGGTGCAGCCATTCAGAACTTTGGCTTCTCAGTGAATAACAAAACTTTCTATTTCAATGTTATGTCTGCTAATAGATTTTTGGACAGTTGCAGGGAACACTCTGCCATTTGGTTGATTGAGAAAACATGCTACAGAACTTGACATTTCTTTCTTCCCCAACCCCTCCATGTTGAGAACTTGGAGGTTTTGCCTTAACTATTCTCATAGTGTGGGACTCATTCATTGGGAGCACCTTCATGGTCTGCAGAGGCTGTGCCACTTGTGGGGACCAGGAACTAGGTGCATTTGTGTTTGGGCACCAAGAGGCTATCCAATATGCTGCAGGTATCACTGGATTCTGGAGATACGTAGATGCCTCAAGAAGACAAGTCTGTGTTCCCTATGGTTCTGTGGGGTAAATCACAATTCCTCATACTCTGAAGGCCTTATTCAAATAGCCAGCCATCTTTGTGGCCCTAGTGGTTCTTGAGCTTTAAAGATGACTAGCAGGAATTCATAATCAACCTTCTCTGACTCTGGAGCAGTGGGTGGCCAGCTCATATATGGAAGGGGAAGAGTTTAAGGAAGAATAATGACAGGTAAGGACTAGAAACAAAGTCAAATAAACAGTGTGGAAATTTCAAACAGAGGCAGGGAAAACACAGAAAACAGCACATGGGCACTGAGTAGAAGGCCTCCAGCTCCCTAAATTTTCCAGAATATGAGACACTGGCAATAGCAGATAAACCAGGTGGGGAAGAGCTCCTGACATCCACTGACTTCTCCTTTTCCCTTTTCTTCTTAAAAGGCCATAAGTATCTGGAATGATCCCCCAAAGCAGTGACATCATTTAAACTTGATCACCTCTACAAATAAAAGGGCATTCTTACATATGAGTTAGAAGACGGCACAATTCAGCCCATAATTGTCCTATTTTAGAAGCTTGCTATGAACTCTGGGTAGGATTATTCTTTACAATGTCAACTTGAGTTTTATTCCTTCATTTACTGTGGGAGGTTGTTATCAAGACTTGTTAATAAGTGAAAAAAGAACCTATATAACCCATTCAGTTTGACAGCTTTCTTTTGCAGTAGATGGAGAAAGGAAGAGAATAATTTGGTCAAGTCTTCCCAACCACTGAGCAGAAGAATTTCAACTAGAATTAAGTTCTAAATCCCAGAAACAGAAACATGAGAGCCTCTCCAACAAAAATTTCCTCCCATGCACCCAGAAAGTTTCCTAAGCCTTGTTATTGTCAGTCCTGAGAGTGTCTAAGCTGTGATCATATACTATGCTCATAGTTTATATGGATATGAAAGTCTTGCTCTGAGCTCTTATACCATGTATGAGAAGTTCCTTTCCATTTTCACCCCAGTACTCTACCTAGATCAGTTGTGTTGAATAACCCCAAGCTGTATCACCTTCCTTGCCCACATATACACATCTTGATACACATTTCCCCCCTTAAAACAAGGCAGACCTCATCTTTTCCTTATCATCTTTTGAGGGAAGATGATGGCAAGATAAAGTAATTCCTCCAGAGCTTTTCAAATACCAAACTCTCTGCTTCCCATGCAGTTATTTTTCTGAATCAAAAAATAACCACAGGTGTTGATTTTAAAACATGTTTACACTGAAGAATTATTAAATCAAGCCAATTACCATACACGGCACCACGCAGTCATTTAAATCTCTGTGACAAGCAATCTCTGATAACGGCCTGAAGGAAATAACTAAATCCATATCCCACATGCAGAATTCTCCAAACTAACTTAAACTTCCGAGTCATGAAATATATCTGTCATGCAACTAATCTTCCCCATCCCCAAAGCTCACGGGCTTTTGGAGTCTCACTAGTACATATCTGGTGAGTTTCAGTTTACGATGAAGCCCGATTCTCAGGCTGCAATGCTGCATATAGCAGCCCCCCATTTATTGAACATCTACCCTGGGTAGCACGTGATCACAGGGTGGATCTGTACTGGTCAGGATGAGTAGCATGGAGAAGAGGCTGGCTGACACTGCTTCATCACAGAAGCTCATCAAAAATAAGAGACATTGTGCAGATCTCATGCAAGTCCAGAAGAGCATTCACAATTCATGAGGCTGTCACATTGACCTCAGAAAAGGCTATGAGAATATAAAGAAAAGATCACTTGGAACTGTGAAGAGCAGGAAACAGGGTGGGTTTATTATTGTTGTTGTTGTTATATTTAGTTTTTTGGAAGTAACCATACAAGAGGCAATACTAAAGTAGGTACTCAAAAATTAAGAAAATGTTGACCTTGGGAAAGCAGAGAAAGCATGACAGACAGCATAAAGCAATAGAAGTTTGAAGGAGAATGAAAAGTATCAGGTACTCCACAGCACTTAGACCACAGTACTTAGGATCAGGAGACAGGTGGCAAAAGTAAACATTTAGAGCCTTGTCAACATTCTATGCACAATGGTGAGTGCTTTATATGCAGAATTTCATTTTATCTTCAAAGTAATCCCAGGAAACAGATTTCATTCTCTTCCCTGCCCCTACCCCCATTTGATACAGGAGAAAATGGGAGGCTTAGCAAGTTAAGCCATTTTCTCAAAGTCACACAAAATGCAAAATGATTGTTTAACCTTGCAACCTGTGCTTATCACCATTACACTATTTAAGAATTCAATTGATAAAGAAAACTAAGGGCCAGAATGAAGGTCTAAGCTTAATTCTGCATGCTCAAAGGAGTTACAAAAGGGTTCTGAACAATGTCATTCTTTAAGAAGGCGGGCATCCGGTATATTTTTAAAATAAAACTGGTGCATTTTACACAGTAATGAAACTCACTAAATGTGACACACAGATTCCATTCCAAATATAAGAATTAACTGTCTTTATCTGCTTCTCTCCTACCAGAACTTCTTCCTGAAGAAGGTCATATTCACATATAAGCTACCCTCTTATGAAGTGACTTGCAATATCATTTATTTGCTGTCCGTAACTGGATTCACCTTTTTTGTCTATAGAAATACAAATGCATGTGGGTAATCATTAGTAACTTTCAAATGAGATCATATTTCTCATAAATATTAAGGTTGTGTTATGTTTTCCATTAAGGTCTTTGATCCTGTTGGGGTTGATCTTTGCATGAGGATGAGAATATTACAGGGATCTACTTCCATTCTTCTGCATGTGGATAGACCTGCACTCTGAAATGTTAGAGGAAGAAATAGGGAAGGGCTTCCAAAATACATCTCTGGGTTCTTGGGAAATAATATCAAGTGACAAATGGGACTTCATAAAGTCAAGATGCACAACAAAGAAAACAACCAGTGAAACAAGCTAAAGAATGCGAGAAAAATCTTTGATAGCTCTACATCTGACAGAAGGATAATAGGTTAGAATATACAAGGAATTAAAAATCCTAATTAATGAATAAACAATTCTCAAAAGACAAAGTATAAATGACTAATGAATATATGAAAAAAATGTTCAACTTCACCAATCATCAGATAAAGGCAAATTGAAACAACTTTGAGACTTCTTCTCATGGCAATCAGATTGTCAGTCATGTGGAAAACGAACCACAAGACTGGTATGGATGTGTACTGCTGGAGGGCATTTAAACTGCTCCAGTCACTATAGAAATCAGCACGGATGTTCCTCAAAAAACGTAAAAGTAGACTACTATATAAGCCAGTGATGCTGTTCCTGGCATTTACCTAAGATTCCACCTCAAGTATCACAGAGACATTTGACATTCGTATTTATTACCTCACTGTTCATGGTAGCTAAAACATGGAACCAACCGAGGTGTTCCCTGGTAGGGAAACAGATAAAGACAATGTGGTACATATGCACAATTACTTTGCTTTCAGCCACAAAGACAAATGAAGTTTATGTCATTTGCAGGAAAATGGATATGATCAGAAGTGAAAACATGTTAAGTGAAATAAATTAATCTCAGAAAGATAAATATCATCAGTTCTCTTTCATGTGTGGTGCCTAGATTTTAGATAGACAACAGACAGACAGATAGATAGAGTCATGTATGCATATAAGACACAGAAATAGAAACTAGTCTAGCAGGAAAACAAAGGGAACAAATGTAAGGGGGGGAGGGGGAAGAAGGGGGAGAAACAGGGATAATGGGACAGTATGAACAAAATACATTATTCCATACTTGCATAAAAATGTCCTTAGATTATATAGTACTGTGTATAGTAAATATATGCTAATGTAAACAGAAATGTGTTTGAAGTTTTTCATCATAGATCTTATATACTTCAGTCTTCATTGAGCTCCTACTGTTTACCATGGGATACCAAGAGTATAACATTGACCTGGTCCCTGTCCAGTTTGGATTTGTATTATTAAAGGACAATTGTATTATACACAAGTACTTCGTTCATTTCCAGTCTATAATTGCTATGAAAAAAAATAGAATTGAGGTAAGATGAGCCTGTATAGGAAATAGGAGTGATCTATTCCATCCCCCATGCACGGCTACAGACAGCACATTCTAGATCTTGCTAACCTAAGGAGCCTCAGTCTCTGGGCACTGGCATTGTAGCTGACAGTGTGCTGATGAGGGCACCTTGTTGCTTAAATGCCTCCATAGCACAGGACTCACAGCAGTTTGCAAATGGCATTTTCATTCATCACCAGAGCACCTCGGGAGGCCTCTGTTTAAGGATGAGGTAAGTCAGTGACTGGAGAAGCCCCCTGAGCCAACTATTCAGGAGCTTGTAGGGCTTTTGGTACTGCTGAGCTTGTTCCTAACTTTTCCATCAGACCACATATTCCGTCCTTCAGTGTAAGGTAGGAGCTAAAACACATCCAGAGCTTTGGAAAATTAATCAGCTCTTTTACAATTCAATAGGGGAAAAATCCGTTATGCAAAGAAAACTTTTCCTGCGATCATCAATACGATAGTGATTTACCTAAAAATTAAAAAGTAGTGTGTGTATACAGGTACACGGGTGTTATAGCAGACATGTGATGATGGTCATAAGATAATTTGCGAGTGCTGACTCTCCCCTTCCAATGTATGCATTCTAGGGATCAACCTCATGTTCATTCTTGGCAGCAAGTAGCTTTACCTGATGAGTCTTGGCCTACTTTCCTCTTTTTAAGCAGTAAGAACCTATAGTGGAGTTTCTCTTGTGTGAATACATGGTGCCATGTGAAGGGAAACCTGTCATAAGGTAGTCATCACAGACCATGTCCAGAAGATTATTTTGTTTCTGAAAAGGCCAAAGGCATTAGAGAACCAGAAATGAATATTCTAGAAGGATTGAACATTGCTTAGTACAGAGCCTTATGCTATGGGTTGAGGCCAAGAAAAGTGAAATGATACAGGAAGGGTTGCAGAAACAGTGCACAGGATTCAGGTTACAGTTGCTTGACTGCAAAACTCTGTTCTGAAGACAGCCATCCGTGGCTTCCCATTGGATCCATGAAGATGGAGAAAAAGTGGCAGAAGGCCACGATCATTTTACTTATTTCACCACAGGGTAGCATCAAAGATGTAAGTATTTAATTATTTGAATAACCTACACTGTTTATATTTTTAATTTATCATAATTAAACACATACAAAAAAGTTGTGTAATTCTGTATAATTCTCAAGTATGTTCTATATAGATTCTGTTGAAGGGGGTAGTCTGTCTTTTCTCTAGAAGAATAATTTATGGACACGGTATTTCTTCATCCTTAAACACTCCTGTATATTTCCTAAAACAAAGAATATTCTCTTATGTGACCGCAACACAATTTACAAAAGCAAAACAATATAAATCAAATGTTATTTAATCAATGGCTTCTATTTAGATTTTTCTGATTGTCATGGCAATATTTTTTATACAAAATAGATAATCAAAGATTATGTGTTTTACTTAGTTTTTATGTCTTTTTCCCCCTCTTTTTTTACTTTCCTTTAATCTGGAATAGTTATGGTTCCGCCCTTATATTTTATGACATTTTTTTTTTGAAGAGAATAGGCTGGTTGTTATAGAATGCCTTTCAATTTCAGTTTTGTCAGATCTTTTTTCATGATTAGATCCTGCATCATTTTGGCAGAAATTACCATTACAGTATCCCTGCTCTCAGAGAGTCATTTCAGAAGGCTCCTACTACAAATGTGCCCTGTTTCACAGCCCCATAATTTGCACATCTATCTGGTATCTCTGCATAAAGTCATCCTTTACTTCTGTAATTACCCTATTGGAGAATGCTTTGAGAGTAACTATCTTGTTAGCTTTCTCCAACTTTTACCTGCTTACCGTAGCATCCACTGATGACTCTTGCTAAATTATTTGTTATTTTCCCCACATAATGATTTGCTTTATAACAAACTGAGTTATAAACTAAACAAGCTATGTTACTTTTTCTAATTATCTCATTCTTTTAATTTTTTTTTCTTTCACACTTGCTAATTCCCACCTCTCTTTAGAATCACAGTGGCTTAGGAAGTCGAAAATGGAGTTTTCAAAAAGGGATTAAGAGAAGTGAATTTAGTTTGCTAAAAGGAACAAAGTTGAGGGGTGGTAATAGCTGTGCTGATGTAAGAAAAATGGCCGACTTCTCTATGGCACATTCATGAATTCTGTTTTTTATACAGTTGTCTGCAAAACGGACATCTGGAAACAATAAATACAGGTACTCATGACAAAAGCGCTATATTTTAAACCTTCATTTCAACAGCCACATTATCAGGAGCATGTACTCTGGACCATCTAGGGTAACATAAACGGTCTGTCACTTACTCGAATAAGACCTTAGACAAGACCTTAATGTCTTTACGTCTTTTCTCTCACCTACAAAAGAGATATAATAATAGTAATTATCCTCCCATGAGATACTAGAGACAATGCTTTTAAAGTAATAAACACAGAGATTGCTTGCCAACCCACTTAACCAAGGCACATTTTCATGACTGAGTGTTCTACTTTCGTGGTATTGCAATGGCCACTTGCCTTTGAAAATAAAGTAAGACTAATCTTTTTCCATTAAGAACCCATAACATAACAATAAAAACACCTATATCACCACTATAATATGACATTATGGTCAATACGAATATAATACTATATGCAGACAGTGAATGTGAAGTTATTTTTTCAAGAGCTCAAAATTGAATCTAAGCCTGATGTATGATAAACATTCCCTCTATCTGTAAGTTATGCTCCAAACCTAAGAGAACTCTTTTTAAAAAAAAAACTGCTGTAATTTTATTTTTTTATTAATTATACTTTATTCACTTTGTATCCCCCATAAATCCCTCCCTCCTCCCCTCCCAACCCACCTTTCCTCCCCTTTCTCCACACATGCCCCTCCCCAAGTCCACTGATAGGGGAGGTCTTCCTTTCCTTCCTTCTGACCCTAGTCTATGAGGATAATGAAAAGCTTTTAAAATGTACATTATTGCCTAGAACCCCTGCACAGATATAGCCCAAGGCAACTAGGTCTCCAAGTGGGTTTTCTAGTAATGGGAATAGGGACTGTCTCTGACATGAACTCAGTGGCTGGCTTTTTGATCACCTCCTCCTGGGGTGGAGGTGGGGGGCAGCCTTACCAGGCCACAGAGGAAGACAGTTCAGTCAGTCCCAATGAGACCTGATAGACTAGGTAGGGTCAGAGGAAAGGGGAGGAGGACCTCCCCTATCAGTGGACTTGAGGAGGAGCATGGGAGGAGATGAGGGAGGGAGGGATTAGGAGAGAATGAAGGAGGGGGATACAGCTGATATACAAAGTGAATAAACTATAAGTTATAAAAAATAAATAAATTTTTAAAAGAAAAAGAAAATATACATTATTTTATGATGGATACCTTTTCACATTAAAAAGGGGTAGGGGGAAATTTCAATGGAAATAACAGTATAGTCAAGGATAAGGTATAAAATGAAATGTTCTTAGAAATGTACATGGTTTGGTTTGATTACAACACAGACCTGTATTGGGAATTGGTCTGAGAAGGTATGTTTCTCCAATTTCTGACTACTCTATTAATGGAGTGATTGAATCAACAAAACATTTGCTGTGTCTTGAGCACATACTAAAAATAGGAATAAACATCGTTTTTGAACTCATGGCACTCAGTTTCTATCTGGAAACATTAGCTATAAGAGTGCCATGAAAGGTTTCAGCTACTATCTTAGTAAACCATTTATAGGAACACAAGGACAGAACCGCATGAACCTACACTGCAAAGCTATCAGTTTTGTCAGAGGTTAGAAATGAATACAGGTTAGTGCTAGCAACATCAAGGTCCTACATTTACATAAATATCATTTATAATGGAGCTCACATTTGTCATTTGATTCTACATACAATCCCAAACTAAGTAAGAAAGGTATAATTATCTTAATGTCTAGCTTCAGACACTCAAGTTCAGAATATTAAGTGCCTTGCTCAAGGTCACAGGCAAATTCTCTGCTCAGTTTACAAATACAGGACAAATAATCTACTATGTCACACTGTGGAGGAAGCAAATGAGGAAAATATAATAGGCCATCCCTCCCTGCTGGCCCTTTGCTGACCTTTGAGTACAGTGCCTGAAAGAAGCTAACCAGTTTTCAAGGTAAGGAATTATACTTTGCAAAGAAAAAAACAAAAAACAGAAAAACTTCACAATGTGAATCCTACTACTGACAACAAAGTTAGCAAATGATTACATTAAAGGCTCCTCATTTCCTGAAATAGATCCTACTAACAGTGACATAGGTGAGAACTTTAAAGGCAACATAAGGTTAGTTCTCTGTGCAATGTCACACAATAAAGAAGTATATCAAGCATGTTGCTCATAGCAATTCTTGGCCTCGAGGTGCAGCTTGGCAGTTAGAGCACTTCCCTCTAGCCTTTCCATAATCTTGTGTCTGTTCAATCTTGAGACCCAGAAATACTGCAATCGCACAGCATCAAGGAACAAAAAGTCATGTGCAATGCCTCTATGTTCATGGAAAATGGATTCCAGTGTTTTCCCAACAGCTGGAAGAAACCACCTGTTGATGATACACAGGTGAAGATAAAAGCACTTAGGGAAATAAGTGGCCAAATGTTTATTTTACTTACAGTCCTCTATAAAACACCCTGATATCTCAATATACAAGTGACCAGTTCCCTTTCCTTCAGGCTTCTACGTAGTGCATTCTACTTCCCATTGTCCTGGAGACCTATTGATTTCCTTGATTTTCAGTCACTTTCTCTCATATACTCCTGTCATAGTTCCTGTTGCTTTAACATCCAGGTAGATCATCTTTCTGAATGGTGTTGTCTTGGCCTTCCTGTCTCACACATAACCTCAGTCACTCACACCACCATATTCCTTATCATTCTATACTTTCAGTTTCAAACACCCAACTGAGGAAAGTAGAGCCATCGCCTAGTATTCACACTCACATCAGACATTCACACTGACCCAGAGCAAGGAATCAATCAATGCTTAAGCTCTGTTCTTGTCCTTAACATTTGTCACGTCCTCTCACTGTTCTTGTTAAACAGAAAAAAGTGCACATTTTGTGTATATGTGCAGTGATGTGTGTGTGTGTGTGTGTAGTATACTGTACGCACGTGAGTTTGCATTCATGCAGTATGAAGGCATGCATTAATGTAGAGGCCAGAAAAATCATCTTCTATCACAACCTTGAAGATTGGGACACTCACTGAACTGGAAGCTCACCATCTGAACAGTCTTGGTGATGGAAGCTCCAAAGATCTGCCTGTCCCAGACCCTTAGTGGTGAGGTTACAGGCATTCCCAGCCACATTCAGCTTTTGACATTGGTGCTGGGGATATGAACTCAGGTCCTCATGCTCACACAGCAAGCTCTCTTATCATTGAGCTCTCTTATCACCCCAGGCTCACTCACATCTTTCCTATGTGGCTGACATGGCTGGTGTATTATTTGGTGGCACAATACTCCCAAGCCCCAGTTATTTTCTTTAGTCCTAACTAAACCCTACCCTAGGTAAACTCAAACCTCTATGAACCTTGAATTTATGCTGTATAAACAGCTGGGAGTAAAATCGTAATCATTAAAGTGCTTCACCTTTTAGTTCATGACACATGAAAGGTTCCCAGGCACAGCCCTTGTTGTAATGACACTTCCCAATATAGTCCCTATCTTAAGAACTAATTCAGGCTTCCTCCAGTTGTCCACTTCCTTCCACCCCTTCACTCTGGATTAATGAAGGACTTCATTTCTTCTTCGACTGGGACATGGAAAACATCAGAAGGGTCACAGCATCTGTTCTCAAGCTACCTCTACCCATTGACTGCATCTGTGTTCGCATGCTCTGCTTTCTCTGTTACTGTTTCCTGACCAGCTGCTCTCACTTAAATTCATCCCCCTAGACACACAAGAGATCCCATTCCTCTCTTGCCTACTTCAGTATAATTCCTAGCATTTGTTGCCTCTCTTTCATGCATAATTAAATTTTCCCTCTGTCGAATGATCCGTGTCAGCATTCAAGTGTGCTATGATCTCTCCTATCTCTACAAAACACCACAGTCTTGACCTAGTTTTCCCTGTGGCTATAAGCTCATTCCCCAACTGTCCTTTAAAGCAAAAAATGACTTTCCTTAATCTCTCTTTTGAATCTATTTCCCTCAAAGTGGTCTTGACAAACATACCAATAACCTCATGCTGTTAAACTGAGTGAGTGATTTGAAATAATCTTACTTGAATGGTAAGCAGTGGGTGGGGAATGGGACTGATGGAACATTTGATCACACCTCTCCACCCAGAAAGTTACCCCTCTTATGACTTCCTCCTACCTTACAGAGAGGTTCTTGTTTGTCTTTGCTTGTTTTTTCTCATCCCTTCTACTCCTTAAAGGGAAGTGCCTCTTGTTCAGTTTGTGTACCACGTCTTCATTCACATGCTCTCCAGTGGCTGGGTTCTAACTGCTATAAATGTATTCTAGTCTTCAGCCTACAGCTGCCTGATTTTCCTTTCTATCTTCATATCAAACAGTCATTTCTTTTTTGTTTGGTTGGTTTTTGTTATTTTTTCTGTTTTTTTTAATTTATTTACTTTATGCCCCAATTGTAGCGCCCTCCCTCATCCCCTTCCAGTTCGACCCTCCATCCCTTTCCCCTCATCCCTCTTCCCTAGTTTTCAGAAAGCCACAGCCCTACTCCCCTACCAACTGACCCTAGCCTATCAAGTCTCATCAGGACTGCCTGCATCCTCTTCCTCTGTGGACCCTGACAAGGCCACCCTGCCAACCAAGGTGATCTAAGAGCAGGCAACATAGTCCATGTCAGAGACAGCCTCTGTTTCCCGTACTAGGGAGCCTACATGGATACTGAGCTACCTATGGGCTACATCTGAGAAGGGATGGAAGCAGATACTGAGACTCACAGCCAAACTTTGGGCGAGAATCTTATGGAAGAGTGGGGTGGGGAGGGGCGTTATAAGGACCCGGAGGGGACAGGAGCTCTACAAGAACACCAACAGAGCCAACAAATCTGGGCCCAGGGCGGCCAGTGGAGACTGATGTACCAACCAAGGACCATGCATGGAGAGGACCTAGACCCCTTGCTCAGTCATTTCAAACTTCATATACATTCATACACCTATGCCTCTCCACACCTTCTTTTTATCAATTAAGAGCAGGTGAATTCAGCCTTCATGGCTCCATAGCTCTAATAATTGAAGTCATCCAGATTCCTCTTTCTCTCACAGCATTCATATTTAAATTCTGTTGGCAAGTCCCATTGGACCTACCTTTCTTGTAAAATCAGACTCAGGCTGCTTTTGCTCTCTCTATATAACCCAATCCATGTCATCATCATTTGAAGTTATTGGTGAATTCTAACTGTTCTGTCTTAAGGATAGCTAAAATATCATTCATTCTAACCTGTATCTAATCACCATTCTCTAATGTCTGGGTAGCTCTAAGAATTTCCTAACTGTTTTCCCTGTTTATGCCTTTGGACTCCATATGCTGTTCTTGATACAACAGTTAGCCCTCTCAAGTTCAGTACTGAGCCTACAATACCTCCCAATGGTTTGTCATCTGACAGTGGAATCTCACATCCTTCAAATTCTTTCAAGACCTAATATGAGCCCCCATCACTTCTAAGTCTTCCCATCTTCCAGTGCTCCTAGTCAGGCTTCACTTCCTGCCATGCCCATCTTTCTGCTAATCTTCAAATGTTATCTCCTTTTATCTGAAGGTATTTCATACGGGACACTCTCTGCTTCTCCTAATTAGAAAGTTCCATAACAACAGAATTCTCTATATCTGCATCCTCCAAACTGCCACCATGAGACACGGGTAGCCATGGAGCAGTTGCCCTACTGAAAAGAACAACTAAAGAAGTTAATTTTAAATGTAATGTAAGCATGGATGCCACTTGTGGCTAGGGCCTACAATATTAGACAGAAAAACTCTATAATGTTCTTCATTGGGATATTCCTTTACTTTTTTCAGGCACCTGCTTGGGTATCCCCAAAACATACTCATTACACTGCTATCGCCATTGCCTGTTTTTGTTACTTCTCCAAGGTAATTAGAAACAGAAAGCACATGCCGCCATTTACTCCTTTACCTGTTGTCTCTACGTTGAAGTTAAGATTAGAAAAAGTCCCAATAAATTCAGGGGTTTTCAACAGCTTTGTTTTCAGTGCCTAGAACTGGACCTGGTAGTGTAGACAGGGTAATTCACTGATTCAGCCAACCATGTGCCATCAACCATTACCTTCTTTGGTGACCTTGAATAGGTACAATCCACCTCCAGACATAGCTTTTCTCATTCTCCAATATCCTCTTATATTCAGAACTGTTTTTTCATAGTACTTAGAATTAAAAAGTCATTTATTGGTCTGTCTACTTGATTCTGATCTGTCTATTCACTAGATTATAAATTCCATGGGGGCACAGACTGTTCATTTTGGAAATATAACATTGTGCACGACCTAAAGCTGTTACTCCTTAAAGAAACAGTGTTACTGGGTTATGAGACACTAAGGTTTGACACCCAATACTAAGTAAGAATTTGCTAAAGACTGCATTGTTACTTCAAAATTAGTTATCTTCAAAAAAGAAGGGTTTTAGTTAATTGATGGATAAGCCCTTCTAACTTTTGCAGTCTACAGTCCTTAAAGAAGTGTTCAAATAGAGGTTCACACAGCTGCACAGCCCCAGAAAGGTATCAACTCCGCTGTAACTTGGTCTTGTAGGATTGTGGACCCTCAGTCCCTGAGGGATGTGAGGCGATGCTATATTCACCTATCATTTGTCTGACTGTTCATTTTCTCCCCAACCTGCAGGTGTTTGAAAAAAGAGGTTGCCATCTTGTTGTAGTGATTCTGTGAAAAGGCTCCTGGGGGATTTCTCAGGTAGTTAACGCGACCATCTTCAAAACACTTGTCAGTCATACGAAATGACTATCCTTGTTCAATTTCTTGCTCTCTTTCAGCTTCATCCATGGCTCCACGGTTACTACCATTATTAATGGGCTCTTCCTTCCTTTACTACATGAAGTTTTAGAAAGCTGCAGAGATGGGGCCCTGAGCCAACAGTAAACTTGCCCACTCACCTTTAACATTTCTAGCCCATAAAATATACTTTATTACTATAGAGTGGGGGATTTTTAATGTTTTCTAAAGGACATCTCCTCAGCTCCAAATAGATCTTCCATAAAATAGAACTGGGTGTCAAGATTAGTCCCTTCACTAAAATAATCTAGCTTATCAAGATCAATGTTAGCATTAGTTTAGTCATTTTCACTCACTTATTAATTTATGAAAAAGATAAAATTGCCTCTGGCCCATCTTACTATAGGGGACATCATACTAGGCCTTATCAAGATTCCTTCCAAAGTCATTTCTCCTCATAGTGACATGAATATTGCTAGTAGTCATCAACAATCAAACACATATTCATTATTTCATTTCAGGGTTAAAATGTAAGTTTGCAACCTAAACTGGTCGCACATTTCTAATTCTGAGCTATGGTTCTTATTTTCTTCCAGCATGTCATCAATCAAAGGCTCAGAGTCTTGGGGGCTTTATTCTTTTGTGTGCTACTGAGCCAATGGACTACAGTACATCACAATCATTTATCCAAGTCCGTTTCAAAGGGTAATTTTTTCTGCCAACTCTTTTCATGTTCAGAGGCTGAGTGGTGACCTTGCCCTCTATTAACCAACCTCGTGGTCAGTTGTTGACACTTCCGGTTATTTAGTGTCACTGAAATAAAAGCTTTGTATAAAATAAAAACCTTAAGAAATATTTAAGCCTCTGAATCTCCTAGTGGTCCTCCTTCTGATTATCCTCTGATTTCTTATTCTGTGAAATTACTGATAGTAATTTATTAATTATGTCTTTAGAAAATGAAAAAAATCATGATGAATTACTGTGATATAAAATTGCTGTACTTTAGTTAATTGCTCAGTTGCTTTAGTCCATAATGAACACAGTGACCCCTAAAATAAATTTAATATTCTCTATCATTGGCTGCAAACCTAACAGGGTTGGAATGGTGGCATACAGGATGAATCTGAAGTAGAGAAATACACAAGCTTATAGGATATAGCGAATAAATGCACCATCTCATCATCAAAGGTAGTTAATGGCACAAACAGGTTCTAACTATCACAGGCAGCAGTGTAAAGCATACCCATTCTAATGAGAGTTAGGGAGAACTGGGAGATGGAGAGAAGCTGATTACTGACTACAGAAGTGTGCCCATGTGAGAAGAAAAGCTGGACATGTTCAGTGGCACAATACAGTAGCTTCAGGTGTCATAGTAAATTTACTATTTTCAAGTAGCTAGTAGAGAATACTTTGAATGCCTCTGCCCCAATACAAATACATGATAAATGTTTGGGGTGATATGTGCACCAACAACTCTGATAAGATCAACAAACTCTTTGATCTAGAATTCATAGTAATCTGAATCTTAAAAAACATATACAAATATTATGTGTTAAGTAAAAATTCTAATGAAAACTGAAGAATCATCTTTAATTAGAAAATGAGGTTTTACATCACACAAAAACTTATTTTGGGGAGCTGGAGAGATGGCTCAGAGGTTAAGAGCACTGGCTGTTCTTCCAAAAGTCCTGAGTTCAATTCCCAACAACCACATGGTGGCTCATCAACCATCTAGAATGAGATCTGTATACATAGTAAATAAATAAATCTTAAAAAATTATTTTGTTTTCCAGTCTCCAAAACTCTATGGGACAAATTCTCGTACCATGTAGGAACAAATGATGAAGGTTTGATTATTTTGGACATTAACTACTATGGGTATTCTCTAGATTGATGGCCTTCCAGGAGGCAATTGTACCCTTTCAGCCCATCTCAAAACAGGAACAGGTATAAACAAGGCAAATTCTCTCCTGACCAGCTTTTACTCACTTTCTGTGTCTCTCAGGCTCTTCTAGTTTGCAGTCACAAAATGTATCAGCTCATTCAGGGTCAGGAGAGAGGCAGTAGTGTAGTGAAAATTACCCTTGTATGGCATGAACAGACCTTGAATCTAGTACCTGACAACCCACAACTACCATGTGACTCATACCAATGTCTAGCTGCCACCCCTTGCCTACTAAATGAGGAGGCTGGAAAGGCTAGTTTCCTACGGCCTCACCCAGACTTTGAATCCTATCACTCAATGAAATATAATGGCTTACACAGAGATTATTCATTCAATCGAGTCATACCGCCTCAACCTAAATGATTCTTTTGGTTTCAAAGTTCAAATGTAATTACAAAGAAATAAAGGAGATGGCAATGAGTTTCCTCTCAGGGCTCATAGGCATCAGAGACAGCAGTTCAGTGTCTTGAAACACAAATTGACAATTAGCAATTAACGTCTTCTGGAGAGCAGCAAATGATCAGAAAGCCTTCCAGCAGGAGGGAGTCATGAAGTTTCAACGTGTTACTTAACTGATATTTTATCACATGATAAATTAGGTACCTTTCTATCCACTGTAATATTATATATCATGCAATAATTACAGATGATCCAAGGCTTGGCATTTGCTGGTGAGGCCAGGTCCTAAGGAAACTTTGTGAAATTTGGTTGGTTTGGACCAGAAAAGAATCATGATCTATAATTAGTTTCTGGTGGCCAGTAAAAACAACAACAGCAACAAAACCTCCCTCAGCCTCTACCCCACCCTAAAATTAAGGCATTGAATCAATTATTTGTAGACTTAGCCCTCCTTCAGGTAAGGCTAGATTCAAAAGACAACATAATGCCACTTACACCCAGTCTTACTGTCTTTGGACCTGATCGATTTCATGTTGGTCTATTAGCAAGTTCCCATACAAATATAAACCTTCAACCCTAGGATCCTCATATGACTGAGAACATGCAGAGATCTTCTCTCTGGGTCTGGTTTACCCCACTCAGTATACACACACACACACATATGTATATACTGAGAATATATATGTTCAGTAGAATATATATATATGTATCTATTCTACTTCCATTCATTTACTGAAAATTTCATAGTTTCACTTTTCTTTACAGTTGAATAAAATTCAGTTGTGCAGTGACACCACATTTTCATCTACTGATCTGGCCTCTCTCATCTAGGCAGTTCTATGCCCTAGCTTTTGTGATACAGCAACGAAAGCATGCAAGTACATCTCTGTGGTAAGAACTAGATCTGTTTCTGTATATTTCCAGGAGTAGTAAGCTGGGTCATATACCTCAACTTCAATCCTTTGATTTCCATTGTGTTAGCACCAGTTTGTGCTTCCAGCAATATTAAATGAGGGTTCTCCTATCTCACATACTCACCCATATTTGTTGTCAGCTTTCTTGATGTTATTCATTCTGGCAAGGGTAACATGAAATCTTAAAGGAGTTTTATTTGTATTTCTTTGTTGTTTAAGGATGTTGATCATTTTTTAAATGTCTCTTACCCATTTGCATTTTTGAGAGCTTTCTGTTCAGGACCATTCCGCCTATTTTTATTTTCTTGGTGTTTAGCTTTTCAAGTTCTTAGTGTATTTTAGATGCTAATCCTCAGTCAAATGTTTAGCTGGAAAGGATTACTTCTCCTATGAGCTGCTTGTCAATTAACATTTTCTCTCAGAGTACAGAAGCTTATAAACTTCAGGAGGTTCCACTTGCTGATTGTTGGTCATATTTTCCCTGTGACTGTGACAATTTTAGCAGACTGCTTCTAGCTATGGGCCCACATCTTCCTGTATTCAGATTAAACTCCAAAAGTCATGACAGAAATCCTGAGCATGAATTAAATCACATGATCAAGTCTGAACCAACAACTACAATGCTTGATTAGGATAGGCTGGGAGCTCCATGGTGGAACCCATGCCTAACCTGAGACGGTGGGACTAGCAGAGGTCAGCCACCACACCTCACCCCCATGTGGCAGAATAAACGTCAAGGTGAGAGATGCTCCTCGGAGAGGAGAACTAGAGTAAAGTTAGTTAGAACTGGGTGATGACATAGGGTTACATTTCCATTTCAGAGCTGAAATAGCACGAAGTCTCAAGAGTGTCTTTGCAAACCTAGACAGTTCTATGAATCCTGTGACAAGTCCATTTGAAGCTCAGAATGCAATATGTTCAAAAACAGAAGCAGTGGAGCCCAATGGCAATGCTCAGAGACTTTGCAATCAGACAGCCTTGGCTTGGCTTTGAGCTCTGATTCAGTCACTTATTAGTTCTTTAGCTCTGAGTGAGTCACTTAAATTTTACTTATCTGAAAATAGGGCAAGTCACAGGGTTATAGACACACCTCACAGGGTTATGTGGGAATTAAATGAGAAAATGAATATACAGCTCTTAGCAAAATACCTAGCACTTAGTTGACTAGATGACAATTATGATTAACAGAGGGAGAGAAAGGCTTGCCCAAATCTACAGAGCTAATGAATAGCAAAGCTGCAGCTAAAACTGAGTCTTCTCACCACCAGCTCACAGCTAGAAGTGGTTCGAGCTGAAATTAGATACCACACAAGTCAATTGTATCCAAAAGATCATTTTTAAAAGTCTATCTTTCTTCCCATATTGCTACTTGGAGCCTCATAGATCGTATTTGAGAAAGCCATGTAATCTTTTTTTTTTTAATTTATTTATTTTTATCTCAATCACAGGTTAGGTACTTTGAATCCCAGGCGTAGCCCCCTCCCTCAGTCCCTCCTACCCTCCCACTCCCTCCCTCATCTCCCTCCTCCCCGCCCCCTTCAAGTCCACCAACAGGGGAGGACCTCCTTCCCTTCCATCCAACCCCCGCTTATCCTGACTCCTCAGAAGCCATGTAATCTTAAATCGCCAAGCCCCACTGAGAAGAGGCCAAGACAGCCTGGTCACATTTTACTTCACTGAACTATGTCCAGGTAGATGAGAGACAGAGAGAGAGAGAGAGAGAGAGAGAGAGACAGAGACAGAGACACAGAGAGACACAGACAGAGACAGAGAGACAAACAGAGACAGAGAGACAGAGACACAGAGAGACAGACAGAGACAGAGAGACAGAGAGACAGAGAGGAAAGACTGACTTGAGCAGCCTCTGAGATCTTTGGGAGGGTACCAGGATTGACAGCCAAGTGTGTGTCAGTGTTTTCTTTGCTGAGGACTGTGCATATTCACAGCACCCATAAGCTGGACCAGGAGTTTCCAAGGGCTTGCTTCCAAGGAAAACAAAATTAAGACGTTTTTCTAGAAACACTGTTTCTCCAGTGGGTTTTAAGATTAAGGTTAACGAGGTAAAATAATTGGGAATTATATGTAATTTTCAGGTTTTGGAACAAAAGAGACAGGCAGCTGCTATAAAGAGTAGCCATTTGATATCTTGCAAAGTATACATATATACTTTGTGTGTGTATATATATGTATATATACACACACACATATATATACACATACACAGTGGAATATATAGGCACTATACATAGTGTGTGTACATATATAATATATAAATGAACACACACACTATATATAGTGTGTATATATAGTATATACACATATATAGATGTATATACATACATGTGTGTATGTGTGTGTTCATATATATTGCATTCTTCTATTGTTTCTATTACAGACAGGAATATTCTGCTACTTGTTTTTTTTTTTTTTTTTGCTCTGATTACAGCCCAAGGTGATTTCAAACATTCTGAGTTGAACTAGAACTCCCATGTACACCAAGCACTCTCAGCATATCTAATCCCTAATATCAAATCAAAGATATTAATGGAGATCAAACACTATTAATGAGAAAAATAAAAATAATTCAATCTGTTAACGAGGTGGCCAGGGAACTAGAGGTGAACGCACGTGTTTCTAAATTCATGCAGAGCAACATGCAGACCCACATGATAACTAGTGGATTTCATTCCAAAGACATACTTTCAGTCCAAGGGATTGTATGATTCCAGTGTTGGGTTTATTACACTATTTATATCACAATTATAATCCTGACCATTTTCCCAGAGGGGAAATGAGAACAGACTTCCTTAGACTAATGACAAAACTGGCTGATGCCCCAATGGTTGGTGCCTCAGAGGGTGGTTCATGAGGAGCGCTTGAGGTCTGAAAAGAGCATATGACACAAAATCTTCTCTTGACTTTCCTATTTCATGAATAAGAATGTATTTTTATACCTGAAATAGTGCTACACAGGTAGAAATCATTTATTTTATATATTTAAGAAACCATCTATTCAGGTAAAGTCCATACTAAATTGGAGGTGAGGAGCTAGGTAAGCAGTTATGGTTAAGATGTAAAAGACGATAGAGTCTGGTTTGGAGAAAGAATAGGACTGGAGGAGAGTTGACAGTTGTGATCCCCTGGTCCTGGCAGTGAGCCAGTGCCAGAACTGAGCCAAACCTCAGTGTCTTCAGATCGCAGGGCAACTTGGCATTGGAGAGGAGGCACATAGGTCTCTGTCTGTATTAAGACTCAGTATTATCTCAGTTCTCAGGAATATGTCCTTGGATGATCATTTCAGTCTGCTGTGCTTCAGTTACTCTTGGGATGTCCATAGTGGGTGAACTACTGGGGTGAACACTGCTTCCAGTATCTTTAGAATGAGGCAAAGCGAAAAGGGACTTCAAGAAAACTTTCATCACCTAAACTGGAAATGGGAACCGAAGGGTGGAAGAGTCATGAAGAACTTTTTAATTGCTGATATTCCACAGCACCAAAAACCTAAACAAATTATGAAAAAATTTGACACAAAGATCTAATTTTTTCCTTTGTTGCATTCTTGAAGTGTAAAAGAAACTAAAGGAAACAAACGGCTTAAGAGATCCAATTGGTATTCTGCTATGCATAAACAAGGTCTGCTTCTGAAGGGCTTCATAAGCAGGCTTGCTCATCATGGGCAGAGCAGAGCCTTTGCTTTGGAAAGTGATGATGTGCTCACAAATGCATCTGGTAATTTCTCTCATTTTATTAGCCTAATTTGAACTGGTTAAATAAAGATGACTGGAGGCCCTTGTTAGCTCAAGAAGCATGCAAGTTGGTTTTTTGGTTGGTTTGTTTGTTTGTTGTTTTGTTTTTCATAGTCTGCAGAAACCTGGGAGACTTAACATTGGTTAATTTTCTCATCGTTGTGACAAAACACCTGGCAAAGCCAGCTTTAGGGAAGAAAGCTTTCTTTTGGCTCACAGTTTGAAGTCACACAGCGCAACAGAGCAGGGAAGGCTCAGTCGATGTGTGAAGAAGATGGGCAAATTGTGTCTACAGTCAGGAAGCAGAGAGAAATGAATACTTGCCTTAGTTTCCCCCTTTCATTAAGTCCACAATCCCAGCCTATCAAACAGTGCTGTTCATATTCAGGAAGCGTCTTCCCTTTTCAGTTTATACCCTCTGAAAACATCCACAGAGACAGGTCCAGAAAAGTGTTTTTAAGTGATTCTAAATACAGTAAAATTGACATTGAGAGTTTGTTGTTCTAATTTGTATGAGTGTTTTGACTTCATGTGTGTATGAGTACTATGGATGTGAATTGGATCCCATGGAATGGGATGTTATGTTTGTGAACCACCATGTGAGTGTTGGGACCCAAACCCAGGGCTTGTACAGGTGCAGCCAGTGCTCTTAACAACTGAGCTGCCTCTCCAGCCCCAACAATAAGGACTAATTATCACACACAACTAAAATAGAAACTCCAAGAGAGCTCCAAGGAGCTTCAAAACCCAAAATGGGTTTTCCAGTGTTCTTAGTTTTAAGCTAATAGTTTTTCTGTTGTTTTTTGTTTTGTTTTTGAGGTAAGCTAGTTAGTTGGATTATTTTCACTTGAGAAATGACAAGGCCAAGAGTTCATACCAATTAACAGACACAAGGTAACTCATGAGGTTTGATAACACTAGTGACATAGAAATTACCATTCACTTTACTGGAAAAAACACATTATTTTAATGATGCCAAAGATATTTCAACCTAAGAAGTCCACAAAATAGCCTGACTGATTCTGGCATTTCTGTTCTCATAGGCTGTGGGTGCTGAGTTTTTCCATCACTGATTTCTTCATCTATTTTCAAAGGTGGACTCATAATTACACTAGTAATTGCCAAAGTAATTCCTCTATTATTGCTTTGCTCTTTGGGTGTCCTTTTCTTCAGCTAAAGGTTACTGCACCCACTAATCAGAGACGTGGAGAAAAGCCTTTGAAGGTCATTTCTGAAACCATGTCTTAAAGAGAAACCTTTTAAAACTTAGGGACCTTGTGCTATTTTTGCCCAAGAGTTTCCTGAAGGGTGTTCTCACATGCAAATAAAGTTTTCAATAGTAAGTGAAAATACTTGTGGTGGAGAGTACAATTAGGATGGCGTTAGGAGCCCAGATGATGTGGACTGAAACTGTCCAGGACAATTCAAGTGTTAGAAACACATTCTCCAGTGCCATAGTGTTGAGAGGCTTGAAACTAAGCGTGCTTTACCAGCCTCAGTAACTAACAATTTGATTGGGTTGTTAGTGTTTCATTGACCCTGCAGACAGAGAATTCACTAAAATGCAGGTGTAGACACAAGGGCTTTGCTTTCAGGAATAGACTATTTCCATTATATAAGGCTCATGTTGGCTTTTCTTTCTATCTTCCTTTCTTTCTTCCTTCCTTCCTTTCTTTTTCTGGCTTGCCTTCCTGCTTTTCACCATGGAAGAATACAATGTTCCCACTTTCCAGAGACATGGTATTAAAGCCGCCATCTTGAGGCAGCAGCCTTCTTCAGCTACAGACAACTTGGTCTTGAACTCACACTCTAGAACCATGACAGAATGCTCTGCATAAATTATTCTTCATGTGTCATTTTCTTATGGCAGCATCAAAGGTTCTTATCTTGCTTCTGTCACTAATCGGTTATCTGTTGTTGGGAAAGTCATTTAATCACCCATGTGAAAAATATCACTCATTTCCAAACTAAAAGACATAGAATGGAATTTTTCAGGTTATAAGAAGAAGAAGAAAAAAGGATTACTGGACTCCCTTAAAACACTGAGATCATTGAGATCATTGCCTGGTTTGGATGCTATAATGTCTTCTTGTGAGGATCTGTTTTCATCCCAGAGAATAAGGACAGAAAGTAGGAAATACTTAAAGTTAGATGAAAGGAAGACTTGCCTCTCCCACCTTAGTTACTGACCTTTAATTAGTAGTGGGTGCTTCACTTTTCTGAAGATCTCTTGCTAAAGTGTGAAGCCTCATCATCTACTGCGTAGGACTTGGTGACACTCTGGAAAAGGATGTCCAGAATCTAGCCCTTTGTCAAAGTCAGATATCATATTTTCCTTTCAGTGCTCAGAGAAGATAATAATGAAGTTGTCAAAAATAAAAATAAAAATAGGAGTTTTCTAATCCAACAAACCTATTGAAATAAAAAAGTACACCCTGGGCTGAAGACATGGCTCAGTGGTTATGAATACATATAACTCATGGAGAGAACCTAAGTTTGCCTCTTAACACTCATATTGGGCTGTTCATAAACATGTGGAACTCCAGTTTCAGGGAGACCCCAGACCTCAAGCCTCCATGGTCACTTAAACTCACATTAAATACCCCCCCAAAACCCATACACATAATTCAAAATTTATTAATACTTTAAAAAGAAGACACACAGAAGGGAAGAAGTGAAATGAAATACCCATAGCGTTGAAGAAGCCTCTGCCTTGGGTTTACACAAGTGGGAAATACTTAACCTCCTTTCTAACACATGATTCTGTGACTTTGAGATACATCTAGATTATTTAATGTGTGGAAAGAATAGACCCCAGAAACAATGTCACTTTAACTGTAAGTCCTCTGTTAATGTAGACATAGGCTCTTTGATTTTTTTCCCCTCTATAAATCACTAGAATATAAGATTTAAGCCAAATACATCAATACCTTGAATTTTGGGGCCATTCTGTATAAAGTTGAAGCTATATGCAAAAGCTACTGGCCTGAGTTCATTAATCATATTTACCAGCCTTCATGATACATTTTGCAAACTATTTCTATCCATTGCTTTAAAAATCCAGTTAATGTGGATGGTATTTTCCTTAATTAGTTATAATGCAAAGTTAGACTTCAAAGCAAGGGCTCATATGTTACAATAGCTTGTTTTTCGAAAATCAACTAGACAATTGTCCTTTGGATACCAATTAGCATGAGCACTGGTCCAGGTTTGCTCCACTCAGTCCTAATGAAGTAAAATAGTTCCAGATTTTTAGTTTGCCTTGCTGACTTTTTTTAGCTGGGGGGGGGGAAGCTTTTTAAGGGTGTATTTTAACACCCTTTAAATACAACTTTAAATGCAAAATATATAAAAGAAATTGCATTGTGCCAGTTCATTAGGCTAGGACTAAATTAGCTGTTTGGGAAAGCCTATTGTGTGTGGTAAAGTACCGCACCACTGTTAATTATAATAATAATAAACATTTGGAGCAATGTAGGAGAGTGGTGAGCAGCATGGGCTTTGGAGGCAGAACAACCTGGGTTTGGATCTTGCTTTGCCTCCTACTGACTCTGTAATTTGACAATTTTTCCAGTTCCTGTGTGTCCCCTTTTCGGACCAATTAAATGTGAAGAATATCAATATCTACTCCCATGGTCTTTCTAGGTAGTAAGTGGAGAATGTACGTGTAAAGGACTTATAAAGAACCAGCTCAATACATGTTCATATTAATATTAATGACATTAACTCAATTGGTATTTGTTAGAAGTAAATGGACTGATTAATCAATGAAATTTGTTTTTTAGGATTTAATGAGAAAATGAATGCAGTAGACACAGCATGAGTCATCGTGAGTGATGTATAATTTCGTTGCCCTCAAGACGTTACCTGTTATAAAATGCACCATTACTATACATGCCTCCAAGGGGCAGAAATGTTGTCAGTTCACTGTAAGACATCATCAACTATGAGACATATCTCTACTGCACAGTAGTAAAATTTAGGGCCGAGGGGCATGCTTTAGAATCCATAGGATATGATTTTTGGATACCCAGTACAATGACAAAAGATTAAAGAGGAAAGAAAAGGAAAAACAAAATGTTCTCACCGAAATGAATCCTCAGTGGCCTCTGAACTGTGACTTTTCTCTCACTCACATATCCCAAACTGTAGTTCTTGTTGGTGAGGAAGAATCATTAAGGAAACTGCCAGAAGTAGCCAAGAAATAATTGTAGAATAAGATCACGGTGAATTAGGACAAATCTTCCCTTCACATTCAGAGACTAGAGAAGGAATTCTCAAGGGACCATCAGCCCCACATCATCCCAAGGTCCCTCTCACAAGGTCTCAGAGTTTTTGTTATGGGAAGGTAAATTCCCTTCCACACTCTGATAATGAAGCAGGTGGGGAGAGAGTGGCAGGATGTAGGGGCATGCTAATCCTCCTTGCCAGTCTTAAGAGAGTGATGCTGGCTCTAAGTGGCGATGGAAAAAAAAATAGCATGGGAATTATGCTCTAAACAGGGATTGGAGAATAAGTGGCATAGAAGAAGAGGAGGAGGAGGAAAACAGGAAGAGGAAGAAGGAGGAATGGGGAGAAGGAAGATTAAAAAAGGAGGAAGAGGAGAAGAAAAAGGAGTAAGAATGAGAAGAGAGAAGAGGTCTGTTATTTCAGAAAACATTTGCAGCCAACTGCAACAGGTGGGAGAAATCAGGACTGTCTTGAAGCACAGGAACTGAGTAAAAATGGCATAGGTGCTGCTCTTTGGGGGACATTCTGCAATTACTGAGCAACACAAATTATTTACCCCTCCCATCAGGATGACACCTCAGGCTGGTCTAAGCAGTCCCAACAGTTTTGTAATAGTAGAAATTAAAAACATTGAAATTTATATTTTCTTTCTTTCTATTTTTTGGGGGGTAGGTGTTTGTGTGTCTGGTGTGTCCATGTGCATGTGTAAGGGTATTCATATGTGTGACATATACATGTGTATATGTGCATGTAGAGGCTAGGATTGACACAGTGTCCTCTTTAATCCCTCTTCACTTTATATACTGATGTAGTATATCTCACATGAGCCTTGAGCTATTCTAACTAGACAACTTGTTCTGGGGATTCTCTACATGAGTCTTCAGAGTATTGGGATTACACATGGGCAGCTATGCCCACTGATGTTTCCATGAGGATCTGAACTCTGGTCCTAAAATTAGCATGGCAAGTGCCCTGCCTATGGATCCGCTCTATCAGCCCTAGCTGCTTTTCTTTTTCCTGTGACCAAATACCTGACAATAAACAACTTAAAGAAAGGCTCTAATTTGGCCTAAATTCTGAGGCTATAGTCCATCACATCAGGGAAGCCCTGGCTGCAGGAGGTCACATGGATCCAAAGCTAGGAAGCAAAGAGACAAATGCAGGCACTTCATTCATGTTCCTGAAATCACAGCCTGGGATTTCAGCCCATGAAATGGCGCTTCCCATAGTCAGGGTGGCCTTCCTTACTCGTTTAAGTCTGTGGGGAAACAGTCTCACAGACAGACCCACAGGTTTTCTGTCTGTGACTCTAAATCTCATCAAGTTTACAATCCAGGTTTAACCATCCAGTGCAGCAGCTCCCAACCTGCTTGAACCTTAAAGCTCTACAGAAAGCCTTATAAACATGAGAGCATTTTAGCCTTACCTCCAAAGACTGTGGTTTCATTGCCCTTTGTCTCGGTGCTCCATGTGGTCAATTGTTTGGGAAAGGCTTCATTTGGGTGATTCTAATTTAGATCCAAGGCTGAGAATCTCTGAGATGAGTCAACCTACTCAGTTTACAAATACACCATAGCTCAAGACTTATATAATGCTTATTCACAGATACACAGAAAAAAAAATCAGAACAACCTGTGGAAAACTCAGTACTGACCTTAATTCTCTAATTATCTATAGAGACAGAATTCATCCATGTCCTGGCACAGCCTCATGGTGGATGGCATATTCTTGCCACTTTGACATTTGAACTTGACCATGTGGCTTGTCCTAGCCAATGGGATGTTGCTACATGATTGAGTTTGTTCTCTTATCATACTGCCCTTCTCCATAAGAAGAAATTGCCTTAGACAACTAGTACCTAATCCAAGGAAAGTGAAAAACTCTCAGCCAGACTTAAGCACAGACAAGCTAGATATGCATGAGTCAGAATAAATCTTTGTGAAGCAACGTTCTTGGAGCCACTTGTTAAGTTGTGGCACGGGCTGAAGGAAACTCAAGCCTTCTAAGGCAGTTCATGTCCTCTGGGCTTCTAAGTGCTTATTACAAATTGCGGGTCACAATCAGGAGACGATCCGCATGAAAGTACTTCCTTCATACAAAAAAATACCAATCAGAAAATCTGATACCTCTCTTGAATAGCACATACAATATGTACATGTGAAAGTCAAATGTTCTTTTTGATTCTTTTTGAGCTATATTTCCTCCATTGGACACATTTATGCATGTTTATTATTTCAATAAATCCTAAATAATTGCAACCAACAATCTTTTAGCTCTACTAATATATGGAGTACTTATTTTATCTTATGAAACTTGTTTGAGCAATTACAAGCTCCATTTTACATGTAAGATATCAAGGCCATCTGAGATAAATTACTTGCCCAACAGAGAGCCAGAATGAGAAGTATGGAGGAAGAAGGGGATTGTAAATGACTTTGATTGCCTCCATCTTGATTTCATTTCTGTGATCAATAAAACTATTCATATTTGTTAATTTGACTGATTAGTACTCACCCAATATGCTGCTTTTTAAAGCATTAATTATTTCTAATTCTTGAGTTTTTGTTTTTAAATTAACATACTTATAGGATTGAATGCTATCATTCTTCACATGTATATATTACATACTGATCAAATCATGGCCATTGCTCCATTTGTTAGTGCTTTGTGGTAGGAGCAGTCAGACCTCTCTTTTCCAATTATGTTAGAATATACAACACACTAGCATTATCGCTTCACAGAACACACAGATTTGTCCTTCCTGACCATCTTCACCTCTCCCTGCCTTCTCACATCTAGAAGATACTTTTTGTAAGCACTGTTCTATTCTCTTCCTGTGTGATCAACTTACAGCTGTTCCACATATTTTGCAGTATATGTCTACACCTGGCTTATTCTACTTCTTATATATGCCAGATTCACACATGCTCTCAGGGCTGACAGGATTGCAATCTTTTTTAATGGGCAAATAGTATATTTCTCATTACCTCTATCCATTCTGCTATTATGGGATGTTAGATAGATAACAAAACTTGGCTACTGTTGGCAGTACTGCAGTAAGCATAGTAGCACACAGTTACTTTCTTCAAATTGACATTTAACTACAGGAGTCTATAAAATCTTAAAACACTATATGATCATTTGCTTGTGCTTCCAGACTTATAGGCAACCTATATCTTTCTGGTGAAGAGTGGTTACACTATAAATAGAATTTGGGGTCAGGATAGAAATATCTGATAATAACACTAACCTTCAAATACTGCAGTTATCTGGAAAATGTCAACTACACTTGAGTAAGCTTTCTGTCGGTTTCTCTATCTCAAATTGTCTCTGCATTTTATACCAAAATTTAGCAATACGGATAACAATTAAAGGAGAAGAGCTGTAGGTACAAACCAAAAGCACCACAGTGCCATGATTTGTGATGGCACTGTGATAATTTGTGATAATTTGCATTATCATCCTCTTCTTCATCAAAGGTAAATGGCAACTACTTTTAAATCTTTGTATCAACCATATACATAAATCCCATTTACTTACATATTCATCATATAATTCTCGAGAGTTTATGAGCAACCTCTGTGACTTGCTGTGACTCAGGATCAGTGACCTCTTCTAAAAGTTGTGCGATTACATACGAGTACATAACAGCTAATGATTTTCTCACCCACCAAAGGCTAAAAGTGTTAGCTTCTCTTTCTCTCATGTTCCCTTCCTGACAGGGTACCAGGATGTGATTTAGACTCTACTGATCAGATACTGGTAGCACCTATGGTCTGTCCCTTTCTGTGAGAAAGATGGGTATTTTTTTTTTCTTAGAGACCTCTCTCCATGTAAAAGAACTTAGGAAGCCCACAGCCATCCCTAACTACAGAGAAAGAGTAGAATAAATACTGAAAGTTTTACTGCTGAGATTAGTTCTAGCAAGGGAGAAAAGAGTTGGGGACAGCTTTTGTCTAATCTTTCAAGAGAAAATGCATTACCACTCCTGATTTACCCACAACAAAACAAAAGGTTTTGAGAGGAGAGGTAAATTGCCTTCCATAACTAATGAGTGCAGGAGGAAAATTAATCCCGATATTTATCACTGTCTTAATCACTGTTCTATCATTCTGAAGAGATATCACTATCAAAGCAACCCATAAATGAAAGCATTTAACTGGATGCTGACCTCCAGCTTCAGAGGTTCGTCCATTTTCATCAAGGTGGGATGTGTCAGTGTGCTAACACACATGGTCCTGTAGTAGTACCTGAGAGCTACATTCTAGCCCAGAGGCAGCCAGCAAGACTGAGACTGGCATGGCCTTTTGAAACCTCAAAGCCCACTCTCAATAACACACTTCCTCCTATAGAGCCAATCCTAATCCTTCCAGTCCTTTCAAACAGTTTTCCTCCCTGTCGAATTAAGCACCCAAATATATGAACCTATGGAGGACATTCTTATACACACCACCACAGTCATATTTAAAAGTCTCTATTCTTCTCGTTATATCACACTCACAGATTTTTTTTAATGTCCATATTGTATTTGATGGTACATTGATCTAAAGTGGAGAATTTAACCCTTCCCTTCTTGGTGGTAGGCTGAATTTAATAAGCAGTGACTCACAGAGGAAGGAAAAACTCTCAGTTTCAACATATAAAAGTAAGGGTGCCTAATTAAACATGAATTAGAGATAATGGATGATTATATTCAAATATTATATGACACTCAATTATTCTCACTTGGTGCTCATCTGAAATTCACATTGAAATGGGCATTCTGAATTGCATCTGATCATGTCAGAAGTACCAGAGTGTGCTTTCAGAAGTTAGGACATAAAACATACTGTGGCTTTTTCTCTTTTCTCCCTCGTATCCCTTACCCTGGGGAGAGCAAGCTGCCCTTTCATAGAGCTATTCCAGCAACTCTACGGAAAGGCCCATACGGTGGGAAACTGAGGCATTTAGATAGAAACAGCCGGCTGTGTATTAAGGCTGACTCTTAACATCCACACTTGGGTTCTTACATGGTTACAACCCAAGCTGACAGCATGACTATAACGCAGTAAAGACCCAGAACAGGAACTACCCACTAAGGAGAATCATGACTGAGAAAAGCTCTTGTGTCTCCATCTTAAGCTGCTAAACTGTAGAGTAATTTGTAACAGAGCAAGAAATACCTAACATACCTATGTGATATATGTAGATGTGTATTTGCTCAGAATTCTAGTCAATCTTTCCAGCACATTATGGATCGTTTTGTTCAGAAGAAAAAAATTTCCACTCTTGTTTAGAAATATAAGATCTTCTATGAAATGTTTTAAAAGTATTGTGGAGAATAACCAATACAGTAATTACAGAGATTTTTGTTTTGATTTGGTTTTATGAAACATTTAATTAAAAGTAATTCTTTAGAGCAAACTTTAAACAAAAAAATTGTCACATACAACCCAATGTCCCTTACAGATCACATATTTTCACACTGGATACATTATTTGATCATCAGAATAAATCAAAATTATTACTTGACTTTTACAAGTTAAAAAGAAATCATATCCACAAAGAAAGTTTTATGGTTCAGTGAATGCCCAAGGTCATTCATCAAGGATCCCAACACAGATCACTAGCTGCCTCAGACAAAGCAGTGTCTACTCTTTCTGACAGTGGCTGATGATCTTAAATGCTGATCCTCTGCAGCTATTTCTTCATATCAAGTATGTTAAAATGAAGGGCAGAAAAGTGGTCACGAATCACCTGATGTCAAATTACAAAACTGAGTCTCTCTTGACCTCTGAGAACTCCACTTTAATTTGTTTCATTAATTCAACAGCCATATTGGCAATGCCATTGGTGACCAGGAATTGACTCAATCATGTAGCAAGCCCTGCCACATTATTTGACTTGACATTTCCCATCAGGAGAAAATGTTATCACCACCACCAAAATAACACTTACTAGGTCAGAACTACAATAGGCAGGAAGTGCAAGATAAAGAAAAACAGAGTGGAAATGAAATGGCTGGATCCCCACTATCAGAATTAGCTAACTTGTCTTCAATTTGGTGACAAGAAACCTGGGAATGAACCAAAGCCATTTAAATATTCAGCTGTACCACATAGCTCGATAGAAGAAGACATGTGAAAAACTAGTTTTAAGTGGAATCTAGAAAGGTCTTTGCTTCTCTTCCAAAGGTAATCTTCTAATATTAACAGCATGTGATATTCTAAGTGACAGGAGAATGAAAGGTACACAAGGAAGAGAAGGTTGGTAAAAAGAAAAATTATGCACAAATGCAGTTGTGTAAGTTGTTAGAGATCAAGGTGCACTGAGAGAAGTAATAGAGGGCATCAAGCAAAGCAACTGTGGAATGGCCCTTCAAGCTTCCACCAGCCTGTGAGAAGCAGCCAAGAAGACAACCAAACAAGCATGTGATCTTTACTGAGCATGTTAGTGTAGACACTTCACCCCCGTTGTCCTGGATTTAAAAGGAGAAACTGATCAATAAATGTAGCAGCCAATTATAACAAGTATAACTGCAAGGTCTAAATCCTCCATTTTGAGAAACATCAAAGGCAGTATTGGGGGAAAATTAAAAGAAAAATCAAGGAAGAGTTTAGTCACATATAGAAATAAGTAGGCCTCTGGAACTAATAAAATGCAAGCTAACTTGAGAGTATGGTCTGTTATGTGTCTCACGGATGCTGGCCAACAATTTCAAATGAAAAGCCACATAATTGATTCCTCAGTTTCCCTCAACTGCTCTACATCACTGCTTCAAAGTCCTCAGAATCCAGGATGAGAAGAAAGTGAGCCCCCTTATTCTAACATTTCCCAGGACAGTGCCCCTGCACTAACATGGGGATTAATAAAAGCCTTCTTTCTGGATCGGAGAATATATCAAATCATAGTCATCACACTTTGAAGTTTCTGACAATTATAGAGGGCAGCATGCTTTTATCATTCCTCCAGGCCAAAATTAGGCTCCTGGGTAAAAGTAGAATCTTAAATGTTGCAGTATGAGTTTGACTTAAGAACTGTGCTCAAGATGCTGAGACTCACAGCCAAACTTTAGGCAGAGTGCAGGGGATCTTATGAAAGAAGGGGGAGATAGACAGACCTGGAGGGGTCAGGAGCTCCACAAAGAAAGCAACAGAACCAAAAAATTTGGACCCAGGGATCTTTTCTTGAGACTGATACTCCAACCAAGAACCATTCACGGAGAACCTAGAACCCCTGCACAGATGTAGCCCATGGCAGCTCAGTCTCCAAGTGGGTCCCCTAGTAAGGGGAACAGGGGCTGTCTCTGACATGCACTCAGTGGCATGTTCTTTCATCACCTCCCCCTGAGGGTGTGGGGAGCAGACATGCCAGGCCACAGAGCAAGACAATGCAGCCAGTCCTGATGAGACCTGATAGAGCATTATCAGATGGAAGCAGAGGAAGCACTCCCCTATCAGTGGACTGGGGAGGGGCGTGAGAGGAGAAGAGGGAGGGAGGGCAGGATTGGAAGGGGGCGAGGGAGGGGTCTATAGCTGGACACAAAATGAATAAATTGTAATAAATAAAAAATTTTAAAATAAAAAAAACTATCATCAGTGAGACGCAAGGCCCAGCAGTTAGAAGCACTGCTGCTTTTGTACAGCACCCAGATTCGCTTCTTAGCACCCACAGGGCAGCTCCCAACTGCCTATATATAACTCCATTCCGGAGAACATAGTGTCCTCTGGTGGACCCTAGGCAAGCAAATGGCATGCATATACATATATCATATCCATACAAAACAGTCATACACATTAAAAAACCATCAGGGTTGGCAGAGTGCTCGCTTAAAATGCACAAAGCCTGCGCTCAATCCCCAGTACACAAAATAACCCAGGTGTGGTGGCATGGACTTATATATAACCCCTGCATTTGGGAAGCAGTGGCAGGAGGGGCAAACTGAAGGTGAATGTCAGCTACTTATGGAATTTGAGGCCAGTGTGGATATACCAAGACCCCACCTGAAGGGCATAGCTGTTCTCCTTATCCCTTAAGACCATTAACCTAAGCTGCCATTTCTTTTGCTCAAATATCTCAGTCCCTGACAGCTTAGTTACCTGAAGGGCCATTCAATGCTGCATCTTCTGAAATGAAATCTTTCCCATGCTTCTTCCCATTCTCCATATACTCACTGCACAGTGTCTTATTGGGAATAACATTGTAATAATTGTAATTCGCTTTCAAATTCTACCTAATAAAAAAAGCTGCAAAGCAAAACAAAACAAACAAACAAACAAACAAAAACTGTGCTCAGTCGTCAAGCTTCATTCTGGGCAGGAACTAACTATTCCTTGCAGCTCTCCTCTCGGGGCTGGAAGTCAGAGATTTTGGGAGAGACAGATACAGAGAGGCAGTGACAGAGACAAAGAGACAGCGACAGACGTTGAGAAAGACTGAGAGAAAGAACAAGAAACTCATGGAAGGTGAGTAAATGAAAAGGAAAAAAAAATAATCTGAGTCATAAAGGCAGCAGATATAGCAGCGGTTGGATCACAGAATTCACTGTGTACACCTGAGCTCTGAAAAAGGCGTGGCTCAGGATGATGCCACTCAGCCTGTCTGCTCTTTCCTTAATGCCTACATTCTCACAGTAAGATCCTCCATGCGCTGAAAGAAACCAAACATGCATTATTTTGTCATGAGAAAGAAACTTTTTAGTAAACAGAACACTATAATCTTTACTGTTTTCATTTTCCTGGTAACCAGGAAGCTCCTGACCAAACCTTGCATTTAGAAAATGTGTGAACTCTAGTCATTAGAATGTTACTGTTCTCCCTGAGCCCAGAGTTAGATTTCCTCTACATAAAGTTCCTATGTGAGTATGTTCACGTTAGATAGCAGAAGTTTCCAGAAACTAGTTTTCCTGACTTTGAAAGGTCTAATAGGCAAGAAACCAAGGCATCCAGCTTGAATGATAGCTTTGTGGTAGCTTTCACATATCTTTGAGATTTTGCAATTTCTGATTTATTTCAGAAAGGAAGAAACTGAAGCAAGTTTGCATCAGCTGCTCACGGATGCAGACACAGTCCTGCATGGACAGTCCTGACTCTGGACACAGTACATCCCTCTACAGTGCTATGTACATGTCAAATGCACATGAATACTTGCACAATGTAAGAAGATGGTTGTTAGTTGTTAGACATTACCATTGTTCCGTGGAGTGCTGTATATGAATTTGAAGGTGATAATTTTCCTTAGTACATTCTAAGGCATTCTAATATATGGTACAGTCTAACCTCAGATGGATGGTGATGTAACAATAACCGCCATGTAGAGGTACTTTATAATCATCACTTTATATGGGTCATCTTTGTACAATAAGCCAGGGAAGAAAAGAATTCAGTCTCCCAGTTTTACAGGTGGGAAAACTGAGGATCAGAATTCACCTCTCTAAGGCTCCACAATATTAAGAAGCAGTACCAGGATTCAGTCCTAGGGACCCTGAGTTGGTTTCTGCACTCTAACTGCAGCTGAGTCTCTAAACAGGACAAGAAGAATTTCTATTTATTCACATTTCCCACTCTTCTGGAAACCTTCAGAAATTCTTACATCATGGCCAGAATTTTACCCCCTATTTGATAAGGTATGCTGTTTGTTCTATAGTGAGAGGTAGTCACTTAAATACTATGTACATGTACACTAACAGATACATACATACATACAAACACACCAGTCACAACTCTCAGAGGAAACAAGAACAAAGAGAAAATAAACAGAAACAGGGTTTTGTTTTTGTTTTTAATTAATTAATTTTTTATTAATTACAACGGAAACAGTTGTTATATCTGCAAACATCCATCCAAAGAAATTAACCAAGTTGATAGTACTTTGAGAAACAGAACAAAAGTATTTACCAAACTGGGAAACTGAAGACTGAATTCAAGTCCAGACATTAAATATTATTATGTACAGCATCTCTACTGGGTCAAGTCCTTGGAAATCTTAGAAGCCAAATTAGCAATGAATTCTGACAGCCCCATCTATCAGCTCTGTTCAGCCACTCAATTGGCAATATCCTGTTTCCTTGCAGACCCAGGGAACATACACTCGCTAAAGGAAAAGAAAAAAAAAAGGTACTTAATTACATTTGGTTTGAATAATTAGTTCATTGAAATTCTTGAGCTGAAGAAAAATGGCATTTCTAATTTACAGAAATCACTATTTGAAATATAGTTATGGCTGCTCAGAGAATCCCTAGAATTAAATAAATTTAAGTTGGCGCATTTAAGAAAGCCATTAGAGGTACCTAATGACAGCCCCTCCGATTTTCACTCCGGTATGGCTAATGTGGAAACCTGCCAAAAGACAGCCCACCCTGCTGCCAGCTCAGGGTCTCTGTGGCTTCATGCCTGGAGGCCCAGATGGAGTGGACAAAGGCCCCCCCACACCCACCTGGCAAGATCAGAAGCTTGATGGGGCTCTGAGGAAGAAAGCAGGAAAAACAAGGTGCGCACTCGGAGGTGGGGGAGAGGGCTGTTACAGATTCCACTGGCAAATACACTGCCAGATGGGAGAATTCTCTCCTAAATACATACTGCCTGCTCAAAAATGCTCTGAATAACCTCCTCTGGGTTAACTATTTCACATAAACTTACCCCAGCATCTCAAGAGAGCTAGGACCCTCTTGACCATTACCTGTTAACCTAAAATGTTGTTAGATAGGATAGCTGACTGAGGAACAACAACAACAACAAAAACAGAATCTATACTTCTCTAAGCCTGTTTTATTAGGGCACAGTGTAACTTAAATTCCACCATTTCTCTTTGTTGTTGCCCAGAAAGGCAGGCAGGCTCTGCGCAAGGAAAAACATCCCCGGGTCACTTTTTAACTAAGGCCAATGCGGACGAGTCAGGGAACAAGACAGGACTTCCAAAGGAGAAGAGTTAGCTTGTGACCTGGAGAAGGCTTCTGTGAAACACTCAATAGTTACCTCAGTAGAGCTCAACCCTAGAAACGTGAAGACTTCTGAAAAAGGAAATGGGGTGACCTAATTTGGCCCGATCTCACTGCTGTGATGTGAAAGACTGGCATCTTCAGACAAGATGTGGTCCACTTACAGATTTTTTTCTTTTCCTGTTTTGAGGCCAGGCTGAAAAGTCCCCATTTGTAAGCATTTTAACAGGCATGGAAATATACGGTTGTGGACTTATCACTCGCAAGCCCTTATCCATTTCACTCAAACAGTCAACAATTTTATTACTACTACTACACATAAACTAGGATATATCCAGAACCCAAGAGACAAACAAAACCTGCCATCGGCACCCCTGTAGCAAAAAACAGAAAGGTATGGCCCAGCGCCTCCTCATGAAAGGCCTTGTTTCCCTGATGCAGAGAACATGGACCACAGGTAGACTCTGGCTGTCAGTTTCTATAGGGCCTGCGACAGCCGCACACAGCCGGGGGACAGAGGCCATGCTCTTCTCGGGTAACCTGTGATTGATGGGTAGGTCAAGTAGCGCTATATTGCCCATGATACTCAGTCCAGTGCCAAATGCTGTGCTGGGCAGTAATTATCCTATCACTCCCTGCTAAGCTGACACTCCTAGGCTAGAACTTAGACCAGGTCACAGTTGACCTGTGTTGACTTTTGTCTGACCTCCCTCTTTTCAAGAGCTACTGCAGTGAACATGCAGCACTTCAGGCTCAAGCTCAGGCAATATCCACCCTTTCTTCCCAACACTTCCTCCCCTGTGCCTCCCACCTCTGGCAATAAGTTAACCTAGGGCCTTCTGCGTGATAAGCTCTGCTCTACCACTAAGCTCCATTTCCAATCTCAGCCCTCAAAAAACACTTTAGACTTCTTCCAGACACCTTATTCTGTGGCAACCATTTATTTTTGTTCTGTGAACAAATATTACTCCCTCCACCACACATGCATACAGGACCTCCCAAATAAGTCAGCATAAGAGATTTAACTGATTGGAAATTTCTGGGTTCGATTTCACTTATTGCCCAAAGCATGATGTACTGGAATGAGCACAGGGTTTGTAAACAGAGCTTTGGGTTCAAATCCCACCTCTGAGTCAAATAAGGTTTGGGATTTCTTCTAACCTTTGCTTTTCTTCTTTATCAAACGGAGATAGCACCGATTAGCTAAAAGGATTGTTGCAACCATTAAATGTGATCATATGCACAAAGGACTTAATACAATGTCTAGAACCCTACATGTGCAGTACATAGTTACTAATTGTCATGGTTTCCTTAACATCTGAATACTTTTACCTTGTATTCTAATTCACTTGTCCAGATACTTTCCTTCTCTTGTAAATTCTAAGCTTCTAGAGAACAGGAACTGAGCTGTTTGCTTCAACTAGATTTTTTTTCTATTGGATGTGAAGAATGGATTGGTGTTATACATGACAGAAATCAACATATTTCATTTGTCAATTTAAATAAATAAATTAGAAAAAATCAGGGATGAGTTAAAATGCATCAAAGGTGACTTCTATCTAATAATCAGCTTGAAACCAGGTTCTTGGAGTATCACGTTTACAACGGCTGTGCTAGTTCATCTTTATTGTTCAGAAAAAGGGAACCACGAGTGAACAATTACCTTGATCTTATTGACCTGTGGGCATGTATAAGGGACATTGTTTTAACTGATGGTTGATGTGGTAGGGCCCAGCCCACTGTGGGTAGCAATATCCCTAGGCCCTGGGCACAGAGGTGTAGGTTATGTACAAAAAGCACACTCATCAAGAGCCAGGAAGTAAGCCAGAAAACAGCATTTCTCCATGGTTTCTGCTTCATTCAGTTCCTGGCATGACTTCCTTCAATACTGGACTATGTCCTGAAAGTGTAAGTCTTCTAAGTTGTTTTTGGTTTACAGCGTTTATCACAGAAACAAAAAAGAAAACCAACACACAAGCGTAACACTCAACTGCATAAGAAGGTGCACACAAACTTCAAAGTAGATCCCTGTCTCCTCTTCACTGCCAAATATATGAATGATTCCTCACATAAGTAGACATTGTGGGGTTCACCTCAGGTAATCAGACCACTCCCATCTATCTATTCAAATCTCCTAAGCACTCAGGTGGTCCACGGACAAGCAAGCATGGATCTTCAGTCTAGCCAAACAGACTGGAGAGAAGGAGCTGTGGTGTGTAATTGGAATGGAGGCTTTCTCCCCTCTCAAGACATGAAAAAAAGAAGTGGGATGTGTCAGATTATAGTCACAGAGAGCACAGCCCAGGGGTGCAGCTGATGTCTCTGAAAGCAGAGACTGAGGGCCCCTGGGCGGAACCGCTGGTGCGCTGAGGTACAAAGACAGCACTGTTTCCCATCTCTCCGTTATCGGGGAGAATAAATGTCCTTACTGTGTAAGCCACTTGAGGCTGGGGTTCTGTTCTCCTAAATCTTCAACTGATTGTGCGGTGGAAAGTAAGACAGGCATTCAGCAAAGCAACGGTAACTACCCAGGATAAATCTTTTACAGTGGCGCAGCACCGACATCATTGTGGTTTGGGGGTTCTGTCTGTTTTGTTTTGCTCTTTTCGTAAACAGATTATCTAATCTGGGACTCTTCACGTAAGGAATAAAATGAGCTCCAGAAAATCTGAATGAGTTGCTGGAAAAGACAACTCATAGATAATGTAAAATGTCTTCGTAGTTGGAACTGCAAGCTATCTATCATGCCAGATGCTGAATTCATTCTTCAGAAAGGAACTCTTCCTATAACATTTGCTACTTGAGCCAAGGAACAATAAGTGTTTGACTAGCCCTATGAAGGCACCATCCTTTATGGAATGCTGCAGACACTCACCACCAAGCAGAAAATTAAAGGAAGGAATGGAGGGAGTATCAAGATGATGGGAAAATTCACTCTATTCAGAAAGAAATTCCAGTGCACTCAGAGAGCATTTAAAATAGATTTTGTATGTTCATTCACTTTTCCTGGCTATAGTGAAATGGGTTACTGTAAAAATACCATGCAAAAAGGAAGAGCAACACCATTTAGCAGTATATCAATTCATTCTGTTTATATTCTGCATTCATTCATGCATTCCTTCACTTGATTAAATCAGGTCTTTTTGGTGGGGTAGCAGGGAAATAGAGCAAAAAAAAAAAAAAATAAAAAAACCCAAACTCTTCAAGAAGCTACACATAGCCTCCAAAAATTCAACTATCAATAAGATTTCTTTCCAACCATTCATCTAACTTTTCTTTCTAAGCATTCAAGTGTCTATTATATGCATGCCCAACAGTTTCCAGCAAGCAGCTCTGGTAGAATAGCTCCACTCCCTCACTCCTACCTACTCCCCACAAGGAGGTCTTCTTAAATAAAAAACTAGACCTTGCTTGGTTTCTCATCTATAGATAGACAAAAATATGCCTTCTTACTATGAAGCTTTTGCTAACAAAACCAGATTTCAAACAGCTCGCCCAAGTCTAAGACATTTAAACTTCTAACAGTGTCAGTCATTAAACAGCTAATAACCTTTTTTTCCCCAAAGATAAAAGAAAACTCTATTGCATCCAACAAAGACAATGGACTCTGTAGATTCACTTAAAATGTGTTTCTCACTTTTACTGTCTGGAAACTATTATGAAATGCCACCAAGTAGAACAAAAGGATCACAAGTTTTATTCAAATAGAGTCTACACACACACACACATACACACCCACCCCACCCCTTTTGAAGACAATGAATAGCATAAAGGTGTGGCTATTGAATTCAAGTTGCAGACTTTCAGGATCAGGATGCTAAAATTGTGATTTGAATGCCAATTTTGATCACAAAAATAATATAAAAGCTTTAGACAAAGACCTGGAGAGACAGGTCAGTCAGTTAACAGCTTGCAGACAAGTATGAGTTCAATCCCCAGAATAGGAGGAGATGAAAGAAGAAGGGTGGGATTGGGAGGGAATGAGGGAAGGTGCTACAACTGGGATACAAAGTGAATAAACTAATTAATATAAAATAAAAATTTAACTTAAAAAAGCCTGACACAACAGTGTATACCTGTAATCCCAGCACTGGGGAGACAGAGAGAAGGATCCTTAGAGCTTGCTTTATGGTCAGCATGGCTCAATCAGTGGTCTCAGAGTTCAACAAGACATCCTGTCTCAAAAACTAAGGCAGAGAGTGTAGAAAACATCCAAAGTCTACCTCTGGCTTACTCATACACAGCACATACACAAACCCATAAGCACACACATACACACACACATGAACATGTACATACAGATAAACACAGAGAAACATGCACACAGAAGTTATCATTTAAAATCACAAATGTTTTATCATGAGTTTGCTTATGGTTTGGAAAGAAAATGAGCATGGAAAAGAAGCATGAAATAGCTCTGCCTAGAATGCCCACCCATGACTTACCTGACTTTATTTCAGAGGCATTATGAGAAGAGTACAAAAGAGGAAAGAAAACTGTGTTGGAAGCAGAAATATAGCCTGATCCCTTTAACAATATCATAGACAGTTCATGGAATTCAAATGGCAAGGAAATAAATAGAACAACAATAACATCTAAAATCTTAGGCTTGAGTAGGGCTCAGTGGATAATGTACTTAACTGTGTAAGCATAGATATCTGAGTTCCAATTCCAAGAATACATATAGGCCAAATATAGTAGCACGTGCCTGTAATCCCTGGACTCTTATGGGGAGATGGGAGGCAGAGATAGGAGAATCCCTGAAGGTCACAGGACATACCAAATGGTGAGCAAGGGACCCAGTCTTAAACAAAGTGGCAGATGAAAACCAACAGATGTGATAACCAACAAATGTGATAACCAATAGATGTGATAACCAACAAATGTGATAACCAATAGATGTGATAACCAACAGATAAGATTGTCCTCTGACTTCCCCAGATGTGTTATGGCACAAGTACACCTTCACTCACATACACACACCATACAAATACAAGATACCATACTAAAATAAGATTTACAATCCTTTAATACAGTGTTTCAGTGCCATTTATTCTTTGACATTATCTTCTCATTTAATGACCTTTTCTCAGCCACTGACTACAACTTCAGCCGGTTGAAGTCTGTTGATGTCTGGAGTAACACGCTTTGTTTCCCATGCGCAGAGACCACATAAGAGCTGTAAGAGCAGAGCACAGCAGGCTGGGCCTTGTAGGTGTGCAGCATAATAGAGGATAATGTCCCCACCAGGGTGCAGTAGATGCTGAAACAAGAGCCTCAAAGAAAGAGGGCTGCAAATGGCCCCAGGAAATCAGCCACCTCATCTGGGTCCCTCAATGAAGAATTCAAACACAGCAAAGACAGCATAAATGTACAAGGCAGAGAGATATTGCTCAACACGACACCATAACCAAGGTTACCGTCAGTACATACTCAAGGAAGAAAGCAAACCTGAATCTAAAGAAGAGGCTGCTTAAGAGCAGTGAGCTATGAAACCAAGCATCTAAATGCTTAAACACATAATGAAACTCCTCCTTCCGTCCACATAGTCTCATGCTTTCAGTAACTTTGCAGGATTCCTTTTTAAGAGCTGACAGGCTTTGCTCTCTCTCCCCTCTCTAGCAGTACAGATGTTATTGGTACATGCTTATTCTCCAAACATAGGAGAACCCACTGGCTTCCCACCACTGTTAAAATGACAGATGGCTACTTTGTGATAATTGTCAGATTCCATGCCTGAAACTGAGATGTCTTCTTCTTATGTTCCCTCTTCCTCTATTTTAAGTGACCCTGTTAATGATATATCTCAACTTGAAATAATGGGATAATCTAAAACTGAGAAATAAGCACTTTCCTGTCCTCATTGTTTTCCCTTCTTTATCTCTAACAGCCCCGGGAGATCACAAACATTTGTCCTCAGGGTAATATCAGCAGTTAATGATTCATGTTCAAAGGCCGTGAGTTGTCTAATTAACAAAAGGCAATGTTTTACAGAAGCCATTTTTGCTTTCAAGTTAATAGCACACAGTAGACACAAATGCTATGATGCCATACAGGTCTTCAAGGCTACACTATGCTGCTGTTTCCAAATGTTCCAGTTACATTTATCTGACCCAAACTTCAAGCCATTAGAAACAAACCATTCTCATTTGTTTCCTTTTGACTTATTGGCACGCTTACATCATGATTCACATACCACATCCTCCTATAATGTACTCAAAAATTATATTTTAGTTTTTTTTAAAAAAGGGGCACCTGATTAATAAAAATAACATAAGCATATTTTCTGTCAAGTATATCCATAATAATACCAGTCATTTGAAAAATCAAAACCTTTAAAATAACCCAATCACCCTTTTAATGTAAATGGTGACAGGAGTGAAAAATTCCCTCCACAGCATACATGCAGTCAGACTTCTGTTACTATAGCAACATGCCACCCTAAATTTTCATACAGGAAGACTGATGTTTGATAAATATTGACATTTTCAAAATTACAGTATGTTTATGTTTTCGTTGTCAATGACTTTGAAATCCACAAGAATTTCAACTACTTGAGATGAAAATTTTATAGATACATCCTGAACTTGTATTTCAAAACAAGGAATGCTTTGCGCCTCTGGGATGGCTGAATACTTTGCAGGTCCATTTACTTTCATTGCTCATTTCTTGTCTGTGTTTACATAAGCAAGCAGGGCTGCAGCTCTGTCTCTTCACCATATAGCACAGTATTTAAGAACCTTGGCTTGCAAATGCAAGCTGTCTTGTTTTCAATTTAGACACCAAGCTTCCTACTTTATGAAACTTGGAAAAGTTACTCAAACTCAAAGCGCAGCTTTCTTGTCTGTGACCCGTGTAAGTCAGTGTCGGTTTTCCTTGTGGCAAAGTAAAGGGGCTGTGTTCAGAATGGTTATATACTACTCATCAAAGTGAAGGCTATTATTGGCATTTATACTCTCCATGGCTCTGGGACAGTTGCAAAATGCTTATTTAAAGTAAAAATGAATCAAGGGCATGGTAGACAACGTTGGTAATGCCAGCACTTGGGAAGCAGAGGCTGATGGATCTCCGCGAGTGTGAGGCTAGAAAGTACATACAGTGAGATCTAGTTCAAATAAATATAAACAATAAGAAAAATTTTAAAACACAGAATAAAATACCAGAGGTAAATGAGGTACGTAACAATACAAATACTATTATTTTTACTTATAGGTAAGTAAAACTAGGATTCAGAAATGGTGGGGCTTGCTCTGTGTTAGTCTCCAAGTAAGTAGGAAAGTCATTTAAAATTTTTTTTTTGCTCTACCAATGGTGTAACTACAGACACATAACTGGCTGTCTTCCATAGAGGGTGATCTGCCTCCTGCTGGGAAGGCTCCTAAGGTTTTAAAAAATGAGCCAAGTTGATTTCTCTTGTATCGGGAATGATTTTTAAAATGGTTGGGCAGAAAGGTCACAAGCTCCCTGTAGGTCACTGCCAATTAGTCTACTAAGAATCAACAGTATGAAATTAGGACTTTGTTCCCCAAATCCTTTCCTAACCTCAGAAGAATGGGAGACAACTGATATCCTTACAGCTAGCTTCCCCACAGAAGTCTCTGCCACGTTCAATCTTTGTCAAAATTGGTCTCTCCTAATTAAGAACCATGGTTCTCAGAGAGACAAGTGGCAACCTGAGACTGTAAAACTTGGTGGAGAAATGCATCGCATGTAATAGAGCGTGGAAACTTGAGTGTTTGCTCCCACCTCAGCAACCCCAAAGGCTTTGCTCAGCAAAAGGAACATCGAAGTCAACTCTGCAAGAGCATTTTAGGTAGATCTTCTCATTCCCCAGTAATGATTACTTGTGTGGTAATTGTCACATACTGCCATATGCCATTGCTGTGAAGAATATATTTTACAAGAGGTCGGTGAGTACATTTTTTTAACTCTACAGAGGTGAAAACGTCACATTTGTTCATCTAGAGTTATTACAAAGGCAGTTGTTCTTCATATATACATTGTAAGGAAGATACAGTTTCACCCTGGAAGCCTTGTCACTTTAACACAATAGGGGGTTTGTAATCCTACTTTCTCAAAAAGGAAAGGTAACTACAACTTACATGCAAGAAGTTTTAATTGCATATAATCTATCTACATTTTAAAAGACTCATTCACAAACTATATGCACATTAGATTTATCTTTTCCTTTCATATTCTATATTCACTGAAGGGAATTAGATCTCATTCTCTAGAGCAAATAGACAGCCTAAGTTTAAATATTAAGGAATTATGTTACTAAAGAGTTATCTAGAAAATGTTATGGATAAGGTTTATATATGTACTTGTATCCTGAGTTCGTGTTAATCTGCTGTAGCCTGGAGAAAAATGAGAACTTGGTCCTAAGGGCATATAGGACTGAGATGTTAAACTGTACAATAACAGTGGATATTTGCAGTAGGCAACAACAACAGATTTTTTTAACCACTCAAATTAGAGAAAACACATTGAACGGGTACTCTGAAATTAGAAAACTTGGGGAATTCAGAGCAGAACTAAAGTTTAGAATGAATGAAGAAGGCACAGATGTGAACAACCTGCCAAAATTTCAGTATCTGTATTTTCTCTGTACTTTTCTCCTGTTAAAAATACCATTACCAGTAAAAACTGACCAACAGACCCATATTCTCAGACTTTTTTCACAACTAATATGTTTCTGCATTATTTTTCACGTACAAACAACAACAAAACAACAACTGGAGGTTAAGTTGGTCCTGGGAGATATGTTATTGCTGTTTATTTCCAACTGTTCATTGCTTCTTCCTTCCTATGCCATAGCAATGAGTTAGTGTCTTCTGTGGAAGAAGTGTACAGCTCTGCTCACTGACATAACCTGGCTTCATAAATTGACTTGACCAATGGGATGTAGTTATGGATTATGATAGGTGTAAGCTCAAGATCTAATATACTGTAATTCAACTCTATCTCCTGTCCCTTTGCAAAAGTCCTCAGCCTCTATCCAGACATGAGAAGACCCATGAAACAGGAGCGCAGGTTACTTCTAGCCACTGAAGTGTGATGTGGTCAAGAAGACACAATGCAATCTTGCTGTGTGATTTTAGTTGGTTCTGATACTATTGTATAACTCCATCAATATTTTTATGCTATAAATCCTATCAAAATTATTGAGAAAATATCTCTAATTGTTATGTTCTCCAATCATTCTTGAGTTCTCATTTAACAATCTGTTTCTCACTGTGTACTACACTTTTTCATTCCACTACTGTCATCCTCATCCAGAGGCCTTCAATATTCCCAACATAAATTATAATCTGCCTTTTTCTGTTTTTGACCCTCAGCCTTGGGTGTAATCATCCCTCCTTAAAATACTCCCATCTCTTGGTTCCTCCTGGCTTGACTCTAACCTCATTGTCCACTCACCTATAACTCTTAGTTCCCGTTCTTCTTTCCATTGACCAGGGATTGCCAAAGCTTTATTTCTGTTAGTACATCCTTTTGAATCATTTCGTGCAGACCTTGGTTTTAAGTGAAATCTATGTAACAATAATTCTTTATACTAAACTCAATTTAGCTCAAAAATCATGTGTTTATCTACTTGACATTCCCATCTGTTCATCTATATGTCTTTCGATCTAAACTCTGCCAAAAGAGGATTGTTGATTTTTCCTGACCCTCCCACCATTGTCCTCATCCCTACAAGCATCATTGCTATGCACACAGCTGACTGCCAAAATCTCAGGTCAGGACGACACGTCTCCAAGCCAAAGAAGAGGCGCTATTACTAATAAACCTCCAGAAACCTGAAGAGAAGAGGTATGCAATAGGTTCTTCCTCACAGTTCTCAGCTGGAACCAACCTTCCTCTTCATGCTTTCCCCTCAGACTTTAAACCTCTAAAACTACAAAAGATTGGATTTCTTTAGTTTAAAATACCAGTTTGTGGTGCTTCATTATGACAGCTGTATCAAACTAATGGAAGTCCCTACATTGTCAAATAAATGAAAGATTCACTCTCAGCCATGAGAGGCATCCACATCCCTCTGTCATACTCTAGACATGTCTTCTGATTCCAATATGTAAGACAAAACCTAGGGAAGTGAGCCTAGGAAAAAGATCACCTTTGACTAGCTTACCTATTGATAGGTATAATAATCTAGATGCACCATTTACTCCCAAGATCCTGTCATTTGAAAAAGTGCCAAACTCTGAGAAGCTGATCTGTGTTACCTTGTGATCCACCATCCTCTATCCCAGTGGTTATCAACTTGTGGGTTGTGACCCCTTTTGAGGGGATCACCTATCAGATAGCCTGCATATCAGATCTTTACATAGAAATTGATAACAGCCGCAAAATTACATTTGTAAAGTAACAATGGAATAATATTATGATTGGGGGTGGCTACCACAACATGAGAAACCGTATTAAAGGGTCACAGCATTAGGAAAGATAGACTCTCTACCATTCCCACATTCAGGAATCTCTAATCTCTCTCCTGCTTCTTCTCCTGTGATTTGGTAGCTTTTCTATCTAAACTTTTATATCCACTAACCCAAAACACAGACTAATAGCTCAACAATTTATCCTGCCAAAGAAGACATGTCCAGTCAAGATTTATTGAACTGGTAACAGTTTTATAAAGCACTTATAAAGTGTCTAGTGTCAAAATGGTCACACTGTGGTGAGCTCACAGCTATACTCCCTCACAGTAACACGGCCCATATCTCAGAAAGCCCTTAAAGAAGCAGGAAGCTGAAGGGCAGAAATACTTCAAGTAGTTTCTGGACACCCGGGGAGTTCTTATGTCCCCTCCTGCGCTGTTTCCTCTTCCCTTACAGACTCCTTTTTATATTTTAAGCACATAGTATAAATTAAAGGAGGTTGAAGAGCATGGCCTACACTAGTAGGCTCCTGGGCCATTTTTGTTCTTCTTCTCTCCCAGGAACTCCTACTTACTGAACATTTCAAAGCTCCTCTACAGTAAGGAATGAATCTGGCCCTTGCCTGGTAGCACATCCATTATAATGCTGTTGTTATGGAGAATAAAATAACCCTGAGGTAATTAAATAATACGTGGGAAGTTTTCTCCTGAAACAAGAAGTGAACAGACTACGCTTTTTTCTTTGATAAATGGCTTTTTTCCCTCCTCAATAAAGCAGTAGCATATGGATGCTACAACTCGCTTCCTTTTTATGCCTACCTGTAATCACCTGAATGGACCTTCACTATTACAAAAGAAATTTGTTTTGTTTTATGTGTATAGTGTTTGGTCTGCATACCACACGGATTTCTGGTGCTCGCAGAGGCCAGAAGAATGAGTCAGATCCCCCAGAACAGGAGTTACAGTTGTCAGCTACCATGTGAGTTCTGAGAATCAACCCTCGGTCCTCTAGAAGAGCAACCAGTGCTCTTGATCACTGAAGCATCTTTTCAGCCCAGAAGTGTAGTTCTATAAAGTCTTCTTATATAGAAAAAGCTTGCATAGAAGCTTAATATGCTTCTATATAATATACACAAAGAACATACTATTTTACTAAGCTGCATTGAGGGCTGATAAACATAGCAGGGAAGATTCCCTGCATATCTCCCCACATTAGCTTTTTACAGCAGGCATATGTAATGTGCACCTCAAGTCTCAATGCTGCAAGAAATAGCTGTATGACATTAGAACATTATTTCCACAGTGCAGAAAAAAAGAGGAATATATTTGCTTGGATCTTTAATTCCCCAAGCTGAAAACTCACAGGATTTTCCATTTAGATGGTTCACACACCTGGTCCAAATGGCTCTAAAATTGTTTGAAGCTTCAAAGTCCACGGTTCCCAGTGTTACTATCATTCTCCAACTGCTCTTGGTCTGAAGGTTACAGTCACTAGAAAGATTAGGATCCATGGATTTAAAGAAGAACTAAGGAGCTTTTCTTTCCAATGTTAAACTGTGTTCATATATTTGGCAATACCTATTCGGATGTTTCTATCTTGTTCTGTACACAGAAAGTTCTAGATACTGGAAAGAGTAAGTGGGGGAAAATGAAGTTATTGTTCCATCAACAGAAATTCCTGTAAAGAACCCTGCCTTCCCCTGAACCTTCTGCCTGATTGATTAGAACTTCAGTGTCTGTTGGGAAGTTGGAGTGCTGCCATCCAGAGCCTAATTGGATGGCTCCTTGGGCTAACTTTAGTCTCCTTGATAGCCATTTCTTGCCAACTCCAATGTCACAACTCACATCCTTGTGACTATTAGGTGAAACCATTTGGAAGGTTTAAACAGACCACTAGGTCTCACCAAACAAGAGGTTAAGAATGTCCTCCGACAGCATCTAAGGCCTAGAACCTAGATTTCCCAGCTTTGTTGTCACTCACCTACCTGATTGTTCCTACCAATGTATTTGAAAAGTGACTTGATGGATGACTTTCCTTGTTTGATTACTACACAAACTTTATGAAACAGTTACCATGTTGGAATATGGGATTTAGGAAAATGTAAATCTGTTAGAGGACCATTGGTTAGTTATATCTGACTCTAGAATGAACCATCCTTTCTCCCTCTGAGGGGAGGGTTGTGTTTTTGCATCAATGGTTCACATGGAACATGCATACTTTCATGAGATACCAAAAATATAAAAGGGGTTTTTACCAAGTGTTATCTTCTAAGTAGAAAGAACCCATAAGATAGAAAGATAATTATGAGTTTCCATGGGCAACTAAAGATATATTCTGAGATATTCTCTTTTTTACTGTGGTTGAAACTTGACAAAAAATATAAGTAAAAATTATTATGCTTTCTCACAACATTATGAATATTAATAATAAATGTAGGTTTTAGTTCATATCATATTCTGCAAAACAATGGTATTGGATTATGTAAACAATATTAACACTGGCCATCTCACAATGATCCATAACTTCTTTTGTTTTTCATGTATCAAGATCTGAGTTCATACTTAAAGAGAGATTGAGAATGTGAGAATCCAGCCTGGCTGCTGCTCAGGTCACACCCATCTACAGCTGGTTCTCTCCAACTCCGAGCTGATTATCCACCCCCTCTAAGACTCTAAGCCTATTAGCGGGGTCTAGCTGAGGCCCACTTTGTATCTTGGATGTACATTAAATGAGTCTCTCTTCAATTCACCCATGCCCCAAAGGTCACACATTCCTTCTGTGGAATATAAGACTCCACCCCTTCTCCATGCTGTCTTAGAATCAGAGACAGCCTAATATTAACCGTGTACCAAAGGCCATCAAGTACAAGGCCTGGACCTCTACTCTTCCCCTACAATCTGTAAGAATGGGCCTCACTTGCCTAGGTGGGCCTGAAATCTACTAGAGCTCTTCCCCCATGCTGTCTTTCTGTGGTGCTAATATCTCTCTTAGTCTCTTATCCTAAAAACAATCCTCCTCAGTGGCTTTCTTGAGCCCAAAAAACCAGTACCTTTCAGATAGCATCTATGATGCATCCATGGCTGCAATGTTAAAGCTCAAATACCGTCACACTGAATGCTTCCTCGGAAATAGCACAGCACTGAGCAGTAATGATGTAGCTTACCTCTAGGTGGGACTGCCAGAGCATGAACATAACTGGAGATCCCCTTTGTCCTTCAAGTGCAGACAGCAGAGCAGTTTTTATCTTTTCCACCAGAGACACATGATGGCACACAGAAGATATAACCCTCCTTAGCTACTGTTTTTCTCCTGATAATCAGCTTTCAAGTATATTTGATCGCACCCCACAATACAGATATTCTTATCTTCTTGCTGTAGGTGTATATATCAAGGTTTTGAGAATTTCTGTGGTCCGGGACAGAGCTGTGATTAGAACCCATTTCCTGCCTTTCAAGGAAAGTCACTGGTCTAGACTATTCTGAGCCTTCTGCAAGTTGTGTCATTGTATGCAAGTTACAGATGAACTAGTATGCCCGAGAGGCAAAATTGTAAAGAAGCACAATTCATCTTTCCTTTCTTTTTTTGGTCCCTTTCAAATTCTCCAAATTGAGATAGGTGAGCTTAGGGAAAGCCCAGTGATGAGGGAACTACCTCAAGGGAATCATTCTTTGTTGTATCTGTTCCTTCCCTTAGTAACACCCAGCACGTCTCCTCATGTGAGTAATTTGTACTCATACACATCCATGTATATGGAAGGAAAGGTACTCCACCACATTAGACCAGTGTTAGTTGCAAGCTCAAGCTAGGCTAGTTTGTTTCTGAAGACAAATTATAAGAGGAGAATCTCTATTAATTTTCTCATGTGTATACATGAATGAGCATACATATGCTTAAAATTAGGACATATACAGTTCATGTATGCACAGATCATTCAGTCCCACAACATCCAATAAGTCAATTGGAGTAAGGAGTCAACCCATTCACACCCCTAGATGGTGACTCTTCCCTCTGCCTAGTAAAGAACTAAAAAAAATAATAATAATAAAATAAAAGGACTCAGAGTTCTTGAGCATCATGTGTCCTCCAGTCCCTCCTATTCTATAACAGCACTCTATGATTTTGACTTTTGCTCTTAATAAATCTGCACCTTAACTACTACTGTGTGTCTTATCTAACCTTTTGTTTACAGCACCAAGAACCGGAATATCCTGTCCCCGGGGAATCCTGAGGCCCACCCTGGTATAACAGTCCTTTCCCCTTTCTTTTTGCCTACTCTTATATCACAAACCCACTCTAAACAGAATTTACATATTCTCATGAATTCCCGTTAATGACTAAAATTTCAAGCTGCAAAAGGATTACAGAAATCCTTTTTTTCTTCCTGAATTCATTTTACAAATGTAGAAACCGTCAACATAAAATACTGTTGTTACCGCTAGTAAGAGGAGAGACAGCTGATTCTGGAGCCAAATACCAGTGGCAATGGCCCGGGAACACAGACTTTGCATATCCCCAGTTCATGTTGCAATGAGGAAGCAGTTCTATGGGTTTTCTATAGTGAGAGGACAGATAAAACCATAAATCGAGGTACTTTTCAAATACATCAGTGGAAATAGTAAGTAGATGGTTGCAAAAGAGCAGAGAAATCACAGCCCTAGGTTTCCATTGCTGACTGACAGCTTTCAGCCTTTGGTGGACAGAAACTAGTTCTGTTAAATTAACACATTCCAGAGGGTGTCCATTACTCACAGAATATTAGGTCTGACACAGAGGTGGGCAAGGGATGGCTGTTTAGAGGGTTACGGATGGCATAAGATAACCTGTAAGCAGGCCCTAGACCGACAACATTCCAAACTCTCCACTAACATTGAAGTTCAAATGAGTTCAGCAGAAGAAGAAGGTTTCAGTGGTGGCATCTTTGCGGGGACCTTTGTTAACAAGGCCCAGCCAGAGAGAGTCTATGGTACCACCTGCACACACAGAAATAATTACCGCTCAGTAGACAGAAGAACCATGTCTCCATACTTCTGACACAGGACTCTGCTCCTGGCACTTCGAAGATGTTTTTTCCCACCGGAAATTGTCTTTACTCCAACTGAAGGGCTCAGACTCCTGAAGAATTTCATTTACCCAGGACTAAGTGGAAAAAGCAGATGAAAGACAGGCACCTGACATGAACCCTCAAAATAACATTTGCAGGTGACTGCCTAACTTCTTATTGTGTGAGGCTGACCCTGTTGAGAGAACCCACTGATGAGCTCACTGATGAGCTCAGAAGGCCACATCACACTTCACACTCCTTCCTTCTTCCTCTTAGAAGAGTAGACATCTTCTCCTGCCCTGCTCCTCCCTAATAGCAACCATCAAGGCCCCATTGGAAGCCACTACTATGGAAAACACCAAAATCACTTCAAATTGATCACTACTACTCCAAAGAAAATACAACTCCAAAAAAAAAAAAAAAAAGAATAGGATTTCCCTTCCAGGTTATGTCCATTATCATAGATTTTAATTTGTCTCAAATTACCAGGAAAATAGATTGAAATCTATAGCTCAATCCCCAGGTGCAATATTTGATTGTTCTAAATCAATATGAAATGGAAGTCCTTTTGTGTTAAGTACTTGGCTTCTGAAGTACTGAGGCTATTATGTTGCACTTAGTCATCCAAAGAGTTGATCAAATTCTGTGTAGACTCATGTGCCTCTCAGCCTTTATGTCCTACATAAATATGAAGCTGTGAATGTCAGTGGTTTTTGAGAGCTTCTTGTCTGTCAAAATAACTGTTTAGTCTTCTCCAACTAAGTATTGATGCTTTTGTGCGTGTGTGCATGGTGTGTGGATAGGTGGGTGTGGTTTGTGTGTGTGCGCACGCACGCATGTGTGTGTCTGTGTGTGTGTGTGTGTGTGTATGTGTGTGGTGTGTGCCCATTTCTATGAAGACTACTGAAGGCAGAGAATGAGGGAAGATTAACAGGACACAATGAGAAAGCTGGGCCAGAAAAGGATTAGATACATTCAAAGACCAGTCATTGTAGTTTGATGGGTAATCACTTGGCTTTTGGAAAATCAGATCAAGAAGGAAGTAACTCAATGTCTTAACAAATGACACATCCAAGGCTAAGAGAAAAGAAGCAATAAGTATTCCTCATAACCTGATCTCAAAACTGAATTCTAACTCCAAGTTGTATATTTTATATACTTTTTAAATGCCATCATAAGAAATATCTCTTACCTGAAAAGAATAAAAAGTTTATTCTGGAGCATATATGAGTGACTATGGCCTGGGAATTCAGACTAATGTTTCCTTAAATTCCATCTTCCAATGTGGAAGAGGTTTCATGAAGTTTTATAGTTTTATGAAACAAATAAAGTTATAAATGAAGGCAAGTTTAAAATACATTAGTGCATAGATCAGAGAAATGGGTACAGCAAGATAATGGGCAACTTTTCTCTAGGCCTAAGATGTTATGTGATGACATTCTTACCTTTTGTGCTGCTGCTGCAAGCTAATAATATGATAAGTTAATATATTCCAAAAGAATGTTCTAAATATTATTATTTATTTTATATTATATATTATTATTATTTTATTGTATCATGTTGACTATACATTAATATCAGTTCTCTAAATATTTTTTCAACATAATATTTTTATTATTTTTTATTTTAATATTCACATATGTACCCTGATCACACACTTTTCCCAGTCCTCCCAGGACCACCACCGCCCAGCCTGTGATTTTATCCAAAAAGGGAGGAGGAAGAAGAGGAGGAGGAGGGAGGGGAGGAGGCAGAAGAGAAGGAGGAGGAGAAGAAAATTTCAATTTGTGTTGCCCATACACTCATGGTCAATCTCCAAGTAGTGGGCCTCTTTAAAAAAGCTGAGTCCTTCCTGACCTGCTCTCCCACCAGAAGCCCTCAACTGTGGAGAGCTATACTTCAGCATCTTTAGCACAACTTTTTTAGAAGACATCGACATGGTCTCAGGTGGCATGGCACAGGCTACTCACATCTTCCTGTTCCGTGTTAGCAGCAAGGTCTGTGGGACATCCACATGGCTTTAAGCTTTATTTATTAGTCACAAAATGTTAGTTCCGACACAGAGGAAGACAAGGAAATGCTGTACCAGAGGGCCAGAACTTAGCCCAACATAATTAGTCCCTGGACCTGCAACATTCCAACCTCTTCATAGCACCTAAGGAGCCAATAAGTCTGCAGACACAGCTTCTTTCCTGGAATTCTCATTCACAGTAACATTTATTGAATTTCTTTTTGTGTATATGTGTAGGTATATACACCGTGGCATTCATAGGTTCTCTTCTTCCAGCACGTGGGTCCCACAGATCAAAATCAGGTTGTCAGACTTAGCAGCAAGCATCTTTACCCACTGAGACTCCTCACTAGTCCCCAAATTCTATACTTTGTAATACAAATATATTAGCTTATGTTTCTCCGGGTCTGTGCAATGCTCCTATGTGATTTATTTTGGAAGTAATCATAAGAAATGAGATGAAGGAAACAGGAAAATGATCTGAAACAAGAAGGGGGGAAATTGTAATATTGACCTGGTTCCCACCGTGGACACAGAGGACCCAATGTCACCAGGCCCTAGATACCACTGGGAATCTATGGGCATCTCAGAAATGTGCGTCTCATAATGGGAAACCAGGGCACTTATCTACCCATTCTTGTATTGTAATGGTTGCCCACAGAGACATTTGACTTCTTTGGACTTTGATGCTACCTATATCTTTACTAAACAAAATCTAGTGAGTTGAACGGAAACTTGAGATACAAAAGCAGGATGCTTGCATTCTGCCACTTTGAGAAAACCTCTATCACAACTGAAATCAAGTGAAACAAAGAGAGATATAAAAGGCTACCAAGGATTTACTGGACGGTCTTTTCAACTGTATTGCATAGAATTTTGGGTTTGTTTTGCAAAGAAGCCCTAGGAGACCTGAAGGAAGGTAGGCATGTTAGTCAAGGGTTTTTTTAGAGAAACAGAATCAACATGATGTTTAAAGGGATGCAAACTAGTATTCTAATGGGAATTTGTTCATGTGGTTATGGAAGCTAAGAATTACAGTACATTGTCCTTAAGCTACAAAACCAGGAGGGCTGGTGATAGAAGACAGTCTGAGTCTGAAAGCCTTGAGAGCGTTGATCAGGGCAGAAAAAGGACAAGTATAAATCTTACAGTCTGAAAACCTGATACCCAAGGCCTGGAGAAAGATGGGTATTGCAGTTCCAAAATGGAGCTTTTCTTCCATGTTGTGTTCTTTAGGATCCATCAGATTATTAGATATTTTCCAGTCCTCAGCTGTAGTGTACCCTCCTTCCCTGAGAGGAAAGACAGGAGGGAATAATGGTAGGGGACATGAGAGTAGGACTGGGGGAAAGGGGTGAGGGTGCTGGAATCAGGCTGAAAAATGATCAAATAAAAAAAAATAATGATCTGTATTCAACCTACTGACTCAAATAATTTCTCCCCCAAACCCTTACAAATGCACTAAGGAATAATAATCAATCAGATATCTGGGTGTCCTGTTCCCCAGACAAGTTGACACATAAATATGCTTTACCATACAACAAGGAGATATTCTCAGCTATGTTCAAGTAGCTTTATTCATAATAGCCAGAATCTGAAAACAACCTAGATGTCCCTCACCCGAAGAAAGGACAAAGAAATTGTGATACATTTACATGATGGAGTACTAGCAAAACCAAGAAAATCATGAAATTTGCAGGCAAATGGATGGAACTAGAAAAGATCATCCTGAGTATGATAACCCAGGCCCAGAAAGACACACATGGTATGTACTCACTTATAAGCACATTTTACCCATAAAGTACAGAATAGATATACTATAATCCACAGACACAAAGAAAATAACAAGGGAGACCCAAAGAGGGTGCTTAAATCTCATTCAGATGGGGAAATAGAATAGACAGCAGAAGTGGTTGAAGAGAGGGAACCAGGTAGGAGAGGGAGCTCAGAGAGAAATCAGGGTGCAGACCAGCCCTGGAGTTAGCGGGCTGAGAGGACAGAGGGCCTACAGAGAAGAGAAACTGTAGCTGGGAGCATCTCTGTGACAAGGTGGAGACCTAAGACAGGGTAGGCTTCTGGGAGGCTATGGGGTTGACTCTAGCTGAGACTCCTAGTAGCAGGAGTCATGTAGACTGAAGAAGACACCCTCTAACAGGACTTCTAGTGGAGGGAATAAAAAAAATAACCCACCCACAAAAACTTTGACCAAAAATTTACCCTGCCTATAAGATTTATAAGGATAAAGATGCGGCAGAGATTGATGGAATGTCCAACCAATGACTGGCCCAACCTGAGACCCACCCACGGGAGAAAGACAACCCCTGACACTATTGAGGACACTCTGCTCTGCTCACAGACAAGGAACTAGCATAGCTGTCCTCTGAAAGGCTCCATCCAGCAGCGGATAGAAACAGACGCTGAGACTCACAGCCAAACATCGGGCAAAATATAGGGAGTCTTATAGAAAGGATAGAAGGACCAGGAGGGAACAGGAGTTTCACAAGAAGACCAACAGAGCCAACTAACCAGGGTCCAGAGGGGCTTGTGGAGACTGAATCACTGACCAAGGATCATGCATGGACTGGACCTAGGCTAACCAGATGTAGTAGCTCAGGGTTCATGTGCGTTTTCTAGTAAGGGCAGCTGGGCTGACTCTGACATGGACTCTGTTGCAAGGTTTTTTGTTTTGTTTTGTTTTGTTTTTGTTTTTATCATTCCCCACTGGTGGAGCTTCCTCTCCAGGCCTCAGAGGAAGAGGACACACTCAGTCCTGATGTGACTTGATGAACTGGAGTGGGTGGGCAGGTGGGATCCCCTTTTGTGGGGAGTAGGGGAGGAAGGGTATGAGAAGAGGGAGGGGTGTGGAACAGGGAGGAGAGGATGGAGAGGGCTAAGATCAGAATGAAAAGTGAATAAATAAATAAATTCAAAAAGAAAAAAGTAATCAAGACCATGATACCCTCTATCACAATACAACTATTCTGAATATAATTCAAAATTGTCTGATACCTTCCCCAAAGAACTGACATCCTTTAGTGGTGTTCTTTCTTGGTATCCCATAATTAAAATATAAAATTAATAAGATTTAAAATACTGATATTTCAGCGTATTTTAATTTACATGATAAAAATAAAAAAGAAAGTGTAAAGCTATTTCCTTCATAGCATGTATTCGTGACAAAAATAAATAGGAAGTACTCATAACAATTAGACTCTTAGTTTTCTAAAAGTTTTTCTTATTCTTTGAAAGTTTTGTTATTTATACAAATTATTTTTATTATAATCACCCACAACTCCCACACTCCGACTCTCCCTGGTGCTCGCCACTCTCTCTCCCTCCCTCCCAACTCCATGTCCCTTTTTCAATTATTGTTATTCATAGTCCCCCGTGTCTAATTACAGCTGCCCATCTGTGCACTGGTCTTTCGCCTCTAACTGGGGCTTAAGCAGCCCACCATCAGCCAAATCCGCACAAATGAGCGAGTCTCTCTCCATCAGCAGCCAGCAACAGCTCTCTAATAGAGATGAGGCTTCAGGCCCCTGTCCCATCTCTGCTGGAATTTTGACTGGTCTGGCCTTGTGCAGGTCTTTTGTATGTAACCTCTGCTGCTGTAAGCTGACGTGTGTGCCCACTGTGTCATATCTAGAAGTCAGTATCTCACAGCACTCCTCTCCATCTGCTAGTCCCTACGTTCCTTCTATTTTTTAAGTAGTTTATTTATTTTTATATTAATCACAGGTTATATACTTTGTATCCCAGCCGTAGCCCCCTCCCGCATTCCCTCCCACTCTCCCCATCCCTCCCTCATCTTCTCCCTGCCCCCTCCAAGTCCACTGATAGGGGAGGACCTCACCCCCTTCCATCTGACCCTAGCCTATCGTGTCTCTTCAGGGATGGCTGCAATGTCCTCTTCTGAAATCTAGTTAGGCTGCTCCTCCCTCAGGGGGAGGGAGGGGCAGTCGACAAGACAGCCATTGAGTTCATGACCGAAATAGTCCCTGTTCCCCGTACTAGGGTACCCAGTTGGGTACTGAGCTACCATGGGCCACATTTGAGCAGGGGTTATAGTTTATATCCTACGTTCCTTCTAAAGCTTCTTTGGTGAGGTCCCCTGATCCATGACGGTGGGAAGATGACACAGACGACCAGTCCAGGTGGCATTTATAACCACTTCCTTCTCTTGGCCATTTTGCATCCCCTGTGCCCCTGAGCAAAATCAGCGGGTCATAGTTTTTTGCCTGAATAGCTGATCTAAGTCTCTATGCCTGGGGCTCTAGACTATGTGTAGTCCTTCTAGACTGAGCTCCTGCTATAGTATTCTTTCATACTTAATCACAGAACATAGTAATTATGAAGATGTACCCTAAGGAATCTCTTACATTCCAGATGCATTCTCTTCCTCATCTTCATTAATGAGACATCCAGCATCTTGTTGGTAATGTGGAGAAGTCATTCTTTTTTTTCTTTTTTTTTACATTTTTATTTTATATTAATCACAGGTTATGTACTTTGTATCCCAACCATAGCCCTCTCCCAAATTCCCTCCCTATCCCTCCCATCCTCCCCCCCATCTCTTCCCTGCCCCTTCCTAGTCCGCTGATAGGGGAGGTCCTCCTTCCCTTCCTTCTAACTCTAGCTTATCAGGTCTCTTCAGGACTGGCTGCAAAGCCCTCTTCTATGGCCTAGCAAGCCTGCTCTTCCCTTGGGGGGCGAGGGGGACGAAGAGCCAGCCATTGAGTTCATGTCCAAAACAGTCCCTATTCCCCTTACTAGGATACCCACTTGGATATTGAGCTACCATTTGCTACATTTAAGCAGGGGTTCTAGATTATATCCATACATGGTCCTTGGTTGGAGAAATAGTCTCATAAAAGACCCCTGTGGAGATGCAAACCAAAACGACCCTGAGATTTCACCTTACACCTGTCAGAATGGCTAAGATCAAAAACTCAAGTGACAATACATGCTGGAGAGGATGTGGAG
>CM053761.1:34163795-34182044 GCA_028658305.1 Pachyuromys duprasi | reverse complement strand
ATTACAGAGTGGAATACTACTCAGCAATTAAGAAGGAGGAAATCATGAAATTTGCAGGCAAATGGTGGAACATGGAAACGATCGTCCTGAGTGAGGTATCCCAAAAGCAGAAAGACACACATGGTATATACTCACTTATATAGAGCTATAAGATAGGATAAACATACTGAAATCGATACACCTAAAGAAGATAAACAAGAAAGAGGACCTGGGGTAAGAGAATTAATCCTCACTTAGAAAGTCAAATTGCATGGACATTGGATGTAAGAGAAAACAAGTAACAGGAAAAGAGCCTACCACAGAGGGCCTCGGAAAGACTCTACCTAGCAGTGTATCAAAGCAAATATTAAGACACATAACCAACCCTTTGGCAGAGTGCAGGGAATCATATGAAAGAAGGGGGAGTTAGTATGACCTGGAGAGGACAGGAGCTCCGCAAGGACCAAATATAGCAGGCTATATACTACAGAGTAAACTGCACAGAAGCAAAAGTCATGCTGGAGTTAATAGTGTGTGCATATAACATATAAAGAATTCACTCATCATCACCTTCATTATCACCACTGGCTCAAGAGGAAAGAAAAATGGGCATCAAACTTCAACTGGCACTTTACAAAAGAGAATATCTGAATACTTAATGGATGTTTGAACTGCCTCTATTTTCTTGATTAGCACTGAAACACAAGTTAAAGGCCAGTGAAATGTCCACTCTGTAACGACCAGAATGGCAGAACTACTCTGAGGCTTTGACAAGCTCGGGACCTGAAATTATCAGGTTGTATTAGAAGCAAAATTCAAAAAAAAGTTCAGCAATACTTACAAAAATTGAACACACACACATATATCTCTTATGAATTCTCTTTGTTTTCTTATAACTTCAGTCTTTGGCCTTTACCCTCCAACATTAATATGTGTTTTTACAGTGAAACACACATGCAAGAGATCTAAAATACAATATGTAAACCACCCAAAGCTATCAGTAGAACAACTAAATGGTGATATATTCATTCAGCAGAACACTATAGAGCCATCAAAATGACTAAACTATAATCATAAAAACATAGATTCATCTCCAAATATAACGTTATTTTCCTTTTGCATTTGGACAGCTCTGGAAGATACGTTATGGTAACTCAATACATGTACATGCCATAAACTACTCAGGATAATTCACATTTCTTTTGTTTAATTTTTTGTTAATTACATTTTATTCACTTTGTAACCCCCTGTAGCGCCCTCACTCCTTCCCTCCCATACCCTCTTTTCCTCCCCCTTCTCCACGCATGCCACTTCGCAAGTCCACTGATAAAGGAGGTCTTCCTTTCCTTCCTTCTGATCCTAGTCTATTAGGTCTCATCAGGAGTGGCTGCTTTGTCTTGCTCTGTGTCCTGGAAAGGCTGCTCCCCCCTCAGGGTGAGGTGATCAAAGAGCAGGCCAATCAGTTCATGTCAGAGGCAGTCCCTCTTCCCATTACTATGGAACCTACTTGGACACTGAACTGCCATGGGCTACATCTCTGCAGGGGTTCTACGTTATCTCCATGCATGGTACTTGGTTGGAGTATAATTTTTCAGGAAAGACCCCTGTGCTAGATTTTTTTGGTTCTGTTGCTCTCCTTGTGGATCTCCTCTCCTCTCCAGCTCTTACTATTTCCCACATCTTTCATAAGATTCCATGCACTCTGCCCAACACTTGTCCATAAGTCTCAGCATCTGCTTTGATAGTCTGCAGGGAACAGCCATGCAGAGGCCTTCTGTGGCAGGCTCCTGACTTGTTTCCTGTTTTCTCCTTCTTCTGATGTCCATCCTCTTTGCCTTTCTGGATAGGGTTTGAGCATTTTAGCCAGAGTACTCCCTCTTGATTAGTTTCTTTAGGTGTACAGGTTTTAGTAGATTTATTATATATCTATATGGGTGAGTATATACTGTGTGTGTCTTTCTGCTTCTGGGATAGCTCACTCAGAATGATCTTTTCCAGTTGTCACCATTTACCTGCAAATTTCATGATTTCCTTGTTTTTTTATTGCTGAGTAATATTCTATTGTGTAGACATACCACAATTTCTGTATCCATTCCTCAGTTGAGGGGCATCTGGACTGTTTCCAGCTTCTGGCTATTACAAATAAAGTTGCTACAAATATGGTTGAACAAATGTCCTTACTGTGTACTTGAACCTCTTTTGTATATGTGCCTAGCACCGGTATAGCTGGATCTTGAGAAAGCGCCATGTTCACGGCTTAGCAGGATTAACATAGTAAAAATGGCCATCTTACCAAAAGCAATCTACAAATTCAATGCAATTCCCATCAAATTGCCAACACAATTCTTTACAGACCTCAAAAGAAAAATTCTCAACTTCATATGGAATAGCAAGAAACCCAAAACTGCTAAAACAAACCTCTAAAATAAAAGATCTTCTGGAGGTATCTCCATCCCTGACCTCAAGCTATACTATAGAGCAACAGTAATAAAGACTGCATGGTACTGGCATAGAAAGAGAATGGTGGATCAATGGATCCAAACAAAAGACCCAGAAATAAACCCACACACTTATGGACACCTGATTTTTGACAAAGATGCCAAAACCATACCATGGAAAAAATAGCATCTTCAACAAGTGGTGCAGGTCTAACTAGATGTCTACATGTAGAAAAATGCAAATAGATCCATACTTATCACCCTGCACAAAACTAAAGTCCAAGTGGATCAAAGACCTCAACATAAAACCAGACACATTAAATTGGTCAGAAGAAAAAGTGGAGAAGAGCCTTGAACTCATTGGCACAGGAGACAACTTCCTGAACAGAACATCAACAGCACAGGCTCTAAGATCAACAATCAATAAATGGGACCTCATGAAACTGAAAAGCTTCTGTAAAGCAAAGGACATTGTCATCAGAACAAAACGACTGCCTACAGACTGGGAAAGGATCTTCACCAACCCTATATCTGACAGAGGGTTAATATCCAGAATATATAAAGTGCTAATGAAGTTGAAAAGCAACAAATCAAGTAATCCAATTAAAAAATGGGGAAGAGACCTAAACAGAGAATTCTCGATAAAGGAATATGGAATGGCAGAGAAAAACTTAAAGAAATGCTCAATGTCATTAGCCATCAGGGAAATGCAAATCAAAATGACCCTGAGATTTCACCTTAAGCCCATCAGAATGGCCAAGATCAAAAACTCAAGTGACAACACATGCTGGAGAGGTTGTGGAGAAAGAGGAATCCTTCTCCATTGCTGGTGGGAATGTAAACTTGTACAATCACTCTGGAAATCAATCTGGTGCTTTCTCAGACAATTAGAATAATTCACATTTCTACCTCTTCAAATATTCATCCTTTCAGTGTGTCTGAAATTTCATAAATATAACATTAGGCAAAGTCATTCATATAAGAAAACATAATCTATGATTTCACCTATGGAAAGGTCAGAACTAACCATGACAGTGTACTGTGGAAAATGCCAGCGTAAGGCAAAGACTAGTAGAAAGAGGAAGGTTTAAGACCTGGGCTGTTGTGAAATGGGTTTGTTCACATTGTGGAATCCACGGTGATCTACATTTGTACTTTTAAAAGCATGTGTATTGTGGTGTGTGTGTTTGCATATATGCTCTTTGCTTTTTTTTTACAAGAGTTTCCTCTCAAAATATGACTATCCATATATTTTTCACACAGAAAAAATGATTTTATACAATATGCATTGGATTTATATGCTAAAATAACATTAAAGTAGCAATGTCTATGAATCTCAACATCTGCCTCAATACCATGGAGGTAGAGCCTTTCAGAGGCCCTCTGTGGTAGCCTCCTGTCCTATTCCCTGTTTTATCCCTCTTTTGATGTCCATCCAGTTTGCCTTTCTGAATGAGGACTGAGCATCTTAGCCAGAGTCCTCCTTCCTGAATAGCTTCCTTAGGTGTACAGATTTTAGTATGTTTATCTTATATTATATATCTAGGATCCACTTATGAGTCAGTATATACCCTGTGTGTCTTTCTGCTTCTGCGATATGTCACTCAGGATGATCTTTTCCAGTACCCACCATTTACCTTCAAATTTCATGATTTCCTTGTTTTTTTTTAATTGCTGAGTAATATTCCATTGTATAGAAGTACCACAATTTCTGTATCCATTCCTCAGTTGAGGGACATCTGGGTTGCTTCCAGATTCTGGCTATTACAAATAAAGCTGCTACAAACACGGTTGAGCAGATGTCCTTGTTGTATACTTGAGCATCTTTTGGATATATGCCTAGGAGTGGTATAGCTGGATCTTGAGGAAGTGCTTTTTCTAATTGTCTGAGAAAGCACCAGATTGATTTCCAAAGTGGTTGTACAAGTTTATATTCCCACCAGCAGTGGAGGAGGGTTCCCCTTTTTCCACATTCTCTCCAGCATGTGTTGTCACTTGAGTTATTATTCATCTTAGCCATTCTGATGGGTGTAAGGTAAGACTCATAGCCAAACTTTGGGCAGAGTGCAGGGAATCTTATGAAAGAATTGGAGGTAGTAAAACCTGGAGAGGACAGCAGCTCCACAAGGACAGCGACAGATCCTAAAAGTCTGGGCACAGGGGTCTTTTCTGAAAGTGATACTCCAGCCAAAGACCACTCATGGAGATGGCCTGGAACCCCTGCACAGAGGTAGCCTATGGCAGTTCAGTATCCAAGTGGTCTCCCTAGTAATGGGGACAGGGACTGTCTCTGACAGGAACTGATTGGCTTGTTCTTTGATCACCTCCCCCTGAGGGGAGAGAAGCCTTACCATGCCACAGAAAAAGACAATGCAGCCACTTCTGATAAGACCTGATAGATTAGGATCAGAGAGAGGGGAAGGAGGACCTCCCTTTTCAGTGGACTGGGAGAGGGACACTGGTGAGGAAGAGGGAGGGTGGGATTGGGAGGGGAGGAGGAAGGTACAAGGGGATACAAAGTGAATAAACTGTAATTAATAAAAATAAATAAATAGTATGATTTAGAAAGTAAAAAAAAAACAGTAGCAATGTCTATAAAATAAATGAACAAATAAGCGATAATACAAAAGATGCCCTCAAGTTATACTTGTGATGTCTGTGTAGCATAACCTATCCATCTTAGGTTTCCTTTCCTAGTTCTCTGTTATTTCATGCTGAGCAAAATCAGTACAATAGATGCTGGTTTCTATATACCGAAAGTAATGTGACTCATCTTCCTGTGTTTGGAAGACTATTTCCCTTTTGCACACATGCACTTTGGGGAGAGGAGAAAAAAATAAAGAGCAATGCCTGGCCTAGTTTTATATATACATCAACCAATTACACGCAAGCATATCTGGAGCCCTGTGTGCTGGCACACGCAGCATTCAGGGTGCAGAGGCAGGTGGATCTCTGCCAGTCTGAGGCCAGCCTGGTCTACAAAGAGAGTCCAGGACAGCCAGAGCTGCACAAAGAAACCTTGTCTCAAGAAACAAACAAACAGAACCACAAAAGAACAACAACAAAAACAAAAGAAAACAAACCCTGCTTTCCCCTCACATCTCCCCCCAAAAAACTGAAACAAATAGATCTGGATTCTTGAGTTGAATGCTATTGTCTTAAATTTTCACAAAAATATGCAGCATTAAATTAGAAAAATTTCTAAAGATACCTCCTTCGAAATGTTTCAAGGAGCAACGTTGACTCTCAAAGGCACACACACACATACACACACACCAACCCATGGGCTTTCTGTATGCTTAGTAAGAACTCTATCATCCCCAGCCTTGGAGTTACTTTTAAAGTAGATTATTACTAGAATAACTGTGACATTATCTTGTTCCCATCACTACATTTTACCATGTCTTCAGTGTCATTAGCTATGAGATGTAAAAACTGGGTGAGATTCCTCTTAGCCTTAACCACTTTATATATGATGAAAATATTGATGAAGTTACATTCCTAAGATATTGGATTATTTCAGATAATATTAACTCTTGCATAGGGCACTTTGGAAGATCATGTTCATTGTCTTTAAGTACACCGTTTATAACCTTGAAGTCCAAATGGTAATTCAGGAAACCAATCCAAATACACAAGTTTTAGAAGTTTCTTTTTTCATGTCAGAAATAGTTCCTGAAAAAAAAGTTTCTTTTTCTTTCCTTTGTTAGTCATTATTATAAATGTTGCTATAGTGTAATTTCACAGCAAAAACATGTCATCACCTTTTGAAACTTTTGCATTCTAACACCACATGAGAGACTTATGAAACTGGAAAATGTCTTTTCATTGTGTTTTCTGAGGAAAACAAAGTAACTTACATTCCCAGAGGAATGGCGTTTTCATCTCTTCCTGATAACACTGATAAGAAGCTGACAGTGTACTCAGTAAGAAAGAAGATGAAATGAGAGAAAAGAATCAAAGATGCATCTAGAAGGCAGAATGTGTCTATGAAATGCTATGCTATATTCAAAGATGTCACCAAACTACACAAGTTTTTGTCAGAATACTGTCTGTCTTTGTGACGAGTGGCAACATAAAAGGAATATGTTGCTGCTCAAATTTGGATATCTTCAAGGCAGAAACTACAAGAAGGGGGCTACATAAAAGACAGGCTGTATCAAAAAGTAAACAGAATTTCCTTGGACACCTTGATCCTCTGGAATGCTTCTTGACACACAGACACAGAAGATACACTCCTTAGTTAAACTGTCTATGTTAATGTAGTGTGCTCTGCTCTCTGAGAATACTGACAGCAATATTAGATAATTAAACATGACTAAAATATTAAAGGGACAGAAACAAACTGACTACCCATGGTTTTCAGCCCAAAATACTCTTGATGTTAAGATTACAATGACCTAAAAACATCGTGTGTGTGTGTGTGTGTAAAAATACTTTTGTGACAAATAGCCAGATAAGTAAAACATTTTACCTAGTGTCATTGCCCAAGGTCCTCACCCTTTAAAGGCAGAGCCTGAACCTCTTACTAACAACCAGTGCTGCTATGTAGACTTGACCTCCAAGTGGTCATTGATTAACACCCAAATAGACAAAAGATATACATGTAGTCCTAAAGTGATTAAAAGACTTTCTTCATACTGTCACATGTGGTTAAATGAGCCCACATCATTTACTTTACCTACTTTACCTGTGCAAGTGCAGGGGTGAGTGAGAGATAGGGGTGAATTTAGTGCACAAGTCAATTCCATTATACATAGCAAGACCTTCCCAGTATACCTCCAAGTCTGTGCTCTTTCCCAAACACACCCTTCTCAAACTGCAGCCCATGAAAAGCACAGTAAGAACCCACAACTGGAAGAAACCAAGTGTCTAAAGATCTTGACTTAACATCATTGTCTATAGTACTAAGTTACAACTACAAAACACTAGGTGCATCCTGATAGATGCATGCAAATGCCTGTAGTTCTGATTTATTATGAAGACTCATTATGTGGATTATACAAAGTCCAAAGACACTCAGAAAAACCCCAAGTTAATCCTATGAGAAGACAGGAAACTCCAAGTTAATCCTATGAGAAGACAGGAAACCCCAAGTTAATCCTATGAGAAGACAGAAAAAATATGAGTTATAGTTCCACCAAATTATTAGCTACTAACCAGAGAAGAATTCTATTTAAAAAAAACTCTATTAAACCACTTTGATATCTGAGCAGAGCCACAGTGATTGGCAAGAATAAACACATTATAAATTCAGGAAAAAAAGAACAAAAAATGAAGTGATTGCCTTACTATTAAGTGAGTTGCTGTGTGGAAATCCTGGCTATGCTCAATATTAGAAATGCTGGGGAGAGAAACCAGAATTATGTTTGATGGCCTTAGGGATCCTGTGCTTGATATGAGCCTTATTGATCTACAGAATAACAGAGTTACATTTAGAAAAGGAAAGCTAATTGCTGAGGCTGTTCAGGGCAAAAGTGTCTCATTTTCGTGACAAGGATTTTACCCATGACAAAATGTATCCCACAGCCCAAACTAGCACATACAATGGAAGTGTCTGCTGATGCTAAGGCAACCAGGAAATGGTTCCATCCATGCTTTGTCTGTTTTCTGTTGGTTTAAAAATAAAATAAAATAAAATAAAATAAAATAAAATAAAATAAAACAAATGTTCAAGATCTCCTGTGCTTGGCACCAGAAGGCAAGTCTAGCAAGACTAGAAGATAATGGTAGGACAGTGGATATCCAAGAGGTACAGACAGTCAGACACCTGAGAGAAGCAGTAACTTAGTGAATTCCAGACAACACTGGGGAAACAGAGGAAAGCCTGTTCCACTCTGCTCAGCCTCATCAGAGTTCCCTGGACATTGGATGTAGGAGAAAACAAGTAACAAGACAAGAGCCTACCATAGAGGGCCTCGGAAAGACTTTACCTAACAGGGTATCAAAGCAAATATTAAGACACATAACCAACCCTTTGGCAGAGTGCAGGGAATCATATGAAAGAAGGGGGAATTAGTATGACCTGGAGAGGACAGGAGCTCTGCAAGGACCAAATATATCAGGGCACAGGGGTCTTTTATGAGACTGTCTCTCCAACCAAGGACCAAGTATGGTTATAACCTAGAACCCCTGCTTGTCTGTAGCAAATGGTAGCTCAATACCCAAGTGGGTACAGCAGTAAGGGGAACAGGGACTATTTTGGACATGAACTCAATGGCTGGCTCTTCGACCTCCCTGCCCCCGAGGGAGAAACAGCCTTGCTAGGCCACAGAAGAGGACATTGTAGCCATTCCTGAAGAGACCTGATAAGCTAGAGTTAGATGGAAGGGGAGGAGGTCCTCCCCTATCAGTGGACCTGGAAAGGGGCAGGGAGGAGATGAGGGAGGGAAGGGGAGGATAGGGAGGGAATGTGGGAGGGGGCTACGGATGGGATACAAAGTATATAACCTGTGATTAATATAAAATAAAAATATTAAAAAAGAAAAGGAGTCCAAAATTGTGGTATATTTACACATAGGAATACTACAAAGCAATTAAAAACAAGGAAATCATGAAATTTGCAGGCAAATGGTGGGAACTAGAAAAGAACATTCTGAGTGAGGTATCCCAGAAGCAGAAAGACACATATGGTATATATTCACTGATATGTGATATTAGACATATAACATAGGATAAACATACTAAAATCTGTACACCTAAAGAAGCTAATCAAGAAGGAGGACTCTGGGTAGATGATCAATCTTCACTCAGAAAGACAAACGGGATGGATATTGGAAGAAGGAGAAAACAGGAAACAGGACAGGAACTACCACAGAGGGCCTCTGAAAGACTCTACCCAACAGTGTAAAACAGCAGATGCTGAGACTCATAACCAAACTTTGAGCAGAGTGTAGGGAATCTTAGGAAAGAAAGGGGAGATAGTAAGACCTCGAGAGGACAGGAGCTCCACAAGAAGAGCAACAGAACCAAAAACTCTGGGCCCAGGGGTCTTTTCTGAGACTGATACTCCAACCAAGGACCATACATGGAGATAACCTAGCACCCCTGAACAGATGTAGCCCATGGCACCTCAGTATCCAAGTGGGTACCCTAGTAAAGGGAACAGGGACTGTCTCTGACAAGGACTTGGTGGCTGGCTGTTTGATCACCTCCCCTTGAGGAGGGAAGCAGCCTTACCAGGCCACAGAGGAAGACAGTACAGCCAGTTCTGATGAGACCTGATAGGCTGGGGTCAGATGGAAGGGGAGGAGGACTGCCCCTATCAGTAGACTAGAGGAGATGCATTGGAGGAGAAAAGGGAAGAAGGTAGGGGTTGGGAGGGGATGAAGGAGGGGGCTACAGCTGGGATACAAAGTGAATAAACTGTAATTAAAAAAATTAATTTTAAAAACTAAACTAATAAAAAAAGCGTACAGGCTAGAACTGGGGATAGTCTCAGACTTCATAATGAAGGTCATAGTTTTGGAAAAGCTGCTGGCGATAAGACAAGGGCTAAAATTGAATAAGATAATGGCTGGATATCAACAACTAGCCAAGAGATTTTAATAATGACAAAGTGTCCTGTTTGTAAGAAAAGTTCTATGACAGAAAAACACCACGGGAAATTGAAAAAAAAACATTGTTTTTAAATTAAGACATCATTCATTAGAATTTCACTCTTTGTTTTTATCACATTTACCTGTCTGTCTATTTGTTTGTTTGTTTATTGGAGGGGATGTACATATGTGGAGGACAGAGGACAACTTCTGAGGATCAGTTATCTCTTCTTGCATCGTGTGTGTTTCATGATGGAACTCAGGTTGCCAGGGATGGTGATGCACACCTCTACCCACTAAGCCAGCTCATACGCCCCCGATGCTCTTTAAATCTACAAAGTGTAATTTATTGCCTTCCTCTTAACCTAGTGTTTTTCCTCTGTCACGGCACATACATTTTTTTATTTTACCTTCTTTGCTTGACTATTTCCTTCTCAGATTTTAAGATTATAAGCAAAAGTTAGGTGGGTTTTTTTATTAATTTCTTTCTGTTATTGTTGTTGCTTTTTATTACTGTTTGTTACTGGGTTTCTCTGTAGAGCCTTAGCTCTCTCGGAACTCACTCTGTGTAACAGGCTGGCCTCACAGAGATTTGCCTGCCTCTGCCTCCAGAGTGCAGTGATTAACGGCATGTGCCACCACCAGCTGGCTGTTTTGCTTAATTTTTATAAATGTAAATAGTTGGGTAGGAAATATGTAAGTAATGTTTTGCTTGAGCTATCCTGATATTCAAGAAGGTGGTTACCTTCTTGAAAATCCATAGACAACACCTTAATGAAATTACCTTTCTACTTAGTCCTTTAGCATAACCCACAGTACCAATCTTCATGTGATCAGTCTTCTGGATAAACGACAGGGCTACAACTCAAGCTAAGCAAAATAAGATAGAACAGTGGCTTTGGTGGTAAGGAAATGCAAGAGAATTTCCAGCTGATGGCATACTTGCAGGTACTTCAGGGATCTAAGTCATCCAGACACTGGTTTCCCCACTTTATGCCTCTACTACCCTAGTAATTCTCAGAAAGGCTCCATCCTTGTGGTAAAATTGAGCAAAAGGCATTTCTCACTCACCCCCTCCCATTGCTAAGCTCAGCATCCTGAGTAAAGAGACATTACCTTTTTCCAGAAATCCCAGAAAAGAAACTGTACACATACCTGTTTATTGGCAGTGATCTGATTTGTGCCACACATCCATCCACAGCACAGACATCAATTTCTGTTTAATGTTTCATTCTGTTTTCAAGGTTACTTTTTTGTTTTGTGTAAGATAGGGTCTAACTATATATCCCTGGCTAGCTTTGAACTCACAGAGATCCTCCTGCCTCTGTCTCCCACATGCTGGGATTAAAGGGTTGTGTCAACAATTTCAGCCTATTTAATATTTTCTATTATCATATATTTATAACACATAATGAGTTTTATAACATTTCCGTGCATGTACATAATGTATACTGATCACTCTCCTCCTATGAACCTCTTTTCCTCACCCCCATTCCTCCTGATCTCCTCCTCAGCCCAACCAGGTCTCTGTCTAGTTCCATGTCTTCTTGTGTGTGCTGCAGTGAGCTTTGCTAGTGTTTACAGAAGCACCTTACCATTGGCTACCCCTCCGCGAAAATGTCTTTCCCTCCCCTAATCAACCATTAACTTCATACAAGTTCTCAGGAAGGGGTGTGGCCTCATGAGCCTCTTTCTGCCCATGACATGATGTTGACAGGCCCCCATCTTATGCAGGCTTTGTGCAGGTAACCACAGCCGCTGCAAACTGAAGAGTGGAATGGCCCTATCTTGCCCTGCAGACTGGGGTTTACCCTCTACACCTTCCTCAAGCCCTGGCGTCAGAAGGTTGACTCAGACATAGCCAAACAGACTGGATGGGAAGAATTTTGTCCTCACAGGGGAAACCAGGTTCTGTAAGCAGAAGAGAGTGGATGGATCCTAGTAAGAGGAGCAAGCCACAAGACCCTCCATTCCCAGGGAAAACACCTTGGAAAGGATAAAAGTTTCTCGTGAGGACACACAGTATTCCTGCAGCAGAACGTTAGGAAGGTCTCAGCGCACAGATGTTTGCTAGCGGTTATCACTGTGCCAGTTCCTCACGCCTTACCGACAGTGATGTTGACTACTCAAATAATAACAATCTTCTATGCAACGCTGGGAATTATAAGGTATCCCTGTTTTAGACCCAAAGGACAAGACTCCGCAAACACAGGAAAAAAATGTTACTTCATAAATTATAGAACTTTTAAACTAAAACTCTTTAATACTTTAAGAATTTATTCAGCCATTTAAAAACGTTAACAGGCTTACATGGTTTCAGTGTTAAATTTAAATGCAATACATACAGGGTTTTATTTTAAGCTATTTACAGGAATCTTGATCTTCTTGTAAAATCAGCCACTGCAGTAATTCCAGCTAATAATTGGCTCCTTGGGGGAAATTCCACTTCTCACAACCTCACATCCAGACAGAAAATAGCCTTTTGCTCCTGCACCTAACCATGTTACATTCATTATGCAAACACTGTTGCTCACTGCATTTGTAAGGAAAACTTAATATTTTTTCCTCTAAATCCATCGAGATACTACGTCTACCTTTTCAAGATATTTATAGGTTAAAAAGAATTTCATTCTAAGTTAATTGTTGGCAGGTTTTTTTTAAATATTAATATGCTCCAGAGTTTGCCGCCTAGAAAATTATTTGAAAAATGAAAACCAAATCTAGTTCTTTTTGTCCTCATTTCACTATCCCACGTGACTAGAGACAGACAACAAACTGCTTACTAGGGGCAAAAGACTATTTTTTGTGTTTGTTTTTTAAGACAGGGTTTCTCTGTGTACCTTTAGCTGTCCTGGACTCGCCTTATAGACCAGGCTGGCCTTGAACTCACAGCAATATGCCTGCCTCTGCCTCCCTGAGTGCTGGGATTAAAGGAGTGCACCACCACACTCAGTTGTAAAAGGCTACTTTTGAGATAAGAATATCAAATGTACCTCTAAATATCTCATAAATATTAAGTGTAAATACTGGATTCTAATATAATCATTTTGGAAAAGAATACATAATCTATTTTAAAGATAAACAATGGAATATATAAAATAAGAGAAAATTAAGCAAAAGGAGGATACAGTGAGAGCAAGTTTGGGTCAGGGGTGACGTTTGTCTCCCAGGAAGTCCGCTTCATAATAGGAGTCTCAGCCCAAAGGGAACAATTCCAGGATATTCAAAAACAACATAGAAGATTGATTAGTAAAATGGAATTCCAAACTATAGATGATGATATATCTGTAAACATTAAAACTGAACCTCCCCTCTTTTCTTCTTCCCTCCCTCTCTTGGATGCCATTTTTTTCAAACCTGCCATTTTAAGTTTGGCTCTTCATTGACTCTGATAAACTCAGATCAGAATGGTTCTATAATTGTTTTACTATGGATCTGCTTTCCAGCATGTGCTAACACTACAGTTTCAGTAGGCTAAAAAGATTTGTTTTAAATAGCTCTTTGTACATAGTAGGATTAAGCAGAATTAAAATCAGAAGATCAAAGCACCAGACCTAACAAAGAGGGCAGGGCGGGCTCCAAAAAAGCAGAGTCCAGGAAGCCCAAGGGTCGTTGATCAATGAATGAAGAATACAGGGAGCACTTGAGGGGAGTGCAGATGGGGGAAAGAAAGAGAAGGAAAGGATAGTCAGGGAGAGAGGCAGGAGAGGCAAGAGGAGGGAAGGAGAACACAATTTTAAAGAAAAAAGGATACAGATGAAGCTAGAACTAGGAAAAAATTAGCATAGCATTCAGGTAGGTCTCTTCATAGAAAGACGCTGGAGGCTGTTTTCATGTGTGTGTATGCATGTTCGTGTGTGTGTGTGTGTGTGTGTGTGTGAGAGAGAGAGAGAGAGAGAGAGAGAGAAATGTGTACAGCTGCACTTCACCATATACATGCATGTAAAGAACAGAGGTCAGTAGTATGTTTTTTTCTTCAGTTTCTCTTTAGAGGGACTTTCATTGAACCTGGAGCTCACCACTCCAGCTAGCCAACAACCCCCTGGGACATGCCTGTTTCTGCTTGTCCCACCACTGGATTAATAGGTGAATACTACCATACTGGGTTTTTGCATGGATGCTGAAGACCTGAACTCAAGCCATCATACTTGTGGATCAAGTGCTTTACTTACCGAGTCATTTTACCACCCTACCTCTGTCTTCCCCAAAATAAGCCACTTGCTCACTTACAGAAACAAGACACATTCATTCACTTTTCTTGAAATGGCTCAGAATATGTCTATTATTTATTACAGCAGGTTAACCAAAATAAAGCACCACCCACATGAACAAGAATTTCAGTCAGGTAAGGACAGAGTCCAGGCTGCTATCAGCACAGCATGTCAACATGCAATCTCAGAGTAATGCTGTGCTTAAAAAATGAGTTGTATGTAGTGCTAAAATAAGGAAGGCTAGATTCCTGGTGATCTTCAATCCAGGCATCATCAACTGCCCTGCCCCAAGCCCTGTCCAAGCAGACTGCTATCCTCATGCTGTTCCCCAAATCTCCTCCAGACAGATCTGGGCTGATCACTAAATACACTTAGTGACAGTCTAAATTGGTTAGCTTTTCTTTATTCCAGCATTTACTGTAAGACAGCAATAATATAATATCAATCCTCAAAATAGTTATGGGAGCCAAATTAGGTAGCATTATAAAGTCCCTAACTATGCACCTGCTCAAATAGTATATGTTGACAGTAAGAAAAGGAAACTGAGTCAAAGCACAGAAGAAGGTGTAATCTGGTGGCTTGTAGCTGAAAGGTCTTTTTGGAAACATAAAGCCTGGTTTTAACACAGTTAACCCCAACTTTCAATGGGAAATGAAACTAACAGAATCTCAACATCTCTAAAATGAAATGGATTTGACATAAAAGGTCACAGGGATATTGTGATGTGTGCCTGAAATCCCAGCTCCTGGGAGGTAGAAGCAGTAGGATTATGAGTTCAGGGTCAAAGTGAATTATATAGTGAGATAAAGGCTAATTTGTACATGCAAGAAGACACATTATGTTAAAAATAAAAGAAAGCTAAGACATTCTTTCACTCTAGAAAATTCTGTGATTTATTTTTTGTTACTTTTTATTATTTTTTAATATTAGTTACATTTTATTAACTTTGTATCCCCCTTGTATCCCACTTTCTCATTCTCTCCCAATCCCACCCTCCCCCCCTCATCTCCTCCCTGCCCCTTTCCAAATCCACTGATAAAGGAGGACCTCCCCTGGTTTATCAGGTATCTTCAGGACTGGCTGAAAATTCCTCCTCTGTAGCCTAGCAGGGCTGCTCCTCCGTTGGGACTGTGGGGGCTGGAGGGCAAGGGGAAGAGGTCAAAGAGTCCACCATTGAGTTCATGTCAGAAATAGTCCTTGTTCCCCTTATTACGGTGCCCACTAGGATACTGAGCTACCATGGGCTACATCTGAGCAGAGGTTCTAGGTTATATCCATACATGGTCCTTGGTTGGATAAACACTCTCATAAAAGACTCCTGTGCCCAGATATATTTGGTCTTTGTGGAGCTTCTGTCCTCTCCAGATCATATTAACTCCCCCTTCTTTCATATGATTCCCTGCACTCTGTCAAAGGTCAAAGGTTTGGTTATGAGTCTCAGTTTCTGCTTTGATACACTGCTAGGTAGAGTCTTTCAGAGGCCCTCTGTGGTAGGCTCCTGTCCTGTTACTTGTTTTCTCCTACATCCAATGTCCATCCCATTTCTCTTTCTAAGTGAGGATTGATCATCTTACCTGGGTCCTCTTTCTTGTTTATCTTCTTTAGGTGTATCAATTTCAGTATGTTTATCTTATCTTATAGGCCTATATAAGTGAATATATACCATGTGTGTCTTTCTCCTTCTGGGATACCTCACTCAGAATGACCTTTTCTAGATCACACCATTTGCCTGCAAATTTCATGATTTCCTCTATTTAATTGCTGAATAGTATTCCATTGTGTAAAAGTACCACAATTTCTGTATCCATTCCTCAACTGAGGGACATCTGGGTTGTTTCCAGATTCTGGCTATTACAAATAAAGCTGCTACAAACATGGTTGAGCAAATGTCCTTGTTGTGTACTTGAGCATCTTTTGGATATATGCCTATGAGTGGTATAGCTGGATCCTGAGGAAGTACTATTCCTAATTGTCTGAGAAAGCACCAGATTGATTTCCAAAGTGGTTGTACAAGTTAACATTCCCACCAGCAATTGAGGAGGGTTCCCCTTTCTCCACAACCTCTCCAGCATGTGTTGTCATTTGAGTTTTTGATTTTAGCCATTTTGATGGACGTAAGGTAAAAATCTCAGGATCGTTTTGCTTTGCATCTCCCTCATGGCTGATATTGAGTGTAACTTTAAGTGTTTCTCTGCCATTCGACATTCTTCTACAGAGAATTCTCTATTTAGCTCCGTACCCCATTTTTTAATCGGATTGCTTGATTTATTGCTTTTTAACTTCTTGAGTTCTCTATGTATTCTGGATATCAGCCCTCTGTCAGATTCAGGGTTGGTGAAGATCCTTTCCCAGTCTGAAGGCTGTTGTTTTGTTCTGACAACAATGTCTTTTGCTTTACAGAAGCTTTTCAGTTTCATGAGGTCCCATTTATTGATTGTTGCCCTTAAAGCCTGTGCTGTTGGTGTTCTGTTCAAGAAGTTGTCTCCTATGCCAATGAGTTCTAGGCTCTTCCCCACTTTTTCTTCTAACCCATTTAGAGTATCTGGTTTTATGTTGAGGTCTTTGATCCACTTGGACTTTGATTTTGTGCAGGGTGAGAAATATGGATCTATTTTTATTTTTCTACAAGTAGACATCCAGTTGGACCAGCACCATTTGTTGAAGATACTGTCTTTTTTCCTTTGAATGGTTGTGGATTCTTTGTTAAAAATCAAGTATTCAAAGGTGTGTAGGTTTATTTATGGGTCTTCTATTCGGGTCCATTGATCCTCCTTTCTGTTTCTATGCCAATACCATGCGGTTTTTATTACTATTGCTCTGTAGGATAGCTTGAGATCAGGGATGGAGATACCTCCAGATGATCTGTTCTTGTACAGGACCGATTTGGGAATTCTGGGTTTTTTAATTTTATTTTTATTATTAGTTACATTTTATTAACTCTGTATCTCAGGTGAATCCGGCTCCCTGGTTCCCTCCCAAACCCACCCTCTCTCCCTTGTCTACTCCCTGCCCCTTTCCAAGTCCACTGATAGGGGAGGACTTCCTCCCCTTTCATCTGACCCTGGTTTATCAGATATCTTCAGGACTGGCTGAAAAGTCCTCCTATGTGGCCTAGGAGGTTGTTCCTCCCTTGCAGGGTGGGGAGGTCAAAGAGCCCGCCATTGAGATCATGTCAGAAATCTTGGATACTGAGCTACCATGGGCTACATCCGAGCAGAGGTTCTAGGTTATAACTACACATGGTCCTTGGTTGGAGAAACAGTCTCATATAAGACTCCTGTGCCCAGATATATTTGGTCCTTATGGATCTCCTATCCTCTCCATATCATATTAACTCCCCTTCTAAAATATGATTCCCTGCCATCTGCTGAAGGTTTGGTTATGAGTCACAGTTTCTGCTTTGATACACTGCTAGGTAGAATTCTGGGTTTTTTGTTTCTCCATATTGAGCTGAGAATCTTTCTTTCAAGGTCTCTAAAGAATTGTGTTGGTATTTTGATGGGAATTGCATTGAATCTGTACATTGCTTTTGGCAGGATGGCCTTTTTTACTATGTTAATCCTACTAATTCTTAAGCACAGGAGATCTTTCCATCTTCTGATATCTTCTTCAATTTCTTTTTTCAGAGACCGAAGTTTTGTTTTTTTTTTTTTCAAATAGGTCTTTCACAGGCCTCGGGCACCATTTCAGACAGCCCTGCATACAGTGGATGCACACCAACCCAAACCCACTGTGTGTGCCCCAAATATCATCTCAGACCGTGGTGCACAGCCCCTGGCAAAGAAGGAGGCGCCAAATCTCCATTCCAGGGGAGAGCCCTTAACAGCAAGCCCAGGGCAGAACGCACAGTCCCCAGCTGACATCTCAAACCTGGACACTCAGATTCTAGCACAGAGTGAGGAGTAAAGACTCCAGACCAGAGGGGTGACCAGCCTGCAGTGCTCACAGCTTCTAGCACAGAGCACGAAGCTGGGCACACAGAGCCCACAACAGAGATCAACTGAGACAAAACACACACCACAAACCACCGGAAATCCCTGATCTTCTTGAAGAATACTCCTGACACAAGAGATTGACAGATTC
>CM053761.1:34143711-34163295 GCA_028658305.1 Pachyuromys duprasi | reverse complement strand
TCCTCCCCTGTTGGTGGACTTGGAGGGGGCGGGGAGGAGGGAGATGAGGGAGGGAGTGGGTAGGTAGGAGGGACTGAGGGAGGGGGCTACGCCTGGGATTCAAAGTAACCTGTGATTGAGATAAAAATAAATAAATTAAAAAAATTTTTCAGTCTAAGTCGATAAAATAGGACATTCAGATATTAAGATGTTTGAAAACAGTACATTTTCCGAAGGGAAAAAAAAACTACATATACCATATTCATATCATCTAAACAGACACAGCCTGAGGGGGGGCAGAACATGTGGAAAGATTGTAATAGCTACAGGGAGTGGATATCTGCAGCAAAAACAGTAGTTTCCATTCACAACAGCACACATGAAATCCCAATAACAAGAGTGCATGTACAAGACTTGCATGGTCGAGATCAGGCTAGCCAAAAGTTTGGCATGATGGAGGAGGAGCACATAAAGTCTTACCCCAACTGAGGAGCTATTGGAAGTTGCTGGACACTGGGAGACAGAGTAACTTCTTTTCAGAAATGTAGTATCTAAGACGCTACCCATGTGGCAGTAGATGGCCCAACACCCATGCACATGCCAGCAGCACTAAATGACCCAGTGGCTATTAAACTAAAACAACAAAACACACAGAGCACATAAGTTGGGAGGAAATAACTAGGGGAGATGGAGGAGAGAATGGAGGAGGGTAGATTGTATCCAAACATACTGTATGAGTGTGTTTTATTTAAAGTATTTAATAAAACATTTCTCCAGGTGATTCTAAAACTCAAGCAACATGAAAAAGCAATCCAGGCCATTCCCTGCCCCCTGCTAAACACCAATTCTTCTGAAAGATAATGAGTGTAGAGCCTATTAGCTCAGTGTAAATGATCTCACCAGAAGGCTAAAAATAAACGATCCTGGGCAACACAAGACTAATAGCAAAAGAAGGCCTGAATGATCTCAGGTAATATGCTGAAACTTAATAGCAGACACAAATCTCTTTGAAGATGTGAGAGGTTATTATCCCAGTGCAGGTCACATTTCGCAAGCCAAGCGATTCCACTAGAAGTGCTTTCCAGTACCTAGCCCTGTCTTTCTGGAAGTTTCTTCTAGTGCTTTGAGCCCTGCAGTTTTCACTCCCTACTTCCTCTGGAGGGCAAGTCCACAAAGCTTTAGGTATGCGGCCCCAAACCCCAGGTGGTGCCTGAATGAATCCAGATGAAGGTTGATAAAAATAACGAGACTCATCCCCAGAAGGCAACATAAGGAATACTGCTTCCCTTACAAGGGGTTTCAGTGGTTTAAGACCAGAGCAGCAGTGCTTCTGGTGAGTTTCAACTTCTTCCTCAATCCAAAATTCCAAAGTCTATCCATTCAACTAGGCATCTGTCTGGGATTCCTATTCTCTAATTGTGCTCCCAGAGGGTTTCAGCTCACATCACTGAGCACTGATATTTTGTTCAGCAACTGCTAGTTGTATATTACCTGTCAATTATTGCTAGGTAGCCAGCTGTTGCTATCTGTGCACTTTCACTGCCTGTACACTAATTCCATCCTCTGTGCATCTATTCAATGCCCCGGCTAATTTTTATTTATTCTTGCATGTTCATGATGTTCTATATACCCACATTCAGATCAATCACTGATGCTCAACTGGGATGTTTCTGCCTCCATTTTGGAATTAAAAATGATATGTTTGGTTACTGCAACAAGAAGATCTAACGCCTCACATGCCATTACCCCACTTTGACTGGCACTTAGTGTGTGGAGGCTACGGAAAATTAACATTCCACCAATAATGTACAAACAGTAATGGTACTAAATTCCTCTGGACATTGCTGCAGGTGAAAACCCCTTTATTAGAATGTGAGCTGAGATGCTAGCTTCCCTTGCATATAACCTGAGGGTATTATTTGCTGTGAATTCTAACTACAGATTTTCAGAATTTCCTTTAACCTGTAAATCGGGAGGAGATTCTAGTTTTAAAAATTGTCAAAACTGTTCACTCTCTTGAAAATCACTTCATCAATAATAAAACGACCTACTTGGGATTTGAGCCATAAGTACAAAGTTCCTGTCTCAGTCTACACTTGTGATTTCTACTCTTCCTGCAGGAGCAAGCACCTGACCACTTCATTACATCTTTCAATGTAACCAGGCCCCAGGCTCTTACATATTGAAACCCGTACTACATTAATTTTAATCACTTTACATTTGCTAAAACTTAATACTAAAACTAGAACATTATGTTGAATTGCTTTTTTGTGTAAAATTATGAATGAAGATAGGCTGTACTGTCTAAGAATTATACTTGTGCTCAAGAATAAAGATGGCATTGTAAAATGTTGGGAAATGAGATATTAGGACGAACAGTTCGAAAGATAAGCATCGGTTTTTATTCAGAATACAATGCATTTTCTAAATAAGCCTGCAAATCCTTGACATCCCCTTTCAAGGCCCTAGCCTGATATCAGTGTCACACCTGTAGTCTGGCTCCTAACAAAGCATCCTCCAGGCTCAGGGTATCCCAGCATGCATTTCAGCAAATCTACTCATCGACAGATTATACCCTATAATTTAGAAAATAATCCTGAAAGTTACTTATGTAATTCACTTGAAGTAAAAGCTGTAATCTCAACTGTGGTAGCATCGAACAGATTGGTGTTTACTTTTAAACTTGTATTCCAACAAAGCTTTCGATACAGTGAGTTCGTTCAACATGAACAGTGCGGTGAGATGACAGGGTTGAACACTTCTGTCTCTGTTTACCAGGGAGAATGCTCGAGGCTCTGAGAGTCTGACCATTGCAGAGAGCTGGAAATCAATACCATGCCTTCACAATCCAGAAGCGGTTCTCTTTTTTTGATTATGTAACTGAGACCACTAACAAGAGAAAAGCCTAACAAGCCCAAAGTAAAGGGGGTCAATTTAAAAAGCTAAAATCATAGGAACACAAATAGGAGAATGGAAATGTCTGAAAGCCTAATGAGTGAGATTCATTGTTACCACCTAGGAGATGTAACGAAAGGCACTCTTTTGACATATATGTAAAGGCACACAGCAGCCTAGTCACGCATACAAGGCCCAAGTGCAAATGCCTCTCAAAGACACACCAGTATGCTGCCCTCTAGTGTTGAAAAACGAGCAAGCATTCAGGTTGCTGCTGGATTTGCTCCCTAAATTGCCTCCCCGAGCTGAGGACGACAGATTTTTATATATTTATTTTATTGTATTCTGTCGTTAATGATGGACAGCAGTGGTGCTAAATGCATCATTTTGCTTTTGTCAGTAAGCGGCTCAGTGGTTAGCCTTTTATTAAAGAAACATTTGGCTACCATAGAGTTCAAGAAATTCCTTGACTTAACAATATTACCGCAATTGTAATTGCTAGCATTATTATTTGAATTCCATTTTCCAATCGAATAGAATGAACACAAGCATTCACATTTTATAATTAGATTTCATATTCTTCTAATTTCAGGGCTGTAAATGAGTCACACCGAGGCAAATACACGTATCTGCAGAACAAACCTGAGCCATGGGAAGTTGTTGCCTGGAAAAAGAAAAAAATTAAGATTGTCTCACATTAGTGAGAAAAAGTGTCATTATTGATAGGTCATGTCTGTTAAGGAAACGACAATAGGATGTTAGTTCCACAAGTAACATTCATCCTTGGGTTAAATTGGACGACTATCCCTAAGCCTCTCTGATCTGCTTATTTCACAGAAGGGGAAACTGAGGTGCAGTGAGATGGGTTAAACAAGACTTACAAAAAGTCATTACTGTGAACCGGTCTCCTGCATTAAGCAACAACAGAGCAAGCCAATATGGAGTTTACTCACAGGCTCGGAGCTTTCCTTAATTGCAAAAGGTTCTGTCAGCAATTAGCCCATTAAGCTGCAACCAATTAAATTAGCCTCTCCCTCACCGCTCCTTTCTCGAAAGGCTGTCAGATCTTATTGTTGGCTGGAAGCCTTTGAACCTGCTTTGCTTCCAGGGGTCACCTGCCCGATTCACAGATTACTCTTTGTTTTACTTTGTTGGGCTTTGTTCTGCTTTGTTTATACATGCTCAAAGACAAGCCGCTAAATTTGATCGGTCTCGGGAATTTTCCCTCTAACAGATTGTCAAGGAGCTCACTGATGTTTGAAATCAGGCGAGGTCAAGCACGAAAGTATTCTGTACTCTGAAACATTTTTTTTTTTTTTTTTTTGCCACTAGATGTAAGTTTCTTAGTTAGGTCTCCAGTAAGCGTGCTCAAGAAATTCCAGTCCAGACTTCAGGAAGTGAGAAGTGTTGTTCGTTCTAGATGCAGGTTTTTCATAATTTTTTGCGGGTACCACTCTGTTTACCGTCTTCCTTCCGTGGAACAAAAGACTCTGAAAGGTAGCGGCGCAAGCAAGGCCTTTTCATCTTACCATCGATCTTCTTGAGGATTTGTTCATAAGAAACTAGAATTTTGCATTATGGAGTCATTTCCATGGTTACCTATTGATTTCCTATAGGAAGTGTGCTGTTTACAGCGGCGGCGTGCCTTTATCCGGGAAGGTAAATCACCTCCCTGCATCTGCTCTCTCTCTCTGCGCAGCCTGAGGCACGCAAAAAACGAGCTCCGCAAAATTACAAGAACGAATAAATAAATGATTCATGCAAGTTGGTTTTGCATGAATAAGTGATTAATCCTCTCTTTCAACCTTGCTTTAAAAAAAGAATGCAGGACTAATGTCATTCTATGCAAATTGAAGCCCACTTTCCTGGATTTTGACCTAATTCTAGGTAGCAAGAAGGCAAAACACACCCGAAATTTCTTGCTCTTAAAATAAATAAGTTAAAAGCTGCTACTGAAAACCCAGGAACCACATTGCTTTATAAGTTTGACCTGCAGACATGAGATTGTGATTCCCCTGAAGTTTCTCCCAGAACCTCCTGCGGTTCTTTCAGAATATACAGTCATCTGATCCGAAGGGTTTAAAGCAAACAGCTGTTTTAATCTTTCATTTTAAACAGTGGCAGCCTGGGCATTCTGAACTGACCACACTGATGAAAACAAGACACCCAGCATACCAATTGTCTCAACTGGATGAAAAAAATATACAGACCATTCAATAAATCAGTTAAAAACCGCTCAAGAACCCAAGAAAAACATCAATAAAATGACATTCGCTTAACTTGAAGGCAGAAAATAGCAATGCCCTTTATTAGAAGTGTGGCTCAGCCCTGCACAACAGGCTTAGGTCTCTGCCCAATGAGCATTTCATTTCACCTCTAACTTGGAGATTTTGAACATAAACTTCAACCAACTAAATAATTCTATAGACTTCCCAGAATAAGACTGCCTCAGAGTGGAAAGTGATCAGAACAGGCTTCCGGGACAGGAAATGTGAGGTGTGTTTTGAATACTTAGAGGAACACTGAAAAAGTAGTAAGGCTTAAACAGATGAAAGAGGAAAGCTGTCATAGCTATGTAGTGAACTGCCACTCTGGAGCTTGGGCCCTCCCAATCCTTAATACCCATTAGCTTATTTTGGTTTTCGCCACTATCCAATGGGGTAAGTGCTCTCTTAGCACCTCTTTTATACAGGTCAGAGAGTTGTGGTTAAACAGTGAGAATCAGAAAACCAGGAGCTGCTAGGATTTGGGTGGAGATGGTTCTCCAGAATCTACCGTTGCATTCTCCTGCTGCCGACATAGTGAGTGCCATGGCAGGAAAGGGAACTACATTGCCAGAGACAAGCAGAGGGCAGGTCACCTAATTCAAGGATGAGTAGGAAAGGCAATGGGGAAGGGCTGGGGGGAAAAAGGGCCTGAGGGTGGAACACACGGAGCAGAGCTCTGAATGCCATTCTTGGGAGGATAAGCTTGGAGAACTGAACTCCAACTGAGAAGGTACCAATTAATTCAGGTGGCGATGACCTGAGAGAGGGAAGAGGTCTCAATCACAAGAATGTGGAATGCTCATTATCCAACCTTTTAATTAGCAAAGAAACTACCAGGCCTGGTAAAGTGATCAGCAAGGAACTAAAATCTGATCACGCTGTTAAGGAAAGGGGAGGGGTGATATTGAAAAGAAATAAACACTCCTCTGATCTCTCCCAGGCAACAAATCTGTATTTCAGATGTTTGTTTTCCTACCTTCCCAGTCCCCACTGGAGATAAGGCAAGCAAAGATAGAACAGATGGGACTAAAACCACAAAGAACCTGATGAAAGAAATGAAAAATAAAAAGCAAGGCCAGGGAGGGGGGAGGAGGGGGAGGTGGGAGGGAGAAGAAACTGGGGGAAAAAGAACAAAGTACACAAAATTAAACTACTATGCATCTTTGTATCATCGGTGACATAGGCAAATGCTGGTGGAGATTGGTGCCTGAGAACAGTCACACTAATGTTTTGGAAGATAGGTCCCCTTACATAACCAGATTAGGTGTGCTGTCACACTCAGGTATAAAAATAGAGAGCCTGGGAAGGCTCAGTGGTTAAGAGCACTGATTGCTCTTGCAGAGGACTGGGTTTCAATTGCCAGCACCCCCAAGATGGCTCATAACCTTCTGTAACTCCAATTCCAAGGGATTTAGTCTTGAGGCACACTTGCAGCATACACACACACATACAGACAAAACACCATATACAAAAACTGAGATGTTTAAAGTTTAATATAATCAGAAAAAGAAAATACAGGATAAGCAAAGACACTATCATTTTCAGTTGGTATACATGTAAATGAAATCAGGAAGTGAGTTCCTTCTTCACCGAAAAAAAGAATAAATGCATTCCTCCAAGGGACCAGATAAACAATGGAGGGCCAACATCATGTTTCCCTCCCACCCTTAGAAGGACACATCTTCTCTCTTAGGAACTGCTAAAGGAGTCGAACCTGCACTCTCTGCTACTTCCTGCTCTGCCTGCTCTGCCACTTCCTAACTCTCTGACCCATGCATTTATTCTTTTTGCCACAAAACACATAGAACCACTTCTTTGCCCTCAGAAAAATCACACACAGCAAGAAAGGCAAGGTGAGACAGGAAGAGCCAACATTAGGCTGTACCACTTTTTGCAGGGTAGAATGTGCCACTGCAGGAACAAGTGGCTCTTCTTTGTTCCAAAGCTGATCCCATTAGTTTCACGGAGGAGGGGAAAAGGAATTATAGTAATGCCATTCATGAAATATCATCTAGTAATTACTCAGAGATGTCCACCATGCTTGTAATTTTGAATACATAATTTCATTCAGTTCCCCAATAATCCTGTGGATTATAATTTCAGTTCCACAGATGAGCTTGAGCTTTTCAGTAGATTAAATGACTTGCATCCCTCTGGAATTAGCACTGTGCTCTGAGCTACCTGCAAACCAGGAAGCTGATACAAGAATACACCTGAAGTCTTCTCAGAGCTTCCTGACCAATCTCAGGAATACCCAGCCCATGCAAGGAGCTCCTACTAGACTGCACACACATCATAATGGCCAAAAATTATGTTCATTTCCTGTGGAAATGATTAAACACCAATTTAAGAAATTTGGCTGCACTCCACTGATTTGTGAAGCATTGGAGTGATGTGTCAAATAATTTTCTTAACTTCAAGGAATTTATAAGAGCATGAAGGTGGCGTATTGGCAAATAGCAGAAAGATAAGGCATCCTATGCTTTGATGTATTTTTACAGCACAGATGTACAAAGGCAGAAGGAAATGCATTAAGCGCAGAGAGATGAAGGGTAAGGTAAGAAAGAGAGGGTGTGATGGGAAGGAAGAGAGAAACACCAGCGATAGGTCATGGAGGCGCACTGTATTTGGCCAGATGTTTTCTTATCAACATCCCATATAGTTATCAATATTTCCATTGTATCCCTGTTCGCCATGGTCCTTCACATCACTTAGAATGTCCTGGTCCTAAACATTCTAGTTTTGCTCGCTCTCTGATATGCTTCCTACCACACCAAATCCTTCCATGTACCTTAAACACACCAGTTCAGGTTTATTCTCCCCACCCCAAATGCTCATTTTCTCCTTCAGTGTCCATGTACCTTGTTTCTTTCCCTCCCTCCAAAGGTCTCCATACAAACATCGCTTCCACAAAATCATTCTCCCTGATTCCCCTAAAAGCATACCTCCTCTCTCTATTGTCTGTATCCTTGCTCTGCTGTTTTTTTTTTCCTTTAAGAGGTGTATCATTAACTAACTTGCTTTCTTTTATTTATTTGTTGTCTGGCTCTTCACTTTTTACCCAGAGCACAAACCTCACAAAGGTGTGACTTGATTCATTTTAATACGTCCCTGAAGTCTACATACTGTTCTACACACAACAAATGCTCAAAAAAAAAATCATGTATTTATTCCTGCTTCGGACTTTGAGCATTAAAATTCTTTCTGATTGTGCTTTTGCTGGTGTGTGGTCATCTACCTGGTGTCTTCTCATGACTTCCAAGAGGACTTCTTGGATCATCCTATTTAAAAGTGTTCTTCCTTGCATAAAATCACCCTTTATCAATTACTCTATCAATTTGTATTCTTCATGACACTTCCTCAGTGAAATTATCTTGTTGTTTGTTGGATTTTTATTATCTATCACACTAAATCCTATCATGAGAAATAGAGCCAAAGGGAGCAGCCTTTTCCCATGCACTGTCCATGTAGAGCAACAGAAGCACAGAGTATGAAAAGCAATGAAAAACAAGCAAATAACTGAAGAAGCATTTGCATGTAGATCCCTTGGCATCATATGTGCCCATAATAAGTGCTTACTGGCTATGAATTATTTATTTTTTACTAGTATATTTCATAAAGGTGGAAATGGTAAACAAATTTAATAGGAAAAGAACACAGGAAAAAAGTCAAAGCAAAAGGAACAGTGTGAGTAGTTTTCCTTAGACTGTGTCCACTCAGGAGCTTGGCACATAAGTCTCTGTGTTGAACAAAAATAATGGAGATTGCCCTCAATTAATCCCATGTCTTCTGGAAGATTCTTTCACTCCTGAGAGTCAACAATAATGTGTTTCAGCCAAAAGCACAACTTCCCATGATATTCACAACTATGCTATACACACAACTATTTCAACCTCGGGAATGGCATCTAATATACAGTCAAAGATCCATTTCAAAGTTCTCTATGCTAAACTAATAAATGTAGATTTTTTTTCATACACAACCAAAACTGGCGAAGTTTTGTTGTCCCTACCCAGGACTGAGAGAAAGCAGCCAATAAAGTCAGTGAAGCTGGAAATACACTGATACTATGGCCTTAACTGTGTGTGTCATTAAACAATATTTACAGCTTATAGTTTATCATTTTAAAAATAACTTAGGTGACATAAAAGCTTCTAAAGTGTATAAAAATGAAGACCACGTTTGTGTCTTCAAGATTCCTTTATAGACCCCAACAGAAAAAGAAGGATTACTTCTGGTCCCTGATCAAACTCTTAATCTTAATTTTGAGGATTATTTGGAGACAACTGCTACTGTCAAGAAGAAGAGGCCATTTATATACTGTAGACACTTCTGACATACTTCACAACCAGTCTTGAACTAGACAGGCCAAGAGCTAAAAGATAGTGCAAAGAGCTGTGAATCTTGATTCAAGGCATCTGGACTTCAATACTGACCCCGGAGAATGCTCTGAATGGAAGTAGTGAGAGAGTGCATTCACCCCAGCTGACTAATTCTGTCTGTACTTCACCATTGTTCTTGAGGATGAAGGATTAATGTGTCTACCCTCCCAAGAGGACAAGTTATTTCCACAAACACCCAAGGAAACTTTCAGCAATGGCCTTATGCAATCTTAAAGAAAAAAAAAATTAATCCTGGTGACTCAGACTCTGGTCATGCCAGCATCACCAACCGTAAATGTTGATGTGGCAGGTCCCGTGAGACCACACAGCTTGAATTCCATCCTGCATATGATTTGGTGCACAAATGCTGAGTCAGCAGCATGGAGTAACATGTCCCTAAAAATTCAACCTCAAAGTTCTGAAGCCCAAGCATGAAAATCTCCCACCCAGAATCTGGCTTCTATTTGCCTTGGTTTACACAATACCGATATTTAGTTTTTTTCATCAGTATCCTGATAAAACAACTCAATGGAGCATGGATAGGTCCCTCAAAGTCATGTTCCCAGTGACACAATTCCTCCAGATAAGCTCTACTTCCTGTTTTTCTATAACCTCCCAATAATCACTTTCTGAATCTATCAAGTAGTAAATCCACTAATTTGTCAGAACTCTCAAGATCAAATCACTCCAAAACAGCCCCATCAGCTGGGATCCAAGCTTTGTCAGAAAGAGCTTTTGAGTGTGATTTTAGATGCAAACCAGAGCAGTGCCTGCATTGATAGCATTATAAATGAAGGGGTAATATACAGTGATAAAATTTGGAGGTTGCCAAATGGAAGATAAGATTAAAAATACATAATTCTAAGGCATAAATTTGTATTTGCTTACTTTACAACTTATAATATCCCTCTTCCTACTTAGCTTATATGAAACTCTTGAAAAATACATGAAAAATCATGTGTATATATGCATGTATATGTATATCTAAATATGTTCACATATATTCACATATTTCAAATGATCTTCTGGGTGTATGTATACATTGTATGTATGTGTGTGCCTATGTGTTATTAAATTTAGTCTTATGTTTCTGGGCATAAAAGTCAGTGTTTTGTGAGATGAATGATCTCAAAGTCATATATACATATCACATCCATATGGAGACTACAGAAAGCAGGATGTCTGAGACACTGACCAGAATGCCAAAGGACCTGCTGTCATAATGGATGCCAAGTTCTCTGATCTCTCATGTAGTCATTTTGCTCAGTTATTTTTACATTTTTATTTTGCTTTATATTATCTTTAATTGTATGTATGTATCTATGCATGTATGTGGGTATGGGTATGTGCACATTTTGAGCACTGGAAAGAAAATTCACATTCTCTACTACAGCAGTATATACTTGTAACTTCTGAGACATCTCTCTAATCCCCTGCTATTTAAGTGATCCAGACCCTTTCAAGTCTATAGGGATACAAAGACACACAGACACACACACACACACACACAGAGACACACACACTCACACACATACATACACACACACTTTCATAAATGGATTGTATTAAAAATTAATCTCAGTATCATAATCCCATTATCGGGAGAAATTGGTCCATAATACAATTTTTGTCTCAGTTCCCTGATTTATGTGTTATCATTGTTTATCTGCAGCCTTGTTCTTTAAAAATAAAAAACAATTTATTCACTTTATACCCTGATTGTAGCCCCCTCCCTTTATCTCCTCCTGGTCCCACCCTTCCTCCCTCTTCTTCCCATCCCTCTCCCCTAGCCCACTGATAGGGGGAGCCCTCCTCTCTTACCATATGACTCTAGCCTATCAAATCTCATCAGGACTGCCTGGATCCTCTTCCTCTGTGGCCTGGCACCACCAGGGGAGGTGCTGAAAGAGCAAACAACACAGTTCATGTCAGAGACTGCCCTCCCCATCCCTTTACAAGAGAACCCACGCGGAGACTGAGCTGTCTATGAGTGACATCTGAGCAGGGGGTCTAAATCCTCTCCATGCAAGGTCCTTGGTTGTTTACAGTCTTGTTCTTAACCATAGACTAGCCCAAGCTATTGCCAAACCCCTTTATAGATGCCAGTCAGCAACCATGATCTTTTCTGCTCTAGATATAGCCAGAATTAGCACAGAGACAGGATTGAAAATCCATGACCCTGAACCACTTGCACTTTCCCATAACAACATGCATGTGTGTGTTAAAATGTACCTCGTATCTAAAACAAAACTGTTGGAGTCCTAACCCCTAGTATCTCAAAAGAATGATTTTATTTGGAGATATTATCATTATAGAAGCATTTCTTGTTCTAATTTATTTATTTTTTATTAATTACAGTTAATTTACTTTGTATCCCAGCTGTAGGCCCCTCCCCAACCCTTCCTAATCCCACCCTCCCTCTTCTCCTCTCATGCCCCTCCCCAAGTCCACAGATGGGGGAGGTCCTCCTTCCCTTCCATCTGATACTGGTCTATCAGGTCTCATCAGGACTGGCTGCATTGTCTTCCTCTGTGGCCTGGTAAGGCTGCCCCCCCATTAGGAGGAGGTGGTCAAAGAGCTAGCCACTGAGTTCATGTCAAAGACAGTGCCTGTTCCCATTACTAGGGTACCCACTTGGAGACTAAGCTGCCATGGGCTACATCTGTGCAGGGGTTCTAGGTTATCTCTATGCATGGTCCTTGGTTGGAGTATCAGTCTCAGAAAAGACCCCCGGGCCCAGAGTTTTTGGTTCTTTTGCTCTCCTTGTGGAGCTCCTGTCCCCTCCAGGTCTTTCCATACCACCCCCTTCTTTCATAAGATTCCCTGCACTCTGCCCAAAGTTTGACTATGAGTCTCAGCATCTGCTTTGATACTCTACTGGGTAGAGTCTTTCAGAAGTCCTCTGTGGTAGGCTCCTATCCTGTTCCCTGTTTTCTCCCTCTTCTGATGCCCATCCTATTTGCCTTTCTGAGTGAGGATTGATCATCTTACTCAGGGTCCTCATTCTTGCTTAGCTTCTTTAGGTGTCCAGATTTTAGTATGTTTATCCTATTATATATGCCTAATATCCACATATACCATGTGTGTCTTTCTGTTTCTGGGATACCTCACTCATGATGATCTTTTCTAGTTCCCACAATGTACCTGCAAATTTCATGATCAATCTGGTGCTTTCTCAGACAATTAGGAATAAAGCTTCCTCAAGATCCAACTAAACCACGTCTAGGTATATATCCAAAATATTATCGAGTATACAATAAGGACATTTGCTCAACCATGTTTTTAGCAGCTTTATTCGTAATAGCCAGAACCTGGAAACAACTCAGATGTCCCTCAACTGAGGAATGGCAATTGTGGTACATTTACACAATGGAATACTACTCAACAATTAAAAACAAGGAAATCATGAAATTTGCAGGCAAATAGAAGCACTTCTTTAATCGCAGTACTCAGGAGGCAGAGGCAAGTCAATCTCTGTGAGTTCGAGGGCAGCCAGATCTACAGAGGAAATTCCAGGACAGCCAAGGCTGCAAAGAGAAGCCCTGTCTTGAGAACCAGGAAAAAAAAGAAGCAGAGAAATTAATATGAGGACTTGAGGGTAAACCCTAATCCAGTATGACTGATGTCCATTCTTAAATGGGAAAATCTATAAATATAGACCCAAAGAAACACTCACATGAAGATATGCAGTGAGCAAATCAAGCCATCTGCAAGCCATGGAGAGAGGCCTGGAACAGGTCTTTCCCTTATAATCCTAAGAAGAAACCAGTCTTGGCAGATTTACAGCCTCCAGAACTCTGAGTAACAAGCTATACTGTTTAATCATCCAAATGGTGGCATGCAGTTATGCATCCCAACAAAGCAGGCATAATAGTTTCAACTTGAAAGCCCATTTTCCTGAGTATCCTCCTATTAAAAGCTTGCAGAGACACAGTGAGCAGCTCTAGAAGAAGGTAGCACTGCCCAGACCAACACCATGAAAAACCCCACCCAATAGCACCACTCTATAGGACTTCACACAGTGCTCCTGATGAGTTTAACAGGTACAATGATGATCTAAAACACCTGTTATGTATTCTGAACTTCAGACACAAATTTAGCTAACTAACCCCTAACTGAAAAATGATGAAAGAGAGTGACGTGAGAGAGACACTAGTAAGTTTGTTGGATACTTTCAAAGGCCATGGTGTACAGAACAGTTTTTTCATAACCAAGCTACAAAGCAAGAAAATTAGTCTGTGCATTAATGTTAGAAAACTCAGTTGAATATGAGTTGGATAATGTTTTCTCTGTCAGTGGAAGCCTGCTGGCTCTAGATTCCATGAATTCAGCACTATCTCTAACTATGAAATTCAGACAACCTGGTAATTAAAGCTGTCTGAAAAGTGGATTCAGTTTTTTCCTCTATCACCACGGCATAGAGCTTTTCAAACAAAGATCAGGTTAGTTTATCCATCCACCTGAATAATAAGTACTTACTAAGCATTAAGCAATGTCCTGGGTATTGGAGGGTTATAAAGAACAGTCACAACCATTTTTACCTTGCCCTCAATGTTTAGACCCAACTAGGAGACATACAAAATACACAGAAAATTGCAGTACAAAGAAAATCGTTGGTATTAAAAAATGTAGTCAAAATGCTACGAAAGTTCAAAAATATTGAGAGGATAATGTTGTAGAAATGATGACATTTACTCTAGACAAATAGTGTGTGTGTCTGTGTGTTATATTCATACTACAGATAGATAGATAGATAGATAGATAGATAGATAGATAGATAGATAGATATGATAAATAGATATGGATAGATGATAGAGAGATGCAGAGAAACAGGAAGGAAGGAAGGAAGGAAGGAAGGAAGGAAGGAGAGAGGGATAAAGAAAAAAACAGACTTAGAAAGTTTATTTATGGATCATTGGTAGAGATTTTAACTATGCACCAGAAGCAGAACTTCCTGAAGGCCAAAATAAGCCACTCAAACAAACAACTTATACATGTGTTGGCAGAAAATTCCACAGTTAAGAAGACACTTATAAGTGACTTCAGATGTCTCCTTCCTGACCCATGAAAGTCTAGATTCATACTAAAGAAAACAAGTCCTTATCATAGATATGACAAGATGGGAGTGTGGGCAGGTTATAAAACTCTTTCTGCAAACAGGACCGCAGAATTTAAGACATAAAAAGACTATTCCTTGTGATTCTCCTTCACAAGAAGCAAGTTTAGAAATTTCATGAACTTATTTTCTCAAAAACAATAGTTTCCCAACAGGAAGTAATACTTTTTCTCTTTGCCTTTCATTCTTTGGAACATAATTGATAGACTTACCAATACCTGATGGTTTTATGTGATGCTGAAGTGTGAGGGTGAAGGGGAGGGGTGCTGATCCATAGCTCAGCTGCTAAGAGCCCTTCCTGCAATCATGAGAAACAGACTCCAATCCCAGTACCCACATAACAAGGTGAGTGTTCCATACCCACCTATAACTGTTTCTCCAAGGTGGGTAGAGGGACTGGACAAACTAGAGATTATTATCTTCCAGCCTAGATGAGAAAATGTAAGAACAAAGTTGAGTGACAGCTTTCCTCAAAGGAATAGGAAGAAGGTGATAGAGGAGGGTATTCCATGTGTTCACTCTGCTGGCCTCAGTGTGTGCACCCAGGGACATGCACCTGCACACACATATGAACATTTACACAAATAACAAACAACCTTTTGTATAGTCACCAAGCAAGCTTAATTTTTGAAGTAGACAGAGGCTACTACATAAATCTACAACTGGCTAAAATTCAGAGAATAAATTACTATTGGGAAATAAAACCCTATTACTGCATTTACAATGCAACCCTTACAACTAAGGCTCAGAGAACATTGTGAAAGGGGGGGAGGGGGGGCAAAAGATTTTAAGAGCTAGAAGACCAGGAATTCTGCTGGTAAACATGACAGAGATACTACACCCATGAAATATCAAAAATATAACTGTGTAAAAAAGAGCTACATAATGATCACCATGGCAAAATGGGTTGGGGAAAGTTCACGAGGCCCCACCACTAGTTGAAGACACAAAGGCAATCAATCACTTCTGAGAAAGGAAGAATCATTTTCCCCAAGGAACAAACCCTCGGTAGGTTATCAAATGCCAGTAGTCAGCCCTAAACACAGGCACATAGGAGCAACACTAAATGAGCTCTATACATATAGATATGTGTATGTGTCAGAATTTCTTCAATACATCCAGAATCACCTCTACCACCAAAATACTAAATGCGTAACTTATTAGCCAGCTGATTCCAGAGGATGGAAGAAACCTGAGCAGAATTCTACACTGAGTACTCAGTTTCACAAACATGTAATTATACACGGGCTGAGCATAATCTTCTAGGTCTCTCAGGTTTCAGGCTCTCTTTTGATGCAAATTGCAAACAATGCCTTGATCCTCCTCACACCCTATTCAATGTCTTCTTATGACACTTCCCAGACTGCAAGGCATGTATGTGAGACTGTGACACATTAAAGGGGAAAGATAGCTGCTGAAGGATGGTGCCCACTTCCTTTCTCCACCCCCATACTCATCAGCACACTGCAATCCACATCTACCTGTCATCTACTTTTAGGCTGTGACCACACTCAAGAAATAGATTAGCTTCATCTCAGTCACTAGCCAGGGGTAATGCAAAGTACTCTGAGATGGAAAAAAAACATTTAAAAATTAGGGTTAACTCCAAAGTGTAGTGTACTTGTGGGGTTTTTTGGGGGGGCGGGGGTGTATAGGCCGATAAAATAGAAGGTAGAGGCTTTATTTGTAATAGCCAGAAACTGGAAACAGCCCAGATATACCTCAAATGAAGAATGGATACAGAAACAGTGGTAGATTTATAAAATGGAATAGTATTCAGCTATTAAAAACAAGGACATCATGAAATTTGCAGGCAAATGAATGGATCTGAAAAAGATCATCCTGAGTGAGGCAACTCAGACCCAGAAACACCAGCATGATATATACTCACTTATAAGTAGATATTAGCCGTATAATACAGGATAACCATACTACAATCCACAGACCTAAAGAAACTAAGTGACAAGGAGCACCCTAAGGAGGATGCTTAATTCTCATTCACCACTTTCTGCATCCGATTTCAGTGCAGACAACCTATGCTCTACCTCCTTCTTCTGCTGGTATCTCTCTATTTTAGCCTGACCTTGAGATGTGATAGCAATAAAATCTGGAGAGGCTATGGAGAAGCTAGAAAGGTTTTTATTGTACCTGGTTCCTATGTATGTAATTAAGGAAATAGTCACTCCACAACCATTTTTAGTGCTTTCATATACTATGAATGGTGTCAAATGCAAGAACTACAATGTTGGATAACACTATATTCAGGACATCCTTGCTGTTATGATGTATGTGGTCTAGATACTTAAATACTTGAATTAATATAAATGGCATATAAAGAAAGTGCACTAATCATGAGCAAGTTGAATAGATGGATGGATTTAAGGGTAGGGGCAAAGAGAAAGTGCATTATCCAAAGAGGGAGCTTTGAGACTACATGGCAACAGTTAAAAGAAAAAAGAAAAGAAAAAAGAAAAATAGCAGATTTGAAGAACTGAAAGGCCAGTAAAATAGCCACTGAAAAGTACAAAGCATGGAAGTGAGCGTCACGAAGTCTAAATGAGATGGTACAGAAGAGGCACCAAACACACTTTAACTATAAAGTACAAGATATGTTAGGAGATAATGAGAGGATAAATATATACAATCCATTTTTTAAAAAACTCCCCCCAAATGCAACGACTCCATAAAAATATTAGCTGGCACTGCACAACACATGGAAAGGCAGAGAAAGAAAATAATAGGACTATGGTGACTTTTTTTCCCACTTTTATCTTCCACTAGAAAGAATAAAAGACAAAGGCTCATCGTGTTGAAAGGATTTGCTTTTGAGGAAAAGAAAATCACAGAGTTTTCTAGAAATACCCACTGTAAAATCATCAATTGTTTGCAATGTCAGCCTCCATGTAGTACTGGGCAGGTGAAATGATAGACCAGCTTCCAGGCTGCCTGGAAACAATCGAAAATGCAGACATCTGTCTCTACAACACCAGGGTCAAGTCATCAAGTTCAACCACAGGAACTGTACGCAGATTCTGTTACAACTAAAAGTTACACCATAAAATGGATATTTTATTTTGAATTTGCATAAAACTAAAAGACACTAACAGGATTAATAGGTCTTTTTTTTCCCCCTTAAGAATTCTACAAGGAATTTGCTAATAAAATCATAAATGAGTATAAAAGAATGTCAGCTCAAATAAGGATGTTAATTAAAAGAAAACACTCACAGTTCTGCAAGTTCAGACTAGTATATCAAACCCAAACCCAAAGGAGACAGAGAGAGAGGACACAAGACGGTACTGCATAAAGCAGAAAGTGGGCAACAGGCTTTTAAATAAGCTAAGGTATATGAGCTAGCAGACCTACGGACTTGTATGTGTACCGGAAACCCAAGGCAGAACCCCATAAAACTGAAGTCAGAGGGAGTTTAAAGAAAAAAAACTACCAGATATAATCAGCATAATGGCACAGAATAATTTTTTTCCTTTCACAAAGTGAAAAACCAAGGAAATAAAAAGAACAAATAAAGAAAATGAGAAGTGGCATTCTATTACAACTTTATCTTCACCTATCTTCTAATTTACAATATCCACACATAGTACCCGGAACAGGGAAAACAAAAAACAAAACAAAACAAACAAAGATTTACAGTAATGAAACAGCTGCAAATCTTTACTAGAAGAGTGGCTAACTACACACCAAAAATCAATTCTTGTAATAGATTTAATTGCAGAAAACTAATTTCATGTAAAAAGATGGAAGGGGAGGAGGACCTCCCCTATCAGTGGACTTGGAGAGGGGAATGGGAGGAGATGAGGGAGGGGACTACAACTAGGATATAAAGTGGATTAACTGTAATTAATATAAAAGAAAAAATTAATTTAAAAAGGGAATAGAATATTTAAAAAGGATCTAGAAGGGGAAACCAGAAACAATTTCAAAAAACATTAAATGAACACATGAACTCATGTCTGAAACAGAGGTGAGCAGGAAATCTCACACACAACCAAGGAGCTATTTGCAATTAATAGCAACTGAGAGAGTGAAAGTCAGTTTTCTTCAGTGGAGCGACATTCAATGCATCAACCACACCCCAGGGAAGTCATTGACCAAAACAAATGTGATTCTATGTGTTTTGTAGTGTGCCTGTGTGTGTGCACATGCGTGCGTGCTCTTTTCTTTGGGGTTTTAGTTTACCGCTTTAAAAGAGAAAAAGGTAACTACTTCCTGAACAGAACACCAATAGCACAGGCTCTTAGATCAACAATAAATAAATGGGACCTCATGAAACTGAAAAGCTTCTGTAAAGCAAAAGACATTGTTGTCAGAACAAAACAACAGCCTTCAGACTGGGAAAGGATTTTCACCAACCCTATATCTGACAGAGGGCTAATATCCAGTATATATAAAGAACTCAAGAAGTTAAAAAGCAACAAATCAAGCAATCCAATTAAAAAATGGGGTACGGAGCTAAACAGAGAACTCTCTGTGGAGGATTGTAGAATGGCAGAAAAAAAAAAACTTAAAGAAATGTTCAACTTCCTCAGCCATCAGGGAGATGCAAATCAAAATGACCCTGAGATTTCACCTTACACCCACCAGAATGGCTAAAATCAGAAACTCAAGTGACAACACATGCTGGAGAGGTTGTGGAGAAAGGCGAACCCTCCTCCATTGTTGGTGGGAATGCAAACTTGTACAACCACTCTGGAAATCAATTTGGCGCTTTCTTAGACAATAGGAATAGTGATTCCTCAAGACCCAGCTATACCACTCTTAGGCATATATCCAAAAGATGCTCAAATACACAACAAGGACATTTGCTCAACCATGTTTGTAGCAGCTTTATTCGTAATAGCCAGAACCTGGAAACAACCCAGATGCCCCTCACTTGAGGAATGGATACAGAAATTGTGGTGCTTTTACACAATGGAATACTACTCAG
>CM053761.1:34085406-34137666 GCA_028658305.1 Pachyuromys duprasi | reverse complement strand
GCCAGAACCTGGAAACAACCCAGATGTCCCTCAGTTGAGGAATGGATACAGAAATTGTGGTACTTTTACACAATGGAATACTACTCAGCAATTAAAAATGAGGAAATCATGAAATTTGCAGGCAAATGGTGGGACCTGGAAACGATCATCCTGAGTGAGGTATCCCAAAAGCAGAAATATGAACATGGTATATGCTCACTTATATAGACCTATAAGATAGGATAAAAATACAGAAATCTATACACCTAAAGAAGATAAACAAGAAAGAGGATCTGGGGTAAGAGGGTTAATCCTCACTTAGAAAGTCAAATTGGATGGATATATTGGATGTAGGAATAAACAAGTAGCAGGACAAGAGCCGGCCACAGAGGGCCTCGAAAACACTCTTCCTAGCAGTGTATCAAAGCAAATATTAAGAAACATAAGCAACCCTTTGGCAGAGTGCAGGGAATCATATGAAAGAATGGGGAGTTAGTATTACCTGGAGAGGTCAGGAGCTCCGCAAGAACCAAATATATCAGGGCACAGGGGTCTTTTATGAGACTGTTTCTCCAACCAAGGACCATGTATGGATATAACCTAGAACCCCTGCTTGAATGTAGGAAATGGTAGCTAAATATCCAAGTGGGTACACTAGTAAGAGGAACAGGGACTATTTTGGACATGAACACAATGGCTGGTCCTTCCACCCTCTTCCCCCTCCCCCGAGGGAGGAGCAGCCTTGCTAGACCACAGAAGAGGACATTGCAGCCCGTTTTGAAGAGACCTGATAAGGCAGAGTTAGAAGGAAGGGGAGGAGGTCGTCCCCTGCCAGCGGACTTGGAAAGGGGCAGGGAGATGAGGGAGGGATGGAAGGGATAGGGAGGGAATGTGGGAGGGGGGTACAGCTGGGATACAAAGTACATAACCTGTGATTAATATAAAATTAAAATGTAAAAAAAATACAACCATTACAATTGAAAAAAATAGATAGATAGATCAGCGGAGTTGAATCAAAGAGACAGATTTAAACCCACACACCTACAGATACCTGAGTTTTTACAAAAATTTCAAAATCATACAATGGGGGAAAGGCATCTTCAACAAATGGTACTTGTCTAACAGGATGTCTGGATGTAGAAGAATGCAAATAGATCCATATTTATCACTTTGTACAAAACTCAAGTCCAAGTGGATCAAAGACCTCAATGTAAACCAGATACACTAAATCTAATAGAAGGGAAAGTGAGGAATGCCTTGATCGGTACAGAAGACACCTTCCTGAACAGAACACCAACTGCTCAGGCACTAAGATTAACAATTAATAAATGCTCCCTTATGAAACTGAAAAGCTACTAAAAGGCAAAGGATACCTTCCATAGCACAAAACCACAGCCTACAGAATGGGGAAAAAGATCTTCACCAATCCTACATCCAATAGAAGGCTAATATCAAAAATATATAAAGAACTTAAGAAATAAAACATCAACAAACCAAATAATTCAATTAAAAAGTGGAATAAAAATTAAAAGTCTCCAAGTGGGTACCCTAGTATAAGGAGGAGGGACTATCTCAACATGAACTCAGTGGCAGGCTCGCTGATCACCACCCCCTGAGGGGGAAGCAGCCTTACCAGGCCACAGAGGAAGGCAATACAGCCAGTTCTGATGAGAACTGATAGGCTAGGATCAGATAGAAGGGGAGGAGGACCTCTCCTATCAGTGGACTAGGGGAGGGGCATAGAAGGAAAAGAGGGAAGAAGAGATTGGGAGGAGAGGAGGGACTGGGCCACAGCCAGGATACAAAGTGAAGAAATTGTAATAAATAATATTTTTAAAAAGTGGACTGCAGAGCTAAACAGAGGATTCTCAAGAGAGGAATTTCTAATGGCCAAGAAGCACTTAAATAAATGTTCAATACCCTTAGTCATCAGGGAAGGGCAAATCAAAATAACACCAATCAGAATGGCTAAGATCAAAATCTCAAGTGACAGCACATGCTGTTGAAGATGTAGAGAAAGAGGAACACTCTTCCATTGCTGGTGGGAATGTAAATTTGTACAACTACTTTGGAAATCAATCTGGCAGTTACTCAGAAAATTGGAAATAGTTCTACCTCAAGACCCACCTATACCACGTATGGGCATATACCCAAAAGATACCCCACCATACCACAAGGACAGTTGTTCAACCATGTTCATAGCAGGTTTATTTGTAATAGCCAGAAACCAGAAGCAACCTGGACATTCCTCAGTTGAAGAATAGATACAGAAGTTATGGTACATTTATGCAATAAAATACTACTCAGCTATTAAAAACAAAGACAACATGCAATTTTCAGGCAAATGGATGGAACTAGAAAAGATCATCCTTAGCAAGGTAACCTGGACCCAGAAAGACATGCATGGTATGTACTCCTTTATAAGTGGATATTAGCCATAAAGTACAGGACAACCATGCTACAATCTGCAGACCCAAAGAAGCTAAGTAACAAGGAGGGCCCAAGGAATGATGCTTGAATTTCAAGAAGGAGAAATAAAATAGACATCTGAGCCCAGCATAGTGGCACACACCATTAGTTCCAGCACTTAGTGAACCAGAGGCAGGTAGATCACTGTGAGTTTGAGAGTGGTCTACAAGGTAACCCCAAGACAGTCAAGGCTATACAGAAAAACCCTGTCTCAAATATATGTGTGTGTGTGTGTGTGTGTGTGTGTGTGTGTATGAAGTATATGGGAGAGGAAAATAGGTGGGAGAGGGTTTGGGAGGGGAACAGGAATGGGGAACAGAGGTGGGGAGGGTGGTGGATCAATTGGGAAAGAGAACAGAAATAGGTTAGGAGACGGCACCTCTGGGATAGGGGAGGCTCCTGGGAGTCTATGGGGGTGACTCTAGCTGAAACTCCTAGCAGCAAGCTATATGAAACCTGATGTCACCACCTCCTGTAGCCAGGTGGGTCTTTCAGTGGAGGAAGGGGGACAGCAACCCACCCACAAAACCTTCAACTCAAACTTTGTTCTGCCTACAAGAAGCGTAGGGATAAAGATGGAGCCCAGATTGAGGGAACTGCCAACCAATGACTGACCCAACTTGAGACTCACCCCATGCCAGAGAGCCAACCCCTGACACTATCAATGATACTCTGCTATGCTTGCAGACAGGAGCCTAGCATTAACGTCTTCTGAGAGACTTCATCCAGCAGCTGTTGGAAACAGATGCAGAAACCGACAGCCAAACAATAGGCCGAACTCAGGGTGTTTTGCGGAAATGGGGCGGGAAAGATTGAGGGATTTGGAGCAGTTAAGGACACCACAAGAAGACCTACAGCATCAACTACCCTGAGCCCATGAGGGCCAACCAAAAACCATGAGCTAGACCTAGGGCTCCCTATATGTATGTAGCAGATGTGCAACTTGGTCATCCTGTGAGTCTTTTAACTTTGGGAGTAGGGGCTATCTTTGACTCTGTTTTCTGTCTTTGGATTCCTTTCCCCTAGCTGGGCTGCCTTGTATGGCCTCAGTGCGAGAGACTGCTGTGACCTGATGTGCCAGGGTGGGTTGATACCCATGGTGGGGGGGAGAGCTCCCCTTCTCCTCAGAGGGAGAGTGGGAAGAAGGAGTGTGAGGGTGGGGCTAGGAGGAAAGGAGGCTGCAATCAGGCTGTAAAGTGATTAAATAAATTAATTAATGGAGAAAAAAAGGTAGTAGAGAAGTTCTCAACCATGAGGCATACTTAATCCACTCGTGTTGACTCTAGATACTAAGGAAGGACATTAGTAGCCTAGCAAAGATGAGAGCTTGGAGCTAACAACCATCATCAGTTGTCAGCAAGGAAAGAGGGACTTCAGACCTATAACATCAAGGCACTAAATCCTGGAAGCAATCTGAACTAAGAGGAAGACAGAATTCTCCGTAGAGCCTCCAGGAAGAACACAGGCTTCCTGACACTTTGATTTTTAGCTAAAAGAGATCCACGTTGTACTTCTGAAGCATTCAACCACATTTTTTATTGTATTATGCTCTAAGCATGTGGGGATTTGTTATGGTCACTGAAAAAGCCTAGTGCCTAATGTCAACACTAAGAATGCCATACATTTACACTGGCATTTACAACACATAGTAAAAACTTACTCAAATCCTTAATTTAGTGATAGTGACAATGATTATGAGGATGGCAACAATGAACTATTAGGTTGCTTGTGACATTGCAAATATTAATCCTGCCTATGAACCTGCAGGCATAGCTAACTCAGTGGTAAAATGCTTGCCCAGCAAACACAAAGTTCTGTGCAGTACCCTTCACCAAACAAAAGAAGAAAAGACAAAAGCTTTCTATGATGAAAATAGTCGCATTCTTTTAGCCTTCCTATTGGTTATTTATCCTACTAATTGTTTTCCATATATAGTAAATTGCTTTATCTAATCCTTAAAACTATCATATGAAGTAGATATCATTATCACCATTATTTCCAGATAAGGTTGGAACACAGATAAGGAAATTTAATTTGCCTGTTACTGATTTCTGCTCTGAGTGATTTGCATTAAACAGAAACGATCAAGGACATAAATTCCTAAGTAGAAGAGGGAACATTTTTAACATCCCCAAAGGCAGAAATAGAGCACAACAGGCACACATGCGTATGCAGCCCTTTCTTCTGAGCCAGAAGTGGGGGAGCTGGAGCCCTTTGAAATCATGAAATAGCAGAAGATGCACAGAAATTAGGGCTTGAGGTGTTCTGAAACAGAGTAAGACCTCTGTGTGTGCTGTCTATGTAAGACAACCCTAGCTATGTCCCTGCTGAGTCCAGAGTATTGTAGTCTTAAATAAGGAAACCAATTCAAAACCTCTGCAGCTCAGGGAACATGGAAAGTGTTTCAGGTGTCCTGAGTTTAGAAATGGGCTCAAGTGTACAGTCTCTTTGGACCACAGCATTAGAGGATGATTTGATTATTTTCTTCTCCAAGCAGAAAGGAATTTTAGGTCACTCATTTTATCCCCAAGAGTAATCCATGAAAACACAAATAGAAAAGGTTGGGTTCTTCAATACACTCTCAGTAGTAGTGGAAGTCAAAGGACTACAATGTGCAAGATACATTAAAAAGTCAGCGCACCACGAGAAACAAAATGCAGATTTGAAAAGGGTTGCCTGAGTGGAAACTGGATGACGACAATGCCTCTGTGTCACAAAGTTTCTTTACCTTATAGAATTTTTTAATCTATAGTTTATGAAGTAGAATTTATATTTACTGTATCAAGAGGCTGTTGTTAGCATTAAAAGAAATAGTGCACTTACCTAAGTTACATAACACTGTGAGGTTGGGACAGAGGAAGATGTGGATGAGACTCAGAGGACTGATGCCTAGAATGCAAACAAAATACCCCTTAGTGCAAAGGCTCATTCGGGTCTCCCACTGTTTATCCCCTTGTTAGTTTCTGGCTCTGCTCTGGTAAGATGACTGCCCCTCCAGGTGCCCATAGGAAAACCCACTTCCTATATCATGGTTCCTGTCAAGTGCAGTACCGCCAGTAATGTTGGAGGATGCAATAGAGGAAAGATGGATTCCGTAGGGAATCTGGGGGATCATGTGGGAGACTGTACCTCCACAGGACTAGGAAGCTGGTGTTCTGGAAAATCCAGTCTTAGAAACCGTTGTTTTCACTTGAAAGAAGGGATGGTAAAAGCATACACACACACACACACACATACACACACAGAGAGAGAGAGAGAGAGAGACAAAACTCAGTGAACTAACAGCCTCCACATTGCTGCATATACTCTCGATAGATAGATAGATAGATAGATAGATAGATAGATAGATAGATAGATAGATAGATAGATAGATAGATAGATATGCTCTCTCTCTCTCTCTCTCTCTCTCTCTCTATATATATATATATATATATATATATATATATATATATATATATATTTCCTCAAATGGATTTTTTCAAAGTGCAAGGCTTCCAAGGTTCCAAAGCAACACAGATTAAAACATTCAAGGTGATATAAACCAGAAAAATGTATCATCACTAAAAAGAGAGTAAATTCAAGCATACTTAAAGACGAAGGAAACAGTCAAAGGGATTAGACCTTTGACAGATTGACCCATTAGCACAAGAGAGATAGAATGGGAGAATGGTGTGGAGAAACTACATTAAATTTCTATGAAGAAAGTACTATAGCAAAGATAAAACTGAAGCTGGATTTAATTAATTAACTCATCAATTTTACATCCTAACAGCAGTTTCACCTCCCTCTTCTCTTCCCAGTCCCTCTATCCCTCACTCCCCGCCCTCATTCCTCCTGTTTCTCTTCAGTAAATGGCAGGCCTTCGATTTGTATCTACCAGTCATGGCATATCAAGTTATAGTAAGACTAGGCACCTCCTTGCCTATTAAGACTGGATGAGACAACCCAGTGGAAGGAAAAGGTTCCAAGACAGGCAACAGAGTCAGAGACAGCCCCTGTACCCACTATTAGGAGTTCTGCAAGAAGACAAAGCAACATAACTATAACATACAAACAGAGAGCCATGCAGGCTCCCTTTGAAGCTAGATTTCTGTCTGAACCCTTCCTTCTTATTCTGACATGGCCACTCTATTCACAACTACAGTAACTTCTAACTGATTTCCTTGCCCATCCCCAATACGTTTTGTGTATTTGTTTATGTTTTTGTATGTGTAATCACGTTTCTGTGGAGGCCAGAGGATGGATGTCTTTCTCAACTGCTCTTCTCCTCTTTTTAATTTTTTGGATTTAAAAATATTTAATTGTGTGTATGTTTATGTTGGGGGTATGTGTACCTGAGTGTAGGTACCCAAGTAGGCCATAAAAGGGTGTCAGAACTGGAGTTGTATGTGGTTGCTAGCCACTTGTGGTGGGTGTTGATAATGGAACTTTGTTCCTTTGCAAGAGCAGTACATGCTTTTAAGTGCTGATCAGTCTTTCCTGACTCTGAACCTCACTGTTTGAGACAGGATCTCTCATTCAACCCGAGGTTTAACAATTGGGCTAAAATGGATGAACAGCAAGGCCCCAAGAGCCTCCTGTTTCCCCTTTTAAAAAAGTACAAGTGGTTTAATGTCCTGGTGTAAAAATTAACATGTGCCAATGTAATAAAGGACAAAAGACATAGTCCCCAAATCATGTTACATTCAGTAGAGGGAAGGTAATTTATTTTCCTAGTTGATATATTAGGCATATTATTTAAAGATAAAAAAATAGAAACACTAGGAAAAAACAAGATGGTATAAACCTATAAAATTACTACTCAAAAAGACCACAAACCAGAGAAAATGAAAGAATCAGCAACAGAGATATCACCAGAAAATAAAATAATATGACAAAGTAAAACTTAACATGTCTACTATGATGACATATAAATGGTATGAATTCAAATATTGCAGAAAGAAAATAATTTCAACTGGCCTCAAAAATTAACATCAACTGCAATATTTCCTGTAGCTGAGACATATCCGTTTTACACTTAACATTTCTGGACCCATGATCTCAAATATTTTATGTGCATATTTCAAGAAAAAATTGGTATTTTTTTTAAGGAAAAGTTGTTCAACTGGGGATAAACCTTACAATTCTTGGCAGTTTAGAAAGGAGTAAACACTGTCACATAGCGAATTTAAAGCAAAGTGATGCCAAAATGTTGAAAGAGAAAATATGGTTATGAGGTAAATGCAAATTCATAGAGCCCAGAAGCTATAATAGAAATATCGGACAAAGCTCAATTCAAGGAAAAAACACTAAAGAGGATCAACAGATTAACTTGATAATCCATAATTAAGACAGCAGCTTGAGCATTTATGAAACAAGTAGCCTTATATGAAAGCATTTAGACTGTTAGAAGGGAGAAACCTACCTAATTACAACAGCAACAGAAAATGCTGAAGTATTCCCTTTAGTTTGTAACAGTTCACATGTAAAAAATGAAGACAGAACAGTGACATAATCTAAGAAATTAGTTTATTATGACCCATATTCTGGGTCTATAATTTTTTACCATCCAGAAAACATGAACGTTATCTAAACATAAAAGCAAAGAGAGTCAATATCCTAAAAAATTGTTCCTGATGATTATAGTTAATAATGCTGCATTATTTAGTTGAAAATATGTTGAGTCAGTAGACTTTATGCATTGTCACCATAAAATAACAAAACATCTAAAAATTATATATTAATTAGCTTCATTTTACTAATCATCCAGTCTGCATATATGAAGTTATCACATCGCACACCTTAAATGTATAGAATTTACATTTGTCATATATAAAGTTGGAAAAAATAAATAAAAACCAAAGCTCAAAGCTATATCATCCATAGTGAGCATAAATTCCCTTGTAAAGTTATTATATTATGGCTAGTAAGGTGACTCAGACACCAAGTCTAATTACCTTAGTTCAATACCCAGGACCTACACAGTGAAACAAAAGAACCAACTCCTACAAATTATCCTCTGATTTCCTGACACATGCTTAGGCATGCATCTTCCCCCAAAATAAGAAGACAGACAGACAGACAGACAGATAGATAGAATAAAAATAAAATAGCTGAGCATGGTGATATACATCTTTAATCCCAAGACTTGGCAGAAGCGCATGAAGCTCTTTGAGCTTGAGACAAGCCCAGTCTAACTAGCAAGCTGCAGGCCAGCCAGAGCTACATAGTGAGACTCTGTATATTTGTGTGCTGCCCCCACTCCATATGTATGTGTGTGTGCAAATTTATTCCATTTTTCACTTGTTTATTGGTGGGGCAGAGCACATGTCATGGCATATATGTAGAAATCAGAAAACAGCTTGCAGGAGTGGATTTTTTCCCAATACCAAATGTCCCAGGGATCAAAGTCAGGCCATCAAGCTTGGTCATCTCACTGGCCTGATAGCGAATTGTTTGATGAGCTCTTGCCAGCCTAATTTTCCAGGCCTATTGTTACTAAGTTCCCAATGTCTCAGCTTTGGCAAGATTCAGGGTAGAATCTGGGATGGGATGCAAAATTCAGTATTCGCTTTATCTCTTGGGTTGCCAAGCTGATGGCTCAGGCGACTGATGGGGCAGATGATTGAAAGAAAAAGAATTAGAGGAGGGAGCCCAGGATTCCTTCTCTAGTGATTTGAGACTGGCTGTACTTCGGCTAATGAGGAAAACCTAAACTGGCCACTAAAGTAAACTTGAGCCTGCTTATCTTAGGAGACTGATGGTTAGGCCCTGAGTCTACTAACTTATTTGTGACTCCAGGGAAATAATAAATAACAGAGAGACAGAAAACAGACTACTCACACATACAAGCATTCAAAAAGGAAAGACAATTGAAGTTAAAAACTTTAAATTCAACTTAATGTTGATTTCAGCCAGCATCTTATCTAAAGTAACTCCAGCAAGTGCAGGCTGCCATTCCATACTATCAGCCCATACATACATATAGACAAACAATCAGATATCTAAACTTGTGTGTATTCATACACACATTCAATGGATGATACAAAAGGAGCTCCTTATATACAGACAATTGATATACATGCATGTAACATATGTGCAAAAACCACACAGACAGACATATTTACATGCAAACACATATCAATATATATATTTTTTTACATATTTACAATTCATGAATGAAGAGAACCTCAGTGGGCTTTAATCAATGGTAGTGTCTGGCCACAACTTTTATACTTCTAAGACAAAGCTCTCATAAAAGGAACTATCTCATAGTCAAACAGGCAATTAATCAGAAAAACATATGAATTCTAAAATACAACAGGTTTCATGTTTTAAAACTAAACATTTCTTATCTATGTATCTATACATAAGTTCATAGTAAATTCAGAAGGACAAAGGTTGACAAGGTCTAAAGGTTATCAGGGTCCAAGAACTTACAAGAATATTTGGCTTTTCAATTAAGACTGACCTGGCTACATATTTTCCAGCCAACTCTTACTTTATAGTGAGTTCAGGAAAATAATTTTATCTGTCTCTCATTCCAAGAAACAAAGTAAACTTAGAATGACAGTATATTATCCCATAAGCTGGCAAGGAATTACATAGGAACATATATAAGGAATTACAACAGAACAATTTGTATATTTTGACATTAAGGTTTGTACTTAATTTAGACATTTCTATGTAGCCCCATTATATTTGGGGTTCATGGAAAGTTTAAAACAACTCACCAATATTTATGGTGTACACCAGGCTTCATGGTACCATATCAAGTGAAAGCTATAAAGACAAATCTGTTTCAAGCCTGTCTCCTAGTGAGGAATCTGGAGGTCCAAAAAGGTATTTGTTGCAGCCATAAACTTTTAAAATTGTTTTAGAACTACTAGAGCAATTTAACTTCTAAAACTGGTTGAATTAAATCAGGAATTCAAATAATTGGGAATTAGTTCAGTTGAACAGCAGAGTATCTTCATAAAGATCCCATAGGAAGTTAGTTCAAACAGAGTGTGAGGGTTCACAGCCTGCCATATTTTTTGAGAGATACAGCAGCAATGCAGAAATGACAGGATGTCACATGTTGGAAGCAACTCTGAAGTGCATCACATTTCAGACCTTGAAAAATACTGGATCTCTTCCAGAAAGTCCACATGACTTCTGAACTTCCCCAAATCAATGGCTCTTGACACTGTGTCAAAGGCAAGAAGCAATTCTGGGACTGCATCATGGTATAACCCTTTCATAATACCGGATCCTTCCAGAAAGCCCACATGAATACTGAACTCTTTTAACAGAATGGCTCTTGACACTATGTCTTTCATTTTATGACATTATGGTCACTCTGTATTAACTGATTCTTCCTCATGTCTTCCTACTTTACTTATTCAGAATCTAGAAACATCTGATAGGGTTGTTTTTTTTTTTTTTTTTTTTTTTTTGCCCTATGCAGTTTAACCTTTTTGTTAATTACTTAGAAAAAGATATGCATGATCTAGACATTGAAATTTTGCTAGAACATAGAGGAAGTATATGGATACAAAATTTAAGTTCCAAATAACCATGATGATTCTAAGCTAGTCTCCAAAGAAGTAGGTGTAACAGACATACAGGCACAAGATATGAATGAAAGCTAAAAAAGTAAAAAATGCTGAAGGCTCATTTAGCTGCAGCATGCCCTGTCAAATGACAGACTGTAAATGATTTTAGCAGGCCACGAGTTCAGTATGATATAACACTGCAACACTGCTACTAACAAAGCTAATCCTATGTCACTGGATTAAGAATAACCAGACTTGGAGAAGCAACGCATCCAAATTTAGTTTGGAATAAGAAATCCCATGGTGAAGTAATGCAGAACCAGAAAAACAAAGTCCTCATATTCTCTCTCATATGTGGATCTAGTGTCAAATCTTCAGATTTATATGTTTAATTAAATCAGAGTGTCTACAGAAGCTGGGAAATTCATGGGGTGAGGGGACTAGAAGAGAGGAGGGAAGAATGATCTTCAAGGGGGAGAGAGAGAACACAGGTGATATAAACATGTAAGTAGACTCATGGGTAAAATGGTTTACCTGAGAAGTAGGAGAAGAGGACAGGAAACAGGAAAGCTTTGGGGGGCGGGGGCACAGAATATCTATCAGCAAAACTTTTTGAAAATGACATATAAAAACATATTATTTTATAAGCACCCATAGAGGAATATATAATATATATAATTAAGTATACATATAATAATTTAAATGGAGATACCTCCAAAATGCCATAGGTTGTCAAATAAGCTCAGTGGCAAGTATAAGATATCTTCCTGGAGATGTTGGTGGTCCAAGGATATTCCAGAGTCCTTCCAACTAATACAGGTTATTGCCATTTCTTTTGGTTGCCCACCAGAACTTGATGGTAAGACCCTACTTCTGAAGACACCATACATATATTTTGTTAGAAGACTTGGGGAAACCAAACTGGTACTGAACTAGAAGCTTTTTTAGTTGGTTTTCATGTTTTACAAGAAGTGCTACACAGGCTAATGGGGGAGAAAATCACCAACAATATTACTTGGCTGTGAATCCTTTAAGCTGTAATAATGCTCATCCAGGAAATATGCCAAAATAGATGCAACAGTGGCATAAATGTTATGGGTATAACCAACCATTTTCACGATGGATTTAAGGCCTGTTCCATTGGAGAAAATTCTTGGTCATGTAAATCTGGCCAAAAACCCACGGCTGGATAATTCATAGACCCTCAGAGTGAATCCACTACCTATTATTTTACTATTTAAATGGACATAGTATCAAAGTGCCTTCCAAATATATTTCTCTACATACACAGATTAGTATAGCCCTTGGTCTTCATCAGCATCTTTATCCAAAGGATAATACAGAAACTCATGACTTGTCAAACAACAGAGAGCAAGTGTCTGTATAGTCAAACCATATATATTTAGAAAATTATACAATACTAGGTTTTCATAAGGCTTTTTTCTTTTATATATAAAGCATCCCTCCCTATATTCTTTCTTCTAACCTTGACCTCCAATTTTTCCTTGTCATTCCATTATTACTCTCCCTTGCCCCCCCCCATAACACTATTTTTAATTTTTATAACTCTTCAGAAAATTTAGGCATCAAATACTGGTCAGAGAAGAACTAGGTGAGTAAAACAGAAATACCACATAAAAGCAGTAGATATTAAAATTCTCCTAACATAGTATGTAAGGGGAAGTTATTGCCCTACATAGAAATGGAAACTATCCTCATAGTCACACATTTAGAGGTAATTCGGATTCTCAGGTAAGTTACAAGAGGGTGAAAAATGTATAGATAAAGCAATTCTATTTTGCTTATGTGCAAGACACAGAGCTTTCTTTTGCTTTTCCTGCAAGAAGAAGCAATGGCCAATTACAGAAACTGGAAGTAAGGCCTTTTTTTCTTCCCATTTTTTCCCCCAAAGCCTTCTCTGATATAAAAGAAGGGCCGCATCACTAACGAGTACTTCAGATTTCTCATCTGGTACTCTGATACCTTCACAACGATATTTAGTCCCTCAAAACTAACTAAAATGCTGAATTAAATAATATTCAAAATGTTCGAAGTATACTAAAATAAAATTATAGTCACGTTTTTTTCAGTGAAAAGATCCATGAGGCTTGAGTCCATGAGGTAAGCAGTTAATTTTTTCAGCTCCGTTATCTAAATAATAAAACCTACTTTGACTATCCTACAAGGTAGTTTTCAGATGTAAATGAAGAGAAGTGAAAAAGACTTCCAAATTATAAAATGTGACATAAATATAAAATTAATGAAACGAGGTACATATGTTTTGCCATCTAATCTTTATAGCAGTGTCAAGAAATTGGAAAAGTTATTAACCCTCATAGGTAAGGGGCAAAAAAATGAAACAACAAACAAACAAACAAAAAAGATTTCTTAAAACACATCAGCTAGTTGGCTACCAAGGCAGGTCACGTCTTCACCTTTCCTGTTTCCACAGAATATCTTGGCTGCATCGTAGGTGCTCCTGGCTCAGTGGGCCTCAGACTAAGCATGCTGTTAGAGAGACAGCAGAGATGAGAAGTGGGAGAGAGGTGGTAGGGTGCTTGCTCCTTCACTATTCTGTCTCAGCGTGGTCCCACTGGCTGTGGCTGGATCCCTCTACAACTTCTGCTCTTGCTTAGAGACCCCTTCCTCGGTGGACCTCCATAAATGCCAAGTCCCCATGCTCATGTCTTGCTCCTCAGACCCAGACAGTAAACCAGCATTGTGCCACTCCTGATCCTGAGCCCCTCATCTTACTGTCCTGTGTATCTTTTCACGTGTCTTTAAATTGCGTCTTCAGTGGGTTCTCTTCAGAATTCCAGTAGAGTGTGCCTTCTGTTTTCTGCTGAGTTCCTGATGGAGAAATTCCTTTTTTCCAAACTATTTGTTTCCAATCTGCCCAGGAACACTTTACTGACTCATCTCCAATTCCTCTCTCAGCATTCTCCTCAATTTACACAGCCTGTCTGAAGGAGACCGCTAGGCACCTCCTTCTTCCTCAGAGCTGTTTCACCAGCGGTCCAGAACTAACTTTGCCCAATTCTCTATTAATTCAAAAGCTGCAGAGCTGCCTTCTCAGCTCCTTTGCCCAACATTTTCTTCTTCCTCTACCTATTATTTCATTCTTCTATGGTAAAGAACACGGACTCATGACCTTTCTTCTGTAGAATTTAGATTTGAGAAATAGAGAATTAAATCAGCCTTTGAATACCCAGGGAAACATACACTATACATCTATGTATTTCTTTCAACTCTCAATTTGTAAATGATCCTTTAGAAATGAAAAAGAGGTAGTTCTGCACAAAAAGGGACATAAAAACAACCATTTGATCAATTTTGCCCTCAAGGTTACACAGACTATTCTCCACTGACAGGACACCATTTCTTCCCTACTAGATTACAATTGTTACCAGGCACATGGGCAGCTAACTATCTCCAAGGCTGCAATAAATCAGTGGTCCAACACTCTTTCCCACCATCAAAATTTATATCAGAAACACACACAATAGTCATTCAGACCTCCAGGGTGCCTTCTCACTAAAGACCATGAGTTCAATGGTTAGACATAATAATAGCTTTGTCTTCCTAGAATATGGTAAGAAAAAAAAAGAAAGAAAAATGCCCTTGCTTCCTTCTGTTAGAATCCATAATCAAAAGCATTCAAGAGCTGACATTTAGTTCAGGATTTTAGAGTCTTTATCCTCTTCTTGCTGTGAAAAATAATGATCTGTTGATCTCAGATTGTCATTCAAACCATGGCCACAAAGCCAGCATCTGTCTCTTCATTGGCCTTTTCTTCTCTAAATGTACTGGCTGTCACTGAAAGAGAAACAGTGCTTTTAGTGACACTTGCCAAACCACGTTAGTCATGAAATGCTAACAGTAATTACCAACAAAGTGAAACAGTGGCCCCAAATGATCACTGCACAGGCCCACAAAATAGCTGTTATTTTTTTTTCTACAGTCTAAGAGGATGAGGCTTCAAAAGTGATTTTATGACATTTTTGGCTACTGATCACAGGTAGAAATTATCCATGCTCAATTAAAGAAAGATGAAAGTTCAGCTTTCTATGATTAAACCAATAACTTGTTCAGCCTCAGGGCTGGAATTAAATGTTAAGGATCTGTGTCTCTTGCAATCCTGTACAAAGAATTAAAGAAGCAAACGGTGCTATCACTGACTTACTTAAAAATCAAGGATTTATTCATATGGGAAATTATTCATGATAAGACTCCCAGAAAAGGAAAAGTTATGCCATTCTTCCATGCCTTTGGCTGACTGCAGTTAGACTTCTCTTGGATTATATTTCAAAAATGGCATAATTTATTTGATATAAACCAGCTTATATGATAAACTGGTCCTGATGTTTTCTTTAGATTTTGCTGTAAGTGTTGTATACACACCTAGGAAAACATTTTAGCATAACAAATGAGGCCGCAACAGCTAACTACACAATTTACTAACTGCAGCCTCTGGTTCTCTTAAAGGACAGGCTGGGATGGCCAGTCTTACACAGGAATTTAGCAGGGCTGCTGGTCTCATCACTAAGTCAAACAATAATCTACATGTGGCTGTGAATGTAGACATGATGATTAAAGTCCATCAACAGTTGACTTTAAGTAGAACAGATTAATCCAGACAACCTGTGTGAGCCCGCATGTCCACTGAAGCTTCTGAGCAGAACTGTCTTGTCTGAAGAAGAAATTCTTTCTGTCTTCAGCTCAATTCCTAGGGTTCTATCTCTTTCATGATCGTCTGCCCTACATATAGAGGAATTACCTATCGCTTCCACTTACACAAATCTGTATATCCATCTTGCAATCTATCTCTGCAAATCAATCAATCAATTTATCATTTATCTATTAATCATCTACTCTACGGGGTGTTTCTCTAGTGATGTCTGAGTGATAAAGGAGAATGTAATTCCTCTTGTCTATAAGAACTATGAGAATAACATGAGATTGTGCACGTGAAAGGTATTTAAGTAAATGTCAATGTCTGTGTGATTTAGTATTTGCTGTGACTAACTCAAATCCAACTAATAACTCCAGATAAACAATTCTTTTTTTAAAGGCCTTATCAAACTATTGAGTTCTCTAAATTTTATGTTCTGATATGATTTTTGTTTTGTTAAGATAGGGTCTCATGCCATAACCAGGGCTTAGTCAAACAGCAATCCTCCTATCTCAGCATCTTGACTATTGAGATTGAAGGTATAAGCCACAATACCAGACTAATTCTCCAGCATTCTAGGTCATTTTGCAATACTACCAAACTTGGCTATACTAAGACAATCATACTGAAAACATTCTGGTATGGTATGCCTTATAAGAAACTGATGACAGACTTGAGACAGAATCCATGGATATGGTATGAGAGATCAATTGCAAAGCAAGGGACTAAAGTCTATGTTCAAACAGATTCTTAAGACAAAGCTGAGACAGAAAGAAAGTTCAGTGTCAAAGATAAAGGAAAGTTAAAGTCATTGGGGGTAAAAGAAGGACCTACCGTAGACACCATCTCTGTTTGTTTGTTTGTTTGTTTGTTTGTTTGTTTGTTTGTTTCTGAAAGTGGGCTGGCTTAGCTCTCCAGCAGTGGGATGTTCTGACAAAATGAAATGAGACGATGCTGCCTCTAGTGGTCAGCCAGATGAGCTCCATGCTCAGAAACTTGGAGAATCTGATCAGCTGTACCCTTTTGGGAAAAAGATAGTTCTGAAACTCTTCATTTCATCTCTGTCAAGTCACAGGGCTGGACTAGACACCACAGACTCCCTTGGTATTAGACTAGGATACAGCACTGAGTTTCAGCCAGGGACAGATGCAGTTCTCCGATGGCCAAGCCTATAAATACCTCCCCACGACTTCCAGTCTTTTTCCCTCTTGCTAAATAGGATGGAGCCTTGTGAGCTACATAAGGAAAATGGAAGTCAGGGGAGGGAGCATGTGAAAAGCCTGAGTCATTGCCTGAAATCATTCATTCAGGAGAGCTTTCCTGAGACTGTCTACAGTAGACCATCACCCAGGAATGAACTGGCCTTCCATCAAGCCACTGCTATTCAAGGACTTAACTCAATCAGCCAGCCTAACAAAAACTGTTACCAACTTTGGCATATGGTCATAACAAAAACATAAAATGTACAGCATTGGCTTAGGAAGGCAACAGATGGCAAGAAAATCGGGAGTGGAATCAAAAAAGACAGAAATGAATGCTCTGGAGTAAAACACCAACCTGGCACTGTAAGGCAGTTTAGAAATCATCAAATCCAATCAAATCTCACACTTAGAAGTGTATCCTGAAGTCAGATTAAGAACAGGACAATTCTGTTAACTATTTTTCCAATTTTCCTGTTCATATTAATCAAGTTTCTGTCTTTCAAATGATCTTTTCCCCGTACAACTTATTTATCCCAACTGATTGTCTTTTCTTCTTCTGTCATGGATGATCACCCATGAAATGTTACAGGCACGCATGTGTGTGTGTGTGTGTGTGTGTGTGTAGTTCATGGGGCTGTTTCAGGAAGTTGTCAAGCCTTTTATCATAGGTAGCAGACATTGAGGCACGGGAATCAGTGATTATAGCCCAGCCCCACTTCTGCTTGAGTTCTCTTCTTCCTGGTCAGCTACCAAGATGTAAAGAAGCCACAGTCATTGGCTCCCTATGCTGGCTAGTTTTATGTCTACTTGAAACAAGCTAAAGTCATCAGAGAGGAGGGAACTTCAGTTGAGAAAATCCCTCTATAAGATCAGGCTGCAGGCAAGCCTATAAGGTATTTTCTTAATTAGTGATTGCTGGGGTAGGTCCCAGCCCATTGTGGGTGCTTCTATCTATAAAAAAAGGCTGAGACACGAGGGGCAAGCCAGTAAGCAGCACCCCCCCCCCCACGGCCTCTGCATCAGCTCCTGCTTCCAGGTGTCTGCCCTGCTTGAGTTTTTGTCCTAACTTCCTTCAATGATGAACAGTGATACAGAAGTGGAAGACAAATAAGCCCTTTCCTCTCCAAGTTGCTTTGGTCATGGTGTTTCATCACAGCAGTGCTAATTCCTGCCATAATAAACTATATTATTTTAAATTGTGATCCAAAACAAATCACTCTCTCTTTAAGTTGTTTCTGTGAGGCACTAAGCCACAGCAATAAGAAAAGCGGCAATAATGCAAACACTGAACTTTCTTGGGAGGGAGATTAAGCCCCATATCGCCACAGGACTTCAAAATTGTTTTAACTATGGCAATCATTTCTCCACACCCACCTCCATCCCTTTAAACATGATATTTAAATTATATGTATGGATATTTATCCATACATTATCTCAAGCCATTCTGATCCCCCTTGTCAAATGCTCTAGTTAAGGCATAAAATTTTCTGAGAAGGAACCAAATCAGATATGAATTATCTTTCCTTCACCCAAATCCTGCAGTCGTGAAAATGCATATGAGGATCTTAATAACATTATACAGACTCAGCAGGTTATAGTTATGTATTCAGGAATGCATATTTATATATACAACAATTAATGAATAAAGGCCACGAATTTGAAAGAGAGCAAAAGGGGGTATATGGGAGAGTTTGGATGGAAGAAAGAAAAAGTGTTGTAATTGTATTACAGTCTAAAAAAGTAAATAGAAACATACAAATGGGGCTAGGAAGGTGGCTCAGTGAGTAGGTACTTGCTGTGCAAGTGTGAGGCCCTAAGTTTGAATCCCTAGAACCTGTCTAATATGTTGGGCATGGCCCTGTAACGCTACCCTATGGTAGGTAGAGACAGGAAGGTGTCTGGGGCTTGTGGGCTGCCAGCCTATCTCCAGGTCCAGTGAGAAACCTGATCTCTAGGGAATGATACTGAATGTGATAGAGAAAGATATCTAGTATCGTCCTCTTCCCCATCTCCAGCACAGGTGTGTGCACCCCCACACACCCATGGATGTCTCTCCTCCTCTCCTCCCCTCCACAAATACACAAACACACACATTCAGAAAAAATACACATGAATTTACAAAAATAAATTATGCCTCACTCAACCTAGCTTTTGTTTGCTTCTGAGACATGATGTTCTGCAGCATTGGGTAGCCTTGAAATTTCTATGTAGCCAAGAATGACCCTGAACCTCTGGCCATCCTTTAATGTGCTAGGATTACAAGCTCATATCCTCATCTTCTGTTGTATATAGTGCTAAGGACTGAACCCACAGCTTTGTATGTGGTAGGGAGTTGTTCTACCAACAGACTACATCCTCCTAAAATTTTCAGTAAGACAATGGATATTCTGAGATGGAAAAGTAGGTGCTGATACAATACAATGGAAAAGACAAGTAGATGCCTGATGCCTTTTGAGCACTGACCTCAACAGGGTGGTATCCTGGCTTTCTGGAACAGTGTAATGAGAAAATCTGTAAGGCCGTCTCTAAGCTCTCCCAGAGAGTTCTGTGATCTATTAGCAATGTCTGTTAGGACACTCAGTAATAAAATGACATTATTCCTTATCATGATAAACAGCACTTCTCAGCTGATGAGGGCAAAACACCGTAGGCAAAGCTATTCTTGATTATTCCTTCCCTATACTGCATTCACTAATAGCTCCAAAATCTGCCTTTGCTTTATCCATCCTTTCCTCTCCTCAAGGACGCTCCTTGGCTCCGTATCACAGTCGATTTTAAGCCCACACTGGCCTCCCTGTTTCTGTTCTCTTCCTCTAACACTCTCTTCTCTGTAGAACAGCAGCCTGATCTAGGTCATTAATCAAACTTTGTCACTCCACTGCCTGAGACTTTCCAGGAGGCTTCCTTCATTTTGTACTTAAAATCAAATTTGAACTTTTAAGAATTGCTTAAACTTTATAAATGCTGCCTCATCCACTCCTCTGGCCCCATCTCATACCAATATTGCCCTTTTCCACTGGGCTTCCACCATGCACAGATTTACACACATTAAGTATATTCCTGCTTCACCAGCTTTAAACATGTTATTCTTTCTGCCTGGAACACTCCTGCCTTAGATCTTTGCTGGTGCATTTATAAATTCCACGTCTAAGTTTCAAATGTCACCTCCTCAGACAAACCTCCCTGCCTACCTCATAAAATGGCTTCCAAGCATATTACTTATCAACATGATCTGTTCCTTCTAGAAATTCTGTTTTCCTGAGTCTCCCTTCCTGGCCCCCTCTCTGCCCCAAAGACCAAGGACCTTCCCTATTTCCATAACTCCTTCATTGCTGTGTCACCATCACTCCAAAAAAGAACAGCTCTGATAGTCTTTGCTTTTGGGCTCCAAGGAGGCTTTAGAGCTCAGGGCTTCCTAGACACTGACATTTTTCAAATGAAGTCAACCCCTCAGGCAGCCCAGTGGGGAGGTCACTGACAGCCTGAAAGAAGGAAGTCTAGCAAGTTAAATTACACAGTTCCTTTTCCATGCTACACCCATACTGAGGAGATGCAGCTCATTAGGTACTAAATGTTTAGTGACTGTCACTATTAATTGGTGGGTATTAATACTCTAAGGGAACAGTAAATCTCATGCTGAACTCAATGACATCAGCACCTTGCAGTTAGACTACCATCTGCAGTTTTTATCTAAAGCTACCAAAAAGAAGCCAGAGATTGTGCCTTCCTTGTTTGTAACAGAAAATGTTGGTTGCTACTTCCATTTAGTTACACCCTTATTATGAGAGCCTAAACATTATGTGTGTTTATTAGTAAATATTTAACATAATATTAGAGAAATGATTTTAATATTATCTCATAGCTTTTGGATAGGGAGATTTTTATATAGGGAAAGGAAACACCTTGATCAAGGTCACAGGATAAATAATGGCTCCTTCATTTGAAATGCAGTCTGTCTCATTCTGAAGCCATGATCTCAGCTGAGAAATACTTCTAGTTTATTATAATTATTTTTTATCAGGTAATTATAATTCTCTTTGATGAATCTTTTCTATTCTTCAAGTCTAAGTTCAAATGTTATATATTCACAAAGCCTTCTCTTACTCGGCAGTCAGACCCATTCCCTTTCCAACCGCTGATGAGCTGGTCATGGGGAATCAATTTCACAGTGAAAGGGGAAAGTAGCCAAGCTTTACTGAACCTCCATGATATTCTGGGCATTGTCACACACACAAAAAAGCTTATATAAACTTCACAACTAACCTGTAAAGAAAGCAATGCTTTTCTGGAAGGTTGGGTGCCCTGGTTAAGGCTTTAGACCTTGAAGAGGCAAAATCAAAATTTAAACCAGTCTGAAGACTTGCTATTTCAATTTATCTCCAGAAAGTTCAGATAAATGCCCTTAGTCCAAGTAAATGTTGCATCTTTGTTTCCTTGTGTGTAGCCTTTGTCTCGGTATATATATAGATATATACATAATTTCACATTGGCATGATTAAATTAGTGTCAAGTTCTAACTTCATACGGAAATGGACTCGCCTCTTTTCACTACACTAAGTTCCCCAACACTTGACCAATTTAGTAACCATGGACCATAACAAGTATGTTTGTATAAGCGAATGAACTCTGTACCCTTCATTCATATATTGACAAAATAAACACAGCTATCTCTGCTAACCTGTAAATTTGTGAGACAGATTACCTGCCTTATTTATCTCTGGGTCCCTGATAATGTTTTATACATTGTAGACACTCTTTAATAAGTGTTGCTTATTATTGTCTGTGCTACTCAGAACTCTTCATTATCCAAGGATCCAAGCAGGTACTGAGCAAAAGAACACAGAGCAAGAAGACTACACATAATTTTTGATCAGAAGATTGTAACCCAACAGTCTTCAGTTTAAAAACAAGAGGAAAAATATACCTGAAACTTAAAACCAACGTCATATAATTAGAGTTGGTTTGAACAGATGAGACCATGCTGCCATCCTGTACATGTGCTATCCCACACACCTGCCATCCCATACACCTGCCATATTATACACCTGCCATCCCATACACCTGCCATATTATACACCTGCCATCCTATACACCTGCCATCCCATACACCTGCCATATTATACACCTGCCATCCCATACACCTGCCATAGTATACACCTGCCATCCTATACACCTGCCATCCCATACACCTGCCATCCTATACACCTGCCATCCTATACACCTGCCATATTATACACCTGCCATCCTATATACCTGCCATCCCATACACCTGCCATAGTATACACCTGCCATCCCATACACCTGCCATCCCATACACCTGCCATCCCATACACCTGCCATCCTATACACCTGCCATCCTATACAGCTGCCATCCTATACACCTGCCATCCTATACACTTGGCTATCCCAGTGGTTAAAAAAATAGGTTTGTTTCTCACTTGCATGAGACAGAAATGCCGTAGCTCGTTCAATGTATTGTCCCATATCATCCAAATGCTAGGACCCAAGCTAACACAGAAAGCATCCCCAGCTACCATGACAGAAGAAAATGGAGCAAGGCAAATCACACAAAACTCTGAAAGCACCAACTTGGAGGTGACATGTTCCATGGGGGTTAAATCCACATTCAAAAAAGTGAGCCAGAGCTCTCACACAGTACAACAGGGAGCAGAAGTCAAAGCAGTAATGACCCTCACAATAGACAGCAGGCACACTGAGAAGTGAGCCTCATAAAGCCTGAAACACATAAGTTAATGATAGGGCTCAGATAATAAAGTGCCTGGTATGTGAACATGACGTCCTGAGTTTCATCTCCAGAAACAAAGCAGAGAGCATGGTGGCACATGCTTCTAACCCAAATGGCCAGATGGCCTAACCTACTCAGAGAGTTCTAAGCCTGCCTCAAAAAATCAAGGACAGCTCCTGAGGCATGATGCCTCTGCTTAACTTCTGCCCTCCACATGCATCTACCCATCCACACACACACACATGCAAACACACCCATGTGCATATATTTTCAAACAGAAGATTCTGACATGTAATTCAGAAACTTATGTTCTCAGATCAGTATATTAATACTAAATGCTAAAGCTGCTAAAGTTTTTCCCTCAAGTCCTGGGTAGTTCCTTTCTAGGCCTCAGTGCCCCTATCTATAAGGAAGAAGCAGAAAAAGAGAATCTCTAAGCTGCTTTAAGAATGATAATGATGTATGTTAATTCACCCATCACACAGCCTGCCACAATAGATCATGTTAATCTTATCTGTCATCTCTGAAACGTAGAAAAAATAATTTCTCCAGATATTAATGAGATAAAACTACCACTCACCCTTTAAGCTTGACAATTTCATTTTCTTGATATCAATAATCATAAACTAGATAAAATGATTTACTTCACACAACCACCCACACAGTCCCCAAATACAGGAATCCAAGTAATTTGTAAATGGCTAAATATACCATGTTCTAAGGCAAGAAAAGAAAAAAATAAAAGAAAATGATTCAGAGGAGGAAGGCAGTTAATACAGGAAGACTTGAATGCCTCTAGAGAGCAAACAGTGCAGGCTGACACAGCTTTTCTGTCCCTGTGTTCACTTCTGGTCCTCACACCCCTCCAATGTACAGGGCTTAGTACAGAGCTACAGCTCTGCTCAGCCTCTGCTCTTTTTTTTTCCCTTATGGCTAAGCCTGGGGACTGGCAGCAATGTGCTCATGATATACAGTCCCCCTGCTCTCCTTCTGTCACCCGGTGTGTGATTCGAGGCACCTTACAAGGCACATGCTCCCAAACCGCACAACACTGTGCTGCTATTTCCCAAAAGGCACATGTTGCCAAATTGCACAGCAGAGTTTTGCTAATTTCCCAGTCCAATTCAAAGCCCCTAAAGACATTCTCAGGATGGGAGGAGAAGCAGATGTTAGAGGTGTGGTGTTTTTAAATAGATGTACCATGGAGATACCTAAGGAAAAGGAAGCCACCCACTCTTCTCTTCCCTCCCACCCTAGCGATAGTTTTCAAGGACAAAGCCTGGTTCCAGGACAGCAGACCATGGCTTCCAACAGAGGGGATGCTGGGTAAGAAGAGGTCACTGCCGATAGTTGCTCCTATCTTCTCCAAATCAGCAGTTGTTAGAGTAATGAAAATAGAGACTGCCACCTACAGAAAGAGACCAAGACCTGGCCTTCTTCTTTTATTTACTTTTTTTTAAATTTGAGATTCATTTCTTACTTTCTTTTTAAACTATGCATCTGTGTATGGGTATGTGTTTGTGACTATGTTCATAAGAGTACAGGTGCTGTGGAGGCCACAGTCCTCAGAGCCCATGAAGATGGAGTTACAAGTGATTGTGAGTTGCCCAGTGTGGCTGCCAGGAACAAAGTTCAGATCTTCCACAAGACTCCTGGGTGCTCCTAACTACCAAGGCATCTCTCCAGCTCAGGGCTGGGCCTTCTGATCATTTCATTTTCTATTCTTCTGTCTCTGAAAAAGTGAGAAACCCTGGTTGAGAGTCAGGCCAACACAGATTATAAGTGACACAGAACATGAGACTGTGAGCCAACAACCAACCGTGGTTTTAAAATTCAAGCAACTCTGTTTATTATTTATTGGCATACATTCATTATATGCAGTATTCATTTCATAAGGTCATTTTCATGCAAGTATATGATGTACTTAAAGCATGCCCCCCATGCTCACCTGCCTTTTCTTACCCCTCTCACTAATCCTCTCATTCCCCTACTACATGATTTAATAACCTATATGAATTCTAGGATCCAAAATTGAGAGAAAACATGATATTTATCTTTCTGACATTGACTTAATTTGCCTTACAAGATAATCTCAAGTTGCATCCATTTTCCTGCAGATAACATAATTTTGTTTTGCTTTATGACAGAGTAAAATGTATCCCATACATTCTCTATTTCTATGTTAGTTTGGTTCCTTAACTTGGATTCTGCAAATCCTCCTGAAGTGAACATTGTTGTGCATGCACCTCTGCGGTATGTTGATTTGAAGTCCATGAAGTCAATACTAAGGTATGGTATACCTGTATCATTTGTTACATTTATTTGGAGAACTTATGGATTCTCCTCACTGATTTCCATAGTTGCTGAGCTCTTTGACATTCCATCTGGGATTATGCAAGGGTTTCCTTTGCTTTGCATACTAACTAATATTTGTTAACAACTATATTTTAATTGTGGGCATGTTTTGACCTTCTGTTTCACTCTATCCTCATTAAAAACCTATATTTGTATTTTAGGGCTGCCATGTCAAAGTACCACAAACTACTGGGCTGAAGAACAACAATTTTATTTTTATGTAGAATACAGCTAGTTCTACTACTAATTTCTTGTTAGACATCTATGAAGTACAAGATAAAGATGCCAGCAGAGGTGATGACTGGTGAAAGAAGGCCTGGCTATTGGGAAGGGAGTAATTCCTTCTCACTATGTCCTCACACTGTAGAAGTGGCAAGGCAGCTCCTACAGGATTTCTTTTAAGATTTATTTTTATTTTTAATTATTTGCATATGTCTGTGTGCACTCATATCACATGCCTGCAGATACCCAAGGACACCAGAAGAGGGTGTTGGTTACCCTGGAAGTAGAGTTACAGATGGTTGTGTGCTGGAAACTTGGGTCCTCTACAAGAGCATAATGTGATTTTTACCTTCTGAGCCATCTCTGCGGCCCCATAGGCCTTTCTTATAAATATGGTGACCCTATTCCTGAGGGCCTCACTTCATAATGTAGTCAGCTCTTAAGGTCACTATCTTCTAAAGCTATCTTGGGCTTCAGACTTCAACATATAAATGGGTGGAGGTGAAAACAACATTCAGACAATAGCAAATAATCCACAACCATCTATTCTCTTCTTCCTGTAACTAACCTCAGATTGAAGTCAAGGCCAGCCTATTGCTATGGACATATAAGCTTTTCCCCCCCATTCATGCTTCCTAACTGAATGAAATTTCCTGGGTACTTTCAGTGGCACTACTCCAACACCAGCTTTTTGGTAGGCAAACGTATACCACTCTCAAATAACAAATTCTTGTTCTAGGCATTAACTTGAATGGATTACGTAACCATTATCTTTCTTTGAATTTTTAGTCTACTCATTTTTTCACATATACTCTTCTTCTTGCCATACTACTGAGAGATAGGGAGAATAATTATTAATTGCAAAACTGAGAACAAATGAACCAAAAAGGTCAAAAGGATCAAAAAGGCCCAAACTTGCAACACAATTTAGAAAATGAGTAGAATCTCAGAATCTCTTTTTTCCCTAAAGGGCCTTTATCAGCCTCCCTTACCCACAGTGACCTGGCCTTGGACTTCAGAAAAAGGGCAGAGTCATAAGATATCAGAGCTAGAGGGAAATTCATCTTATCAAGTAGAATGTAAAAGAGACTGGAGAACAAATGAGTCCCAAGGCACATGCTAAAATACTGTAGGACTGCCCCAACAACCTGTGTCACTTACTAATTTCATCTTTCCAAACAAAAATGCATAAGCTTAGGAAATAGTATAACAACTATGAAGTCCTTCCATGAAGAACAAAGGTTTATCATAATCACCGGCTCTGAAGTAATTTCAAGCTCTGCAGTCACTTATTCTGTGGCTTAAAAACTGCCATCCTTCACCAAATTAGTCTCTATGAAATCAATTTCCAAAACAATCAATAGTCACACACTCAGAAAAGAGTGTCTGAGAAATAATAAAGACCGATAAAAGTAATCACTTTAGAGAAAACTCAAGCATGACCTTTTGAGCAATATCATTTGTTTAACTGACACTCTCTAAGACAGATAACATTTTAAATAAATGAACACAAGCCATCTGCGATAAAGGGAGTACATACGAGTAATTTTAACACTTATTTTTGGTTTAGCTCATAAACCAATCATACCTTCTAATGAATCAACAAACACAGCTTTTAATTTCAATAATTTGTGAAACAAATGATAAAGCAAACTTAACAACAACAAGAAAAACTCTTTGGAAATTTCACTAGTGGGTCTAGAACTCATCAAAAGAGACATAAAATTAACCAAAACACAATAACTTGTTGTGGCAGCAAAAAATGCCATGACAGCTCACCATCTTGTCAAACTCCATTTCTTTCTTTTATTGGCGCTCTGACATCAATCTGAAAGTGTCCAAATGCTTGTAAAAACAGGTAAATATTTCATTCAGGTGCATGTTTTTGTGTGTGCTTTTAAGGACTTCTTTACCCTCTGCCATCCATTTATTTGTCACTGTCTTTTAGCATCAAGGGCATGCCTTTTCTTCACATCATGCAATATTCATAAGACATGGTGTACACTGGCCAATCACACCTGCCAGCTCTATCCCCAACCTTCTTGACCCAGGACTCAGAGAAACTGATAAATATGCAACTACAACAACAGTAAAACAACAACAGTACTCCTTGATAGAGACTAGATTCTTTCTTTAAAACAGATACTGTATTAAAGGCTTTATGCATAAGGCTATTGATCTGTACAACAAATACAGATACTGGTATTAAAACTACATTTTTTTTACATAAAGACAAGCCAGAGTAAAAAAAGGAAAAATGTCAGGGGACATCCTAAGACCACAAAACAAATGTAGCCAAGGTCTCCCACCTCCGATGCCATCAAGCAGCATTTATGACCATGCTCTCACAGCCTCCCCTACTTCCCTTTTCTTAGTCTTGTTGGTGAAACACACACTGAAATAAAATGATGACACCTTTTAATTATACACTGTGTTACCTTCATCACTCACGTGCTACGCTAAATCACTAAATGTAGCCAAATAAAATAAAGAAATAATAAAAGGAGTGTCGGCAAAAGTCAGGAGGTAGCTCCAAACTGCCATAGTATGGATGACGCTATAGTATAAACTCAATGACAGAGCCTCTTGAACTATGAAGTTCAGGTAAAATGCTTCAGAATGTGCTAGAATCTTGGAGCACATCAAGAGAAGAGTGAGGAGAAAATAGATGTTTTGGGTGATGTAAGTGAAAAACAAGGAGGAACATGACAAAGTCACTTAACAAAGGATTGCCCAGAACCTCTCTTTTAGTTGGAACTGGTTTATGGATATGCATGTTTAGTTTTCTTGTCAGAAGTTCAAAATTCCACGAATGGATAGGTTTTGCATTATGTAGACTTGTAATCAATTCTATCAATTTGTACCACGCTACGCTGTTTTAAGAAAGGACCCTAAAGAGATGGCTCAGCAGTTAAGAGTACTCATTCTTAGAGAAGATCAGGATTCAATCCCCGGCACCCACACAGTCGCTTACAACCACTTATAACCTCAGCTTCTAGGGATCCTGCACCCTGTTCTGGCTTCCACAGGCACCATACACACACACACACATAGTACATGTACATACATGCAGCCAAAATACTCATACACATAAAAAATTTAAAACATGTCTCTAAATAAACAATACCTTTTAAAAATGAATAAATGTATTCAGGCTACAAAAATATAGAAGCATCTAGACAGTTCCAAGATAGGGAACTGTCCTAGTAGAACTGTCTCTAGAAGCTAGAGAACTGACCCAGTAATAACATAAGTGAGTTCCTAAAGATACCCTGGCATAGTGCATTATTCAGCCTTCACTCGCAATTACAAAATACATAAGAGGGTAAGAAAAAACTAATAAGAGAAAGAATAACCTAAAAGAAAAGATTTATTTTGGCTCAGTTTCAGAGGCTTCAGAGGGTGGTCATTTGATCCGTTGTTTCTGGGTTGGGATGGAGCAGGAAGTGTGGGATAGAAGAGTGAAGCTCACCTCCTGGTGAGCAGGAAGCGAATAGAGAGAAGAGGCAGGCATAAGTTATCCCTTCCAGGACACATCACTAGTAACCCATTTCCTCCTCTCAAGGCCCACTTCCTGAAATTTTCACTACCTCCCAGCAATGCTATCAGCTGGTAAATAAGCTGAGGCTACAACATGAGACTGAGGAAAACATTTCACATGTAAGCTCTAATACCTCACATCTATCTGTCATATTAAAGAAAACACAAATTTGAGGTAATAGCACTGTTAGAAGTAAACCAGCATAAGCTTGATTCTTCAAAAGAATCCTGGGATGAAAATAAAAGAAAACACATAGTACATATGAAAAAAAAAAGCAGAAAACACTAAATAATTCTAACGATTAACCTAAAGCCCCCTTACCAATCACATTTAGGTAATAGCTTTTATTCTGCATTTAATTTTCAATTTCTGAGATGTCAATCTGGGAGGCTTTGTTGAAAACCAATGAGGTAAGATATTACACTGGCAATTACCCCCAAATAATAGATTGCTGAGTTTGACAAACCTGTAAATTAAAAAAAAAAAAGAAAAGAGAAAAGTTTTGTTTTTTTAAGAGGGAGTAGGCTATAGAGAAAAAGAACATCAGGACATATTGGAAAAGCTGGTCACTCCAAATATAGAGTGAGCTCTTATGAGATAGATTTATATAGGACTATACAATAATCTCAGAAATAAATTGTGCTAAAAACCAATAATAAAAAAGCAGCTGTGCTTCCTTCAAAGACCTCCTGCTTGCTAAATTCAGCAAGGCACAAAAATGAATGAACAATGCTTCTCAATAGGAGAGCTGTGATACCCTCATCCAAGTACCTAACACAAGATGGCTTGCCATTTGAGTTTCCAAGAAAGCAGTGCCCTTTCCCTGCACTGTTGCCCACTTCAACTGTTTCTTATATGTCAGAATAAAGCCATTGGAAATTGTCATTGTGGCATTGAAAAACTAAATCCTCCAGGCTGTCATTAACTTTTAAAGACCATCTGAAAATGTAACTCTGTGATGTCCAAGAAAGTAGTAGTTCTGCCAATGCCCAAAACCGTAGACATCTCAAACCTCTCCAGTTGTCTCAATAGAACACAGATTTGAACTTTGTAATCTGATCAAGAGCCAGTCTTTTATTTTATTCAACAATTGTGTGTATGTGTCTCTTACTACATGACTATAATTCGTGATGAGGAAAAAAAATCACAATAGTGATCAAAACCAGAAATAAATCTGGGCTTGACAACATAGGTCAGTGGTCACTCTGACAAAAACAGGATAGAGATGAGAATATTCTGGCTGGAAGAAGAGACACCATGTGCCAAGATCCTTTAGCAAGAGGCACTACAATGCAAACAAGAAAAGGGAACCTGAAGTATAGAGAACTTTGCGTGGTAGACACTACAGTGTGAACTGAGGCTGTCATGACACATTGCCAACTCACGCCAAGTAGAGAATTTGGGTTCTTATAGGCACAATTGGAATGCTTTAAACCAAAGGTTGGTAGAGGTGGGATAAGAATCATATTTACATTTTCAAAAATCACTCTGCTGTTCAGGGGTAAATATATTGGTAAATCAAAAGATAATGGCAGGCTGGGTGGTGGTGGCACATACCTTTAATTCCACAACTTAGGAGGCAGAAGATGGTGGAGCTCTATAAGCTCAAGGCCAGCCTGGTCTACAGAGCGAGTTCCAGGACAGCCAGGAAGAGAAGGGGGAGGAAGGGAAAGAGAGAGAGAAGGGCAGAACTGAAAAAGAGAAATAATGGCAGAACTAAAGAAGCAGGGGGAGGGGCATTGAGAGAGACTAAGAATCTTAAGTCATATGGTCTCATCTGTGTACAGAATTCTCACAGGAATGAATGGCAGCCTTTCAATCCATGTTTAGCCACATGTATGGTAAGGATAAGGGCATAGAGTGATTAAATGCATCAACTGCCCAAGGCCAGGAGATGACCCTGTTGATAAAGTGCCAGTCCTCATATGGTTATCTGATCTCCAGAACTCACATGAAAAGCAAGAGGTGGGGGCTCACTATTGTAACTGCAGTTGGGAAGGCAGTTGGGGAAGAGATAGGAAGATCAGTGAAGTTCATTGCCCTAATCTATGATTGTCAGGTTCAATGAGAGATACTATCTCAAAAAATTAGGGTGGATTAATGGCAAGATGACTCAGCAGGCAAAGCATTTGCTGAGTAAGCCTGGTGATCTGTTTATGACTTTCAGAACCCATGTTAAGGTGGAAGGAGAAAGCCAACTGCAAAAAATCATCTTCCAACCATCAAATGCTCACTATGGAACATGCACCCCTACACACATCATACACACATACACATGCACATATATATGTGTGTGTGTATATATATATATATATATGCATGCATACATACATACAGGCACACACACCTATACTAACTAACTAATTAATTAAAGGTGAAAAGTGATCAAGGAAAAGCACCCAAAGTCAACCACCACAGGCTTACACACACATGAATGTGCATCTAAATCTTCATGTGCACACACCCACACTAAATACAAATCACACACACACACACTTTACATCCATTCCTTCTGTGCCACTCTTTACTCTTAAACAGATTTTGTATTCTTTCTATATAAGTTATAAAGTTATGATGAAAAGATGTTTCTTAAAATGTATAGCCTTTTGAACTTACACTAAATATTCTGTAACACACCAAGCAGATTCTGAGATGGGCGTCATAATCAAACACTAATATATTTGAAGCAAAACATACAGTCACTCTCTCCACAAGGGTTAAATAGAGGTAGGCTTGTGTGATGGTTAGAATGAGAATGATTCCCATAGTCTCATTATTTGGATGATTGGTTGGTGGACTTTTTAGGAAGGATTAGGAGGTAGGGCCTTGCTGAAGGATAGGTGTCACAGGAGGCTTCCCTGTGAGGTTTCAAAAGCTCATGTCAAGTCCAGGGTCTCTCTCTTTCTCTCTGTTTCCAAGTTGCAGATCAGACATAAGCTCTCAGCTACTACTTCAGCACCATGCCTGCCATGCCTGCTGCCATGCTTCTTGCTATGAGGGAAATGGACTAACTCTCTGAAACTATAAGCAAGCCTTCAACTAAACACTTTCTTTTATAGTTGCCTTGATCATGGTTGTCTCTTTATAGCAATAAAATAGTAATTAAGACAGCTTGTGTCAATTCAGAATAGGTTTGTATCATTACATATCTTTGTGAAAGCTTTAAAAATATTTCTGCTTCTGAGATAGCTCACTCAGGATGATCTTTTCCAGTTCCCACCATTTACCTGCAAATTTCATGATGTCCTTGTTTTTTATTGCTGAGTAATATTGCATTGTGTAGATGCACCACAATTTCTGTATCCATTCCTCAGTTGAGGGGCATCTGGGTTGTTTCCAGCTTCTGGCTGTTACAAATAAAGCTGCTACAAACATGGTTGAGCAACTGCTACTCCAACCAAATACCACCCATGGAGACAACCTAGAACCCCTGCACAGATGTAGCCCATAGCAGTTCGGTGTCCAAGTAGGTTCCATACTAATGGGAACAGGGACTGCCTCTGACATGAACTGATTGGCCTGCTCTTTGATCACCTCACCCTGAGGGGGGAGCAGCCTTACTAGGCCACAGAGGAAAACAATGGCAGCCACTCCTGATGAGTCCTGACAGACTAGGATCAGAAGGAAGGAGAGGAAGACCTCCCCTATCAGAGGACTTGGGGAGGGGCATGCGTACAGAAGGTGGAGGAAGGGAAGGCTTGGGAGGGGAGGAGGGAGGAGCTACAGGGGGAATACAAAGTGAATAAAGTGTAATTAATAAAAAATTAAAAGTAAAAAAGCATTTATTTCTTAAAAATTGTTTGAAATTCAGAATTTCAAAGAGAATATGAACATGTAGTCCTTCCTCTAAGGGAAAGGAACCAATGACTTATTGTTTGTAAACTCTTGTCTCAGTGTCTAACCAGAGAGTAAATTCTATAAGAGAATGTATCAATAAATAACAAACAAGATAATAAACAACAAACAAATAAAGCTTCTGTGTCCCAAATTGGCTAACAACATAAATTTAGAAGTTATTATTCCTTAAAATGCAAGCAAAGGTAAGATGTTATATTTGGGATATAACATATCCAAAGGCCAGAGGTTGATGTATGACAGCTTGTGTGCCAGATGATAGTGGTGTATAGAGTTTAGGGGATTGGGGCTAATGATTGCATCATAAAGTCTCTGCCTTCATCAACGGGTTAATTAATGGACTTAAAATGAACTGGAAGGCAGTATAACCATAAAAAACAGGGCCTGATGGGTACAAATGGGTCACTGGAGTACCTTAGCTCTCACTCTCTCTCTCTCTGTCTCTGTCTCTCTCTCTCTCTCTCTCTCTCTCTCTGTCTCTCTGTCAGCTATGAGGTAATTAATTTTGTTACTCCACAACCTCTTTACCATGATGTTTTGCCTTTTAATAGCCCAGAAATAAATGAGTGTGTTAACCATGAACAAAAATATCAGAAGTCATGAGTTAACATAATCTTTCCTCTTTCTAAGTTGTTCTATCAGGTGTTTTTTCATCTCAACAAAATATCTGAATACATACACACACAAATACATGTATATAACAGTACTGAGAAGCAGTGCCATCACTGTGACTAAATCTGAACATATTTGGAACTGATTTGTGAGAAGGGTTTGGGGAAGTCTGGCGGTATGGGCTCAAGAGGTTTTAAATACTATAAACAGCTTAATGCACACTCTGTGTTTATGTTTGGGAGAATGGAATGGTAACAAGCATACAGACAGTAAACCTGGAATTTCAGATGAGAATGAGCACTCTGTTGGAGACTGAAATCTATTTGTATTACACTGTGGCAAAGAACATTTCTATATCTCTCCAGAAATCTTGTAGAAAGCTGAGTTTAAAGCTGATGAGCTTTAAAGCTCAAGCACTGGAAGTGTCAAGACAGTCTAGCATTCAGCCTGTGGCATGGTTGTTGCTGGCTACCTTTAGCCAGGTATGTAGTGAGAATTTGAGAATGTGAAGGTTTGAAAAACTTGAAGTTCAGCCAGAAAAGAAACATATGCCAAGGAGGGCCTGATAGTACACATCTGTAATCCCAGCACTCCAGGAAGCAGAGGCAGGCAGATCTCTGTGAGTTCAAGGCCAGCCTGGTCTACAGAGTAAGTCCAGGACAGCCAAGGCTACATAGAGAAACCCTGTCTCAAAAATTAATTAATTAATTAAAAACATTAAAAAAATTTAAAATAAAGAAATATATGCCAATTCTGTTCCTCCTGAATAAGTATGTTTCCTGCTGCTGCCATTGCCTGTAGATTCTTCTGACTTTCAATGGTGACTCACACTAGCAACTAACTCTCTATGGAGCTTCAAGCCTATGACTACTTCATTGCTATCTCTTATCCCAAGGCTACCAACATCTTTTCTTTTCCAGCATCTTTTCTAATACACTGTGTATTTATCCTCACTTCTACTTAGAAATTTAATGAAGTTTTTGACAAAAGAGTGATTAAGAAGTAATTATAATGCCCTTTTATGTAACCACTTTGCAAAGAAGAGAAATAAATTTCTATTTTGTAATTTTTCTTTTACTGAAAATAGATTTTATGGCCTATATTCAGAATAGTTCCCCCTCTTCCAGCTCCTCTGAGTTCCTCCCCATCTTCCCTCCCAACTACATCCACACTATTTCTGTCTCTTGTTAGAAAACCAACAGGCATCTACAGAAAAATAACAAAAATGAGATAAACAAAAAACAAATAAATTGGAATAGCAAAAAATAAACAAACAGAAGAAAACAAGCCAGAGGAAAAAACACAAGAAATACATATAGACACAGAGATACATACATATGTACAAATAGAAATCCCATAAAAATACAAAACTGGAAGCCATAATATATACATGAAGGGCATGTAAGGTTAAAAAAATGCCCTGACAAAATATTATGAGACAAAATAGTTACAAAGTGCCATTGGTTTTATTTTGTACTGGCTTTCTAATGCTGAGCATGTGGCTTACCCTTAAAGGTGGTTCATATGCCCAGTGAGACTCCATTGGAGAAAACTAATTTTCCATTTGAGAGTGCTTATCAATTCTGGGTTAAGCATGGGGGTTTAGGTCCACTTCTCCTCTCTGGGGTGAGATCCCATTTTTTGTAAACCCATGCAGGCCTGGTACCTACTATTACAGTCTCTGTGAGCTCATAAGTGCATCTATTGTGCTGTGTTTAGAAAACCTTGCCTCCTTGGTGTCCTCCATGCCCTCTGGCTCTTATACTCTTTCTACTTCTTCTTCTGAAATGTTTCCTGAGTCCAGAGGGGAGAAATTTGACAGAGACATTCCACTTAGGTCTGAGTGTTTTCATGTTTTTGCTCTCTGTACATTGTCTAGTTGTGCATCTCAGTATTTGTTCCCATCTACTGCAGAAGGAAGCTTCTCTGTGATGGCTGAATAAGATACTTTTTTATGAATATAGCAAAATGTCATTAAGAGTCATTTTATTAGCAGATCAGTAGTATTTTGGCTTTCCCCTAGGTCCATGGCTTATTTAGTAGTTCTTGACCTCTCCAGTAGTATTGGGTATGGGTTCTATCTCATGGGGTGGGCATTAAGCAACTCAGATATTGGTTGGTTATTCCCACAAGCTTTGTGTCAGCATTGCACCAACATGTCTTATAGGAAGGTCACAACTGCAGATTGTGGGTTAATAGGTGGGTTGGTGCTCACTTTTTCTCTTTTGGTTAACATGCAGAGGACCTTCCAATATCATGAAAATAGTCTATAAGGATGAAGGCTCTACATAAGAATCAGCTTCTGGGACTTCTGGGAGTTCAATGAGTTATATAGATATTGTCCTTAGCAAGTCTTCAATGACTTAACAACTATCATCCACATGTAAGCAAATACATATCATATTTGTCTTCCTGGATCTGGGTTACCTCACTCAGGATAATTTTTTCTAGCTCCATCCATTTACCTTCAAATTTCACTATTTCATTTTTAATGGCTGAATGATATTTAATTTCTTGATACATTTTTAATCTATTCATTCATTGATGACCATCTAGTTTGTTTCCAATTTCTGGCTATTATCAATAGAGCAGAAATGAACATGGTTGAGCAAATGTCCCTTCAGTAGGATGAAGCATCGTTTTGGTGTATGCCCAAAGGTAGTATAGCTAGATCTTGACATAGATGTATTGTCCTTCCTGAGGAACACAACACTGATTTCTATAGTGGCTGTACAAGTTTTCAGTCTCACCAGCAATGGATGAGTTTCCCTTACTCCACATCTTCACCAACATGAGCTGTTATTTGTTTAATTGATCTTGGCCATTCTGCCTGCTGTAAGATGAAATGTCATAATAGTCTTGATTTGCATTTCCTGAATAATAAAAGAACTTGCTATAGGTATCACCATTCCTGATCTCAAATTGTATTATAGAGCTATAGTAATAAAAACAGCATGGTATTATAGGCACAGAAACAAACACATTGATGAGTAGAATAAAATTGAAGACACAAACATAAGTCTACACACTTAATTCTTTTTAAATAAAGAAGCATAAAAATAAACATGGGGTATTTTCAACAAATGCTAGTCAGACTGGATGGGTGAATGGAGAAGAATGCAAATAGATACATATTTATCACCCTGCACAAAACTCAACTCCATATGGATCAAAGACTTCAACATAAGACCAAACACACCGAAGCTGACAGAAAAAAAATATTGAGTGTATCCTTGAACTCATTCAAACAAGAAAAAAAACTGTCTGAATAGAACATCAATAGCACAGACACTAAGAACACAATAAATGGGATCTCATGAAACTGAAAAGCTTCTATATGCCATTGGAAAATACTTTTATCATCTGATAAATAACTAAAAAAAATAATAATAACTAGACATCAAGAAAACAACCCAATTCAAAGATGCAGCAAAGATATAAACAGAGAATTTTCAAAAGAGAGGACAAAATAATAAAAATATCTTAAAGAAATGTTCAACATGGGAGACAGAGGCAAATGGATCTCTGTGAGTTCAAGGCCAGCCTGATCTAAAAAGCGAGTCCAGAATAGCCAGGGCTACACACAGAAACCCTGTCTCAAAACACTAAATAAATAGAAATAATAAATTAAATAAATAAATAAAAAGAAATGTTCAACATCCTCAACCACCAGGCTGCCAGCTTTTTAACTGAGTATTCACCAGGTTTTCTGATTCTTTTTTATATTAATTATAGTTTATTCACTTCATATCCCAACTGTAGCCCCTTCCCTCATTCCCTCCCAATCCCAAGCCTTCCTCCCTGACCAACTCCCATGCCTCTCTCCAAGTCCACTGATAGGGAGGTCCTCCTCCCCTTCCCTCTGACCTTAGCCTATCAGGTCTTATCAGGACTGGCTGCATTGTCTTCCTCTGTGGCCTGGTAAAGCTGCTCCCTCTTTCCCCCCTACTTGAAGGTGGGGGGATGATCAAAGTGCTAGCCACTGAATTCATGTCAGAAACAGACCTTGTTCCCCTTACTAGGGAACCCACTTGGATACTGAGCCGCCATGGGCTACATCTATGCAGGGGTTCTAGGTTATCTCCATGAATGGTCCTTGGTTGACATATCAGTCTCAGAAAAGACCTCTGGGCCCAGATTTCTTGGGTCTGTTGCTCTCCTTGTGGAGCTCCTGTCCCCTCTAGGTCTTTCTGTTTCCCCCTTCTTTCATAAGATTCCCTGCACTTTGCCCAAAGTTTGGGTGTGAGCCTCAGCATCTGATTGTTGGGCCACATAGCCTTTAATTCTGTACCTTTGGTGAGCTCTAATAATACATATGAGCTCTATTACACCGTGACCTCTCAAGTTACTGTGTATTGTTAATAGTTTCTGATACATTTCAGCATGCTTTTATTTTTTACTGACTTGGCTTTTTGCCCCCCACAATGATACACAGAGGCAATTAACTCCCCATCTGTTCATCTTGATATCCACATTTCATTTGTCTTTAGGTTCCAGAAGAATATCTTGAGGAATGTCCATTTTATAGTACTTTGTAAACAATCTGGGGCAAGAGCGCTTTGTATTCACTACCCAACCGGGTAATGATCTTGTAAGAATTTGCTTGCCTGCCTTCTCACTGCTTTGTTCTACTGACCGCTTCAGTCACCATTGAGAATTTACCTCTTCTATAATACAACTAATCCACTGCCATCATCTTAGACCTCCATCCTGATCTGTCTTGTCCTCCCTCATAGAACCATCACTATGGATTCAATTAACTCATAAGTTCCACAATAACTGATATGAATCACCAGGATCCCAGAAAGAAAGATCAGCTAGGTCAACACAACACCCAAAAACACAGAAACCAACAGTTATTGTCTTCTAGTTTGCTTTCAAATAAATATACCAGAGGAAGAGCCTAGGTCTAAGTAAGTTAGAATTTGATTTCCTTTTACACAATATTCAGATAAGAATAACAGCAGAAGCTATTCTACCTCTTCCATATGGATTCTGTGAATATCATAGAAGATACAATGCCAATAAAAGCTACCTTGCAGTGTATGGCTTATTGTTATCATCTTCTGTTTTGTTGTTGAAGTTCTTTCATGAGGAAAAGATGTTCTAGTGATGGAAAATAACTTCAAAAATAGAAAAATCTTCTTTGTCAAGTCTGTATTACAAATATAGATAAACATTTATTTGGGCCTTACCCCACGCTAGCCACAATTTTAGATTATTTTCCATGTATTATATCATTCAAGTCTAAGACCTGCTTTGAGAACAATGTCTTTGTGTGCCTTATTCAATTACTAACTTCTTCTAGTCTTTATCTCAGGCTGAGCATAGTTTTATGAAAGTCAAATTCCCTTATAGTAGATGATTAGCTTGGAAATAATGATCCCTCAAATAAGTATAATGACTGATATTTTATAGAGAGCAGAGGTCACATTAAACCGTCTTAACAAAATACAAATTTTTAGTCTTTCACATCAGGGAAGGAAACTTAGATATTGTGGCCCAAAAAGAAACTTGGAAAATAGATGAAATCAGGTCTTTCAAATGCACTGTTTTCTTTTTACAATTTTTATTATGTGTGTGTGTTTGCATTGTGCATGTGTGCATTTATGCTAGCATATGTGTGGGTATATGGAAGGGTGTACATGCATGTGCGGTCTATGGTTGGTGTCCTGGGTCATCCATGGTCACTTTTCTACATGGTTCATTGAGTCAGGGTCTCTCAGACAAACTTAGAGGTCACTGATATGAGCAGTCTCCCTAATCTGCTTGCTCCAGTCATCTTCTGTCTCTGCCTACTGAGGCTTAGAGTACAGGTGGCCACCATACCCATATGGCTTTTTTTTTTTAGTCTTTTTAAATGTTTCTCTTTGTTACTTGATAAGCTGTAATATTATCTTACACAGTGATTATTTGTAAAGAAAACATTGGGAATGGAGATATATCATCCAGTCATTAAAAGCATGCACTGCTCTTGCATAGGACCTGAACTCAGTTCTTAGTATGCACGACTGAGAGTACACAACCTCTGGCATCCCTGGGCATGTGCACTCATGTTCACACACCTACACCTTAGCACACGTGTACACACAAACTCAAAACTGAAAATAGGAGCTGGAGAGATGGCTCAGGGCTTAAGAGAACTTCCTGTTCTTGAAGAGGACAAAGCTTTGGTTCCCAGTGCTCAGATAAAAGCTCACACTATGCTAAAGCACTCTGTATGATCTCTTCTGCTTAATAAATATATTAAGAGTAAAATTCTAAGGGAAACTATGGGTATATACACTCTTTTTTTAAATTAAACTTTTATTTCTTACAGTTTATTTAATAACAGTTTATTTATTTTGTATCCCAGATATAGCCCCCTCTCTCATTCCCTTCCAATTCCACCCTCCCTCTGTCATCTCCTCCTATGCCCCTCTTTAAGTCCACTGATAGGGGAGGTCCTCCTCCTCTTCCATCTGACCCTAGCCTATCAGGTCTCATCAGGACTGGCTGCAAACCCTCTGGCATTTTATGTAGGATTTTAAGAATCAAAACTCTAGTCTTTATATTTGTATGGAAGTGCTTCAACCACTGAAAATCTTTCCAGTCCCAAAATGCGCATTCTCAATCACTATACTCTAGAGGCTCTGTAGGAAAGCCAGAGAAGGGCTATGTCACAACCAGATTTTTAATGAGCAAGTGTTAAATTCCCTTGCTCAGATCATTCCAACTATTTCATTTGGAAGAAAAATAAAACAGCATGGAACACAACAGAAAGCAGTTAGTGTCATTAAACTGGTATAACAAATGGATGCATGGAGAAAGAGACAATCTAATGGACCCATGGAAATGAAAAAGCAAGGCTTGCACTTTGGTGCAATTCTCCAATCTCTCCTTCAATCTTCCTAATAACCCTGATTTATGGCATGTAAAATGCTACAGCTGAAGGAAAATCAAGTGCTGTTTGCCTAGTCCTGTACCTCCTTCCCCGTCAGTGGTACTGTGAAAAGCCACTATGTAGACCTAATACTTCCTGCCACAGTTCAACACCCTTTTCTTCCTATTGCTTTTGCTTTTTTTTTTCTTTGTCTGCAATGAGACAAAGAAGCAATTACCTCTCTGTCTGCTCATCTTGATACCCATGCTTCACTGGGCCAGAAAAAAGAGGAAATGAAAATGAGAAAGCTGAAGACCAAAAGACCTAAAACGTGAGAAAGATATACAAAGTTTTTAATTCAATGAGATTTGCATAGAAATGTGCAGTTAAAGTTTCCTCCTTCCTCTCTTTCTTAGGGAGAAGCTTAATTGCCTCTGATTAAGGCAAGAAAATCTGAAATAATAATAAACTTCTAAGAGTCACAAAGCCTGACATACTACATCTTGCATTTATATTGTGACTTACCATAAACAGGACATGTTCCATATCTTATTTCATTTATTACTTAAGCAATGCTCATTCATTAAGCAATCATTTGAGCTTAGAATATCAAAGGATTTAGTAGGAAAATATGATTTTGAATAGAAACAAAGGGCTTCTCATTGAACTGAGTGATTCGCATTTATTACCTCTAGTTCTCACAACAAGGCAGGCACATCAGTCAGGATTACAACACAGTCTGAAATTCTCCAGCCCGTACTGCTGAGATAACCAAGAGGAACTCAGAAAGAGTAGCAAATGGCCACAGGAGTCATAGCTTCCCACAGAGTGAGGCAGCCAACCCTGTGATGCAGAAGGAAGAAGCCTGGGAGAACACTATGCATTCACCTTCTGGCTGACTGTTTCCCTGCCATCACTCTACTGACTGAACACAATGGGAATTAAAGGGCAGGGTGCCCTGATACAACCTTTAACATGAACCTCCTGGGCACAGCATAGGGTGGGGAAGGCGAAAAGTGTGTTAAGAGGGGAGAGTCAATCCTGATACCTTCCTTCTCCCGGTACCAATTCCCACCATCTGCTTGTATCTTTAACACAATTGAAAATGGCTCCAAGTCAGAAGGGAATGATGACAATCCAGTCTCGTGAAAACTGAAACCTAAAACATGAGTGACTACAACATTTTTTAATTTTAATTTTATTTTTCTCTTCTCAATTTATTCATTATATATCCCCTATTGAATCCTCCTCCCTCAAGTCTCCCCATTCCCTTCCCCTAGTCCACTGAAAGAGGAAGCTCTCCACTATTGCCTTCTGCCCACAGCTTGTTAAGCCTCATCAGGACTGCCTGGATCCTCTTCCTCCATGGCCTGGCAAGGTCGCATAATCGGGGGTGAGTGATCAAAGAGCAGTCAGCTGAGTTCATGATAGAGGCAGCCCCTGTTCCCCTCACTCAGATCCACATGGAGACTGAGCTGCCAATCGGCCACATCTGAGCAGGGCTAGGTTTCCTGCATGCATGGTCCTCCATCGGTGCATCAGTCTCTGCAGGACCCCGTGGGCTCAGATCTTTTACCTTTGTTGGTCTCCTTTTAATAAGAGACTGAAAGCATAAAAGATAAATAGGAATAACCAATCAGCATAAAATGCAACTGTTAGAATGTTCCTCTGTGCTCTCTGAAACTGAGCACAAGACCCGAACTGCTAAGCACAGCAGCCCGCCTCTCTCCTCCACCATTGCATACTCCTCTTGCCTTCCTCATATTTCTCAATGTGACAGTGTTCTTTACTGACACGATGACTGGATCTAATGAGGCACTCTGACCCTCATCCTCAATGAATGCACTGTTGTCATTAACAGAGAAAACAGTTGTTTTATCATTTTAAAAATATTACTGATATGCTTCTCTCCAAGAATTCTGACTTTCCATCCTCATCCACGATACAAACTCAGCCTATACCCAGGACCAAGAACACCCTCTCACCTGATGGTAAGATTGTTTTTCTGGCACACAGAACAACATGGAGAAGGGTGAAGATTTTTAACCTGAGAACAGAAACACTCAGCTCCACACAGTTCACTGTTTCTGTATCAGATAAACAAGTTAAGACATCTGGTCAGGAGAAAGGGCTCAGTGATGAAAAGTTTTGCCTTTCCTTTTAGAGGACCTGGGTTCGGTTCCCAGTACTCATGAAGACTCAGAAGCATCTGTTTTCCAGTTCCAGGGGATCTGACACCTCTTCTGGACTCCAGAAGTACCAGGCATGCATTTGTTACACAGACATAGATGCTGGCAAAACACCCATACACATGAAATTTTAAAAAGCCAATTGAAACAAAGAAAAAGAAACAAGCTAAGACTCCAAAAGGCAAAAGAGTTTGCCTCAGGTCACACAGTCTAAACCTTGTGCTATTCTGTAAGCCACTAATATCAGACAGAAGAGGAAAAAGCCTTTTTCAGGTTTCAGTCAATGAGATTAGGTTCATCTTAGATGCAAACCAATTATCAGCTTAAAACACTTTGTTACACTGATAAGTAAATCCAAAGTTCCCTCCTGTGGTCATTAAAATTAAAACGTAAAGATTATGATGAGCAAGGGGTTGAAAGAGCTCTATTAGCTCACTCCCTGTAATGTGTTCTTCAAGATGGCTTCACTCCTAATCACCACCACCCATAATCAGTCACTAGGGCAGCGGTGTATAATGGAAATACAATGTGATGTACATGAGTAACTTCACATTTTTTAGAGACCATGTTTTAAAAGGTAAATGGAAATAATTGAAATTTGTTTTAATGGTATATCTTAACCCAATATGTTCAAAATATACTCATGAATTCAAGTTCATTTTCATTAAATTGGCTCATTGTGATACTTTTATAACTTACTATAAATATTATATTATATATTACATTATTTATATATAATATAGTATATCATAAATATCTAAATTATATAGATATACTATGTATTATATAATATAATTATGTAATATATTATATAAATATGTTAATAGCTATTATATATTCTATAAATATATTTATATATTATACAAAACATTGTGCAAATATATTATATAAATATTTTTATATAAATACAATATATCTTGATAACAAAATATTAGAGATGTGTAGATTTCCTGGTTCACGGCCTTAAATAATTGTAAATTCATGGAGCTTCATTATTGGGACTGTTGTAAGTCAAAATAAAGAGAAAAAAATAGTCCTTGAGGAAGAAAAATAATTTTGATATCTAGCCTCCATAAGCATGTGCACACATGTACATATTCATATATGTACATAACACACACACCCCTTCTGAATTTTAATGTTCTTAGGCAAAGAGAGGGCACACTTGCAAATGCTAGTAGAGCTCATCTCATGAAGACGAGGGACAATCATTCAGCCCCTTGCACTCAGAAGGGCCCTATTCTTGATTTATTGCTAGGCTGTCATAGCCTTGTAAGTCTTAACAATGTTGTGACCGAACTTATGGTTTTCAAATGAGGTCTAATGAGACAACAGAGAATGTGGGTGCACAGAGGAGATACATGTAACATGTACGTGTCTCCTTTTTGTTTGTCTGTTTTTCAGTGGTATCCGTGCAGCTTTATTAGCAGAGAATTCTAGGAGTCAGACAATATGTAACAGTTCAACGAGACAGTACAAGATTATACACATCTGAGTTAGCAGACAGCCCAGGGAGGCCATGTTGCTATTTGAGTTATAGTTTGCTTCAAATTATGGACATTTTTTTCTACTAAAAATGGAATTCCAAGAAACATGAGCAACCATCACACCCTCTTTACTTGTCCTTCTTCCCTAACTTAATTAAGCATGCTGTGAATAGTGACAGGTCAGACAAGAAAAGTCGGGCACCCAATGGTGCCTTTCTCTTTGTCCTTACTCATCAGCAAGCCTCCTGTGAAGAGTGTGGGAAGAATGTGTGTACACCATGAAGACAAAGAATAGCTAGAGAGTTGGCTTGGGGCACTTTGTCACTGTTCTGACACAAAGTACCTGCGTACAAGCTAGGAGAACCAACAGAATGACTCGGGCAATACTTCATAGAAGTTAAATGTTCTTGTATTTGTATTAAAAAATAGAACTGAGCTGGAGAGATGACTCAGCAGGTAAGAGCACCTAATGCTCTTGCAGAAGATTCAAGTTCAGTTCTCCACACCCAAGTCAGACAGCTCAAAACCAGCCATGACTCCAGCTCTGGGGTATCAAATACCTGGCCTACATGAGGAACCTGTACTCACATTCTCATTTCCTCCCCAAAACACACATATTGCTAATTAAAGATAAAAATAAAAAGTTGGCAATTGAGTTTTATGTGTCAAAACACACCTATAATCCCAGAACCAGGAGGCTGAAGCTGTTAATTTATAGTCACCCTGGAAACTGTCTCAACAAACAAAACAACAAACTTACCATGAAATGTAAGATAAATGGTTAAAAGAAACATGCTTATCTAAATTTTTAGTTTCCCTTCCTTGAAAAAGTATTAAACAGAAAAAAAGAGAGGAAAAAAAAACTGTAAGGAAAAGGAACCTGCAACACGCTTCAGTGTTTGCCATGACACTTTTGAACAAGCACTCCAAACACTGGTTCTGCACTGGGCCTCTCACATGCTCTGTATTGAGCCCTAAGAGCAAGAATGTTACTTTTACTTCAGACATTTCTGATTGCATATGGTACACTTTTCCTCAAAATCCAAATATAACCTCAGTATTTTCTCAATGGCCTGAACAATATGGGAAAGATATGAGTTAAGTCTATGTCGCATTCCTTCCACCCTATAGATCATACAGTAAAGTCTTGGAATTATAAAGATCTTTAAATATTGTCTCACCCGAGACAATAAAAAAGTCCTGTGTACCCCTTTGATATGGTCATATGGTAATACATGCATGGAGGGACATAATAAAGATTCTAAGACTACTGGAACCTGTTGGAATTTAGGCACGTGTCTTCTACGTGAGGAGCTCAAGGGAGGAATGTCAGAGCTCAGAGGCTACCCTGGTGGGATACTGGAACTTCTGAGGAGGTCAGACAGGCTCAGGGGATGTCGCCTTGTTCCTTTACTGATGGTACGACCTTGAGCAAGCACTCTCTCTAAAGCATCTCTCTAAGAATCTATCTCACTTATAGAAATGATGACTTAAAAAAACCTACCTCATAAGTTGTAAGAATTTAGTGAAATATATAATAAAGATTAGTGCCTGTTGGATCATCCATTATACCCCAGGCACTCAGCACATTTCTTGTTACATACTGGCCATAGCAATTCATAGGATCTGTTCTTGGATCTACAGGTAACAGTGGCATAAACAATGTCATTTTTATGCTGCTTATACTCTATTCTCATCCCCTAAAACGTACAAACAGGGACACTATGCCTGTGGCAATGTTTAACTTTCCCCCAAAAAAGTTCTATTTCTCTCAAAATTGGAAGCACTCAGATTATCCTGAGCTTGCACTCTCTCTGCTCCCAAAAGCACAAAACCCTTAGCAAGCTGCTGCTCTCCAGACTCCACTTGCCTGACCTGTAAAACCAAGAAATTAAAGTCCAATTGATGCTACAGGCTGGTCATTCCCAGGCATCTGTGTTCGCAGTGGTGAGGACCACTCTGACCCACAGTTCAGAGGAGGTTACAAATGGTGAGTCCTTCATTCCAGGTTTGACAGTTTTTCTATAAACTAGTATTCCTTGCACAATCGCACATATCTATTCCATCTTCTCTGGTCACAAAGTTCAAGGTTTTTATTAACAAAGGATTCAGCTGAATAAAAAGAAAAAAAAAGCCGACATTAATTTTCCAGTACCCTAGGGGTTCTAAAAAGCTGTGACCCAACATACTCATATGCGGGTGACACTCTGTGCTTTTAGGGAGGGGCCAGTGTGATGCTAATGTTTCTTTTCACCTTGGCTCTCTACCTACCCATGTGCAGACATTCTAGCTATAACACTCTAGTCAAGTCTTTTCCTGTTTTGATTGGATCTATATAGCTGAGTACAATGGTCAAATTGGGAGGGGTTTTTTTTCCATTTATTTCTTGTATTTTCATTGTATCTGTGTGTGCAAATGATGTGCATAAGTGAATGCGCCAGAGCACATATATGGTGGTCAAAAAACAACTTTATGAGTTTTCTCCTTCTGTTTTTTTAAGTGAATTTGGGGAATCATCAAACTTAAAGTGCCAGATCTGTATAGAAAGAGCCCTCGTGAACACAGCTATTACATCAGCCCAAATCCAAGTACAGACAAAATAAATACAAATATACATATTTTACAAGACATATATTTACACCAGACCATTTTATGTTAGATATGTTGTGGGGGGTGTTTGGAGATTGGGGTGTGTTTGGAGGTCAGAGAACAATCTCAGGTATTGGTCCTTTTCCTCCACCTTGTTTGAGAGAAAATCTCTTTGTTGTTTGCCACTGTGTAAACTAGGCTGGCTGGACTCTCTGTGGATTCACCTCTCTCCACCTCCTGTTTCACTGTAGAAGTGTTGAGATTACAGGTGCACTCATTCATGCCTGGCTTTACACAGGTTCTGGGGATTTTAACCCATACTTTCACATTTGTACAGTAACTGCTTTACCGGTCCCTATTTAGGAAGTTTCAAATCTTCATAGCTTGGGGTTACAGCATGGCTTTTGTAAACCAGGAATCACACACTCTGTTCTCACTCAGACCTTTCCTACACATTTCAGAGTACAACGGGGGTGTTAAGAATGAAGACACAGCAGCCATGTTATTTGAGTCAGATCCTGGATCTCCATTACAGCTGCTGTTCTACAATAAAGACTCCCAAGTCCCTTGCCAGTCTTTGCTCGTCTCTCTGCAATATGGGAATAGATGGCTAACTCCTAAAGCGTTGTTTGAGGACATGAGAGGCAACACACACCAAGCATTTGGTCAGCTGACTGCATGTGTTTCACTATGATGGTCATCTCAAGCCCCTTCTGTAATGACCTCTGTAGTTACCTTCTGAGTTTGGGGCTCTTTCACCCCTCCTATTTCACAGATATGTTAACATTTGCAGAACAGCACTTACTTGCTTAAAGTGATAATTGACTGTGCATGGTGGTGCAGTCCTGTAAGCCAGCATATAGGAGCCAGGGTCAGGAATATGACTGTAAGTCAAGACTATGCTGAGCTATACAGGGAGTTCCAGGCCAGCCAAGACTGCATAGGGAAACCTTGCTTCAGGAAATATTTTTAAATCACATTTCAAGAATTTTATTTATCAAGCATGGTGGCTCACATCTGTAACCCCAGCACTGAGACTGAGTATATAGATTGCTCTGATATCAAGATTACATACAGAGTTCCAAGCCAGTTTTGAATTCAATGTGACACCCTATCTCTAAACACCTTTTAAAAAATAAGAGCTTTTGTTGAGCAAGCCAGAATAGAATACTACTCTTTAGCACAGACAGAACTAGAACACGCTTCTTTCCAAACCTCAGAGCACTGCCTTCCCCAGGAAATACTCAGTTCACTGTGTACATTCATGCTTGTATTCACTTTGTGAACTGCTTCTATATTATATAGGCTTCTTGAGTAAGGATTTATATCATATCTTGATTGCTTGGCACCATTCCTAGCACACAGTAAACAAATCAAAGTGATCAAAATCTTTGCACAGAAAAGCTCTTTAAAATGTTGCACAGACACTGACAGCCAGTTGTTTCGTTCTCAGGGACTTAGCTGAGTGCAGTCACTGAGAGAGAGGGTTTTGGAGCCAGAGTAAGGGCTCAAAATGCATATCTGCCAGGAAGACACTGCTTTGGTGCCTATTTAACATATCAAAGCGACCTGGCCTCCAGTTCTCCCACCCTCCCTCAGTGCCTACCTGTTGTTGGGCAAAGCAAGAAAAAATGGAGGTCTCTGTAAAGGAAAAAATATTCTACCTTTGTATGTCAGTGTAAGTTCACAAGGTAGTCTCTCCCCCTCTGTGCACATAGCATACATGACTGGCTCTGCTCCTCTGATGAAGCTCTGATGAAGACTATAAAGCACATGCAGAGCCTACTGCACTCGCAAGTGTTAACAGTTAGAGGTAATTTTTTTTTTGTAATTTGTTGAACACATAATGAAACCCAACACAATAGCTATTAAAGATAGATTTTTTTTGTTGCCTGAAACTTCTCTGAAGGAATCATGTCTACAATTTAATTATGCATATGAATATTTTGTTTGCATATATGTATGCTCACCGTGTGGGTGCCTGGTGCTGCAGAAGTCAGAAGAAAACTTTGGAATTACAGATGGCCGTGATCTGCCTGATATGCATGCTAGGAACCAAACTAAAAGAGCAGCGAGTGCTCTTAACTGCTGCTCCATCTCTCCAGCACATAAGGTATTTTTTTAATAATAAAAATTAATAGACTAACTTAAATTTTTTTCAACAGGTTTACTCCAATGACAGCCAAAGTTCTGAGAACTAAGACAATATGAAATTAAAGAGACTAGTATAATGTTAATTGTTAACTTTTAAAATTAGTGATATTATGCAGTAACAAACTGAATTGCTTATATTTTAATTGTGCAATATTATTTCTATGAGCCACTGATGAAGACAAGACAAAAACTGAGAGTAGATAGAGATCATGTCCTGCTTAGAGAGTTAAAGAGAGGATGGGCATGACTTCACTAGGAGAAGAAATAAAGGAGGGAAGCAGTGTCTCCTGAACACCTAAAACAGGATAAATTTATTTTAGGTGATGAACTCTGTCCATTCACACTTTTGGTCATGTAATAAGTGGTCAGCACATAAATGACTAAACCAGGACACTGACTGGCAGGTCAAAAACTCTCCCTTCAGGCATGATGTTATGTAGTTTATTTAGAAAAATACCTAAATGTCTCCTGGATATAGGATATTAGAGACAGCAGCAGGCCGTTCAGCAGCATCAAAGTACACCCCATGGATACACGTGCCCAGACTAAAAGGCCAGAAATCCTGAGCCATCTGCTGGAGCACAGCTTTGTTCTCACCCCTTGCTTTTGATTAAGGGATCACAAACTGACTGTTATTAATACCATAAGTTCAACTTTGTTGGCCATTACACAATTGGCACCATACAGACAACCTGCCCACTTTTTAAGCATGACATTTGAGTTAATATCCTGTCCTTTGGCCAAGACACACTGTACTAAAAATTACTGGAATCTGAAGGCAGCAGAAGTTCAGCAATCAAGCCTTGATTCCTGATTGCTATCACTCAAAGCTCACAGTGAAGAGGTCTATCTGCATTATCAGTATACAGCAGCAGAGTAGGCTCATCACCAGATCACCCTAGACTGCATTCCAGCATGATGCTGAGACACCCAGGAGAAACAAGAAACAATCTACACTTACCCCACCAGATTCCCCAAATCTTTTGTATTCACTAGATTCCATTGGCATTCTCCCAGCAGAGCATATTCCATTCAAAGTTGGGTGTGGGTATAATGTTCTTGTGGAATGTATACAATCTACCCTTGTTCATTCACATGCTGATTTCTCTACCCCACTATCTTGTTTCAATCTGGACATTGCATTGTGATGCTTATTCTAAGCATCGCCTATCTCAAGTTACTGTAAACATGATACCTTTTGTTCTCTTTATTGCCAATAAAACAACCAGTGGGTGCTGAGCAATGAAAAGAATAGAGTTGGCCATCCTGGTCCAGAGGGGAGGAGAAATGAAGTGGGAGGAAAGGTTGGGAGAGAGATCTGAGAGGGGAGGAACTGGAAACACCAGGAGAGATGAACCAGACCTAAGGTCTGACTAAAAAGCAAAAATAATATGGGAAATCTGAATGGGATGAAGCTATGTGGGCTTGGAGGTTTAGGATGGAATAACTATTGCCCAGGTTTGTGCTCTAGGTTGATTAAATAAATCCTAGTCTCTGTATGGTGATTTGGGTAAACAGCTAGTTTAGGAATAACCACTGTTTAAAAGATTAAGCAATAATAAATGTTAATAATCATCAACAGTTGGGTCTTAGAGTAAAAATTGTACCTCTTCCTTGTTTAATTTTTAGAAGCAGTCTTTGAAAACTTACTACATATGTAACACCTTGTTAGACATACTACAAAGTCATTGAGACATTCTTATCCTCAAAACGTTATAGTCTAAGGAAAGAGAAAACACACTAACATGAACTGGACACAGACATGGCACCATCTTGTCACAAAAGCATTCATAAAGGACCATGCTAGAGTGAATGACTCATTCATCAAAGAACCCACAGTGCAATGCAAGCATGAAGAGTTCCTATCACTCACGGAAAAGTCTTTATTCTGTTGTTACAAGTCTAGGAATATGCAAGAAACATAAAAGCTAAAGGTCTTTTCTAACCACCAAACACCAAAGCTGAACTACAGAGAAGGCTGAAGGGAAGGAAATCTTTCAAGGAACATAATTTGTCTAAGAGCAAATGTCGACCTGTAAGTAGCAACTCAGGGAGGGCTTATGTGTCCGCCTTGCAAAAGCATGTGATTATGGTCCGTGGAGTCTAGACAAACATAATGTGGGAGTGAAAAGATGGCTCAGAGTTAGGAGCACTGAGTGTTTTTCTAAGAGGATGAAGGTTCAATTCCCAGCACCCACATGGCGGCTACCAACCATCAGTTACTCCAGTTCGAGGAAATGTGATGCCCTCTTATGGCTTATGCAGGCACTGCACACACATAATGCACAAACATACATGATGAAGTAGGAAGAAGCCATCAATAGTAATCTGTTTCACACTTACAATATTCAGATGCTAAATGAACAAACACTAATTTACAACTATTAAAAAGGAATAAAGTTATTATCCTGGAGGAGATTTCTATGTGTTTTAAGGTAATAAGAGTCTTTGGGTTTTGTTTGTTTGTTTGTTTGTTTTTGTCATATGTAGTCATGAGGCCTTGAAAATGACACATGAGGTTTGTGCTCACAAACCTCCATGTTCTTTCCATGCTCTTATCCTCCCTTCTCTTAGACCACTAAAGGCAGCATGTGTGCCAATGTCTGGGGAAATTATGATACTAAGGAGACTCAGGGCACTTTATTTTACTTTGTCCTTTTAACTTTTTTTAACCAAAGAATTACAACTATGAGACACACAGCTGTTTTCACACAAAACCCAAAAGGGGAAAGTAACATTGTCCTTCAGATATCAAACTATACATGCCTCTACAAACTGAGACAGAATTCTCATGATTTGAGATCACTAGCAATCATCTTTTTCTTTTCCTTTCCCTCAAACAAAGCCACACAGTCTACCACAAAAAGTGTTTGAAACTGAAATCTGCAAATGTCTAAAATAAAAAGCAATCATTTTGTCCCCTGGTGCAATCTGATACCAATTGCCTCCAACAAGGCCCACAGCACAGTTTTAAACACAGAGGACACAGGACCAAGGGCCATTAAACAACCTAGATGATTAGACAAAATACACATTACCCATTCTGCAATACTTAAACACTAAAACAACAATGCTTGCAGTGTTTATCTAACTCAGAGTCAGAAAGAAAAAAATCAAAACAAAAGCCAGAAATATCATTAAACGAGAGTAGATTGAAACTTGTTATGAAAGGAAGAAGAAAGGAAGAAAGAAAGGGAGAAAGGAAGGAAGGGAGGAAGGAAGGAAGGAGAGAGAGAGAAAGAAAAAAGAAAGAAAGAAAGAAAGAAAGAAAGAAAGAAAGAAAGAAAGAAAGAAAGAAAGAAAGAAAGAAAGAAAAACTGAGATACACAATTACTGTTTTCACTCCTCTGCCCTACTCAGGTCCTTTGTGCCCTTGAAAAGTCACTTTGCCTCTCTGGATCTCATTCTCCTCTGTGAAATTAAGAGGTTAGAGTAGATAATATTTACAGTGGTGAACAGCTGTATGATGTAACACGAGGGAGTTACAAGGTCCGGTGTCTAATAGCAGCTCTGTCATGAAATGTTAGGCAAAACATTTAACCTTCTTTGAGCCCCAGAATTCCTCATCTATTAAATGGAGACAAAATCATCTGCTCTGCTTCTTTTACGGAGCTGAAAATGAGCACACTGAAAGGGACTAGCACACTATATATGTGATACAAACCACATGAACTAGAATCACATGATCATTTTTAAAACTTCCAGAAACATCCAATGAAAAAAATCTTTGACGGTTTCTACAATCAAGGACCATGTGTGGATGTGGCCTGGAACCCCTGCTCAGATGGGGCCCATGATAGCTCGGTGTCA
>CM053761.1:34066664-34085306 GCA_028658305.1 Pachyuromys duprasi | reverse complement strand
CCAGCCCTGAGGAGACAGGATAAGCTGGGGTTGGATAGAAGGGGAGGAGGTCCTCCCCTGTTGGTGGACTTGGAGGGGGCGGGGAGGAGGGAGATGAGGGAGGGAGTGGGAGGGTAGGAGGGAATGAGGGAGGGGGCTACGCCTGGGATTCAAAGTACCTAACCTGTGATTGATATAAAAATAAATAAATTTTAAAAAAATCTTTGTTCTTTTTCTCAATTACCCCAGGATTACTCCATGGCCATGAGCAAACTTGGCTCTGAGGATTGATAGAATGGCTGAAAAGTCAATTTCATGAGGTAGTGTGACTCGGAAGACGTCAGACACCGGTGTTCCATGTGACCTCAGGGGAGGTACACTGAGCTGGGCAAACCTTGATGCAGAACATTCACTGAGTGCTCACTAGGCACTATGTTTCAACCATTCCTTCAGTCACATGTCACCATAGATAATGCCCAGCCATCTCACGGATGAAATGGCTGAAACTTAATGGTATGAGTCTTGCTTACTCCCCAGTGCTCAGGTATATGCAGGCAGTCTCTTCCAGAGTCCATACCCTTCACCTCTGAACAGAAGTTCTCAGCTGTTTTAGGTTTAGAACTCTTAAAAAATAAGTGAGGGTCTCTAAAGCATGGTAAGTGTTCTATCTGTCTGTGTTTACAGTATTAAAATTTTAAAGTGTTACTGAAAGTCTACAGACCTAAAGAAGCTAAACAACTAGGAGAACCCTAGGGATGATGCTTAATTCTCATTCAGAAGGGAAAACAGGATAGATACCAGAAGCAGTAGAAGAGAAGGAACAGGATGGGAGCCTGCCACAGATGTCCTCTGAAAGACTCCATCCAGCAGGGGATCAAAGCAGAAGCAGAGACTCACACACAAGTTTTGGGCAGGGCGAAGGGAGTCTTATGGAAGAAGGGGGACACAGAAGGACCTGGAGGGAACAGGAGCCCCACAAGAAGACTAACAAAGACAAAAAAATGGTACTAGGAGGCCAGCAGAGACTAATGCATCAACCAAAGACTGTGCATACAGAAGACATAGACCTCTGCTCAAATGTAGCCCATAGACAGGTCACTGTCCATGTGAGTTCCCTAGTAAGGGGAAAAGAGACAGTCTCTGACATGAGCTTGGTTGCCTGCTCCTTGATCACTTCTCCCTGGTGGGGTGACATAGGCAGTCCACAGAGGAAGAGGATCCAAGCAGTCCTGATGGGACCTGATAGGTTAGGGTCAGACAGTAGGGGAGGACTTCCCAATCAGTGGAAGAGGGAAGAGGTATAGGGGAGGAAGAGGGAGAAAGGGTGGGACTGGGAGAAGATGAGGGAGGGGGCTACAACTGGGCTACAAAGTGAATAAATTATAAATAATAAGAATAGTAAATTAAAATTATGTGAGCTGAAGAGGTGACCCAGCAGTCAAGGCAACACTCAGCTCTTCAGAGGACCCCAGTTCAATTCTGAGCACCCATGTAAGGCAGCTTAGGATTGTGTGTCACACCGACTTCAGATACCTGTATTCACATATGCATACCTCCACACACAAAATTTTTTAATTCAAATTGAGAAAAAATTAAAATATATTAATTCATTTGAAAATAATATTAGAGAAGAGGGAGGGAGGGCAGGATTGGGAGGGGGATACAGCTGGGATACAAAGTGAATAAACTGTAATAAAAAATATCTATGTATTCAGCTAGGTGTGGTGTCCCATGCCCATGCTCAAATGTCCCAGCATTTGAAAGACAAAGGCAGGCAGGTACATGTGAGGCTAAGCTTGACTTCCAGTCCAAGAAGGGCTGGAACATTTGTAAGACCTTGACTCAAAAAAAATTTTTATGTATATATATATATATCCCAATGTAAAACAGTGGGATGAATGAGTCCTCTTTGTTTTACAGGTTTCTTTAAGGTCTTTTTTTTAAGTGAAGGGTAAAGAAGTGACAATTGCTTCCCCAATGCAAGCCTAGTTCCAGGAAGATAACTCATTACATAAACAACTAGGAGAAAACCTTCAAGAAGACAATAATTATACCAGTGTCATTTTAACATTTATCTGGTAAACACCTAAACTTCTAAATTAGAAGGTCACCATATTTAGTGAGTGAAATGGAATAATAATCATAATGAGGTTCTAAATTGCATTTTATACTTCAGTGATAATCCCGGACAAATCAGCTGTTACTAGCAATTACTGATAATTTATTTTTATGAACAGCTTGAATAAGTTTCTAAGGGGAAATTAATGATGGGGAGCTTGTCTTGGAAAAATGCATGTGCCTATATAATTCAGAGAAGGTAGAATGCAAACCTTCCCCACCAAACAGTTGGTGTGTATTCATCTGATAAATGTCCATTCCTGACACACAGTAATGTACTTCTGCCTTCAGTGCCCTTAGCTCCTTTCTTAGGAAAGACAGTCAATAAATGAAAATCTCCGGTTGATGTTCCCAATTGGATTCCCCACCTGCATGCATCAGTATGGGAAGAGAAAAATCACAAAGAAAACCAAACAATAAAAACTGTCAAAGGAATGGAGATGACCTGAGTGAGTGATGGGTGAGTGGGAATAGCCAGGCAAATGTACTCTGATTTTAAGTAGTTCCCAATGCACCAATGGCTCTCAGCTGGATATGTGTGACAGAGGATGCTTGTGTGTGCTGTCACTCTATGGTCATGATTCACATTAGCATATTTTGATAACAACATGAACTGTAGAGTATGTGTGCTCTCCCCTAGTGTCTTCAGAAATTCCTTGTTTTTGTTTAAAGTGGAAAAGCACAAGGAGCTAGGCATTCCAGTGGTAGGACATAGAATTCTCATGGGGGTAAACTTAACTCTGTCTCCTTTGGTAAAGTAATTTTCCCTAAAACAGATAGTTTCCCTTCAATAAGTAATTATTCAGGAATTTGTCACACTCTCTGCAATATGACCTCATGCTGTTCTTTATTTATTCCACAACCCCTTCTATTATACAGCCATACATATTCCTGCAATTCCAAAGTTTATGAATGATTAACTGAATCACCGAATAAGAACTCAACAAAGAAAGAATGACAGGTTAATCATAAATTGAAAGAAGAGAAATTATAAAAGCCCCAAACTCAGTTAACACTTACAACTTTTTTCCAACCCTCACAACAAAATTTCATTTTTCCAACCACTTGATTGCATGATAGTATGTAACTCTCTTTGGAAAAAAAATCCCATTTCCACCTATGGTCTTTCAATTTTAGTAATTAAGTCTTTCCCTCACCACTCCTGTAGTCTGAGGATAGCACCCTTCTTTCAAGACATTAGCTACATTGTCATTATACATTATGTGTATATTCCTTTCACATTAAGACTGCCTTAAATCCATAAACCATGAGTTCCATGAGCATAGTAACAACATATGATGTTTTTCATTCTCTATCCCCTGCACCAACCTACTTAGAGTGGCTATATCATCAATATTTATCAAATGAGAACAATAATGCATAGTCTATAATTCTGACATTATGCCTATAGAATATCTTCTCTACAATTGCCCTCTCTGAGTCTCATAAAATGCACTTTAATTCTTTGAAAATGATAGTAACTCCATAAATACAAAATTTATTATACCTTCCTAAATATACACACACCACCACCACCACCAGCAAGTATGTGATAAAGAAACGAGAGAGAAAGAGAAGCAGAATGGTTTGCGCATTATGAAGAAAGGCAGAACTGGAGACTCAAGGGTGGAGAAGAACAGCCTAATATAAGTAGCCTACCCTGCCACCTGAGTCCATGGTGATGTACTGTCCCATGATGCCACTAAGGGCCATGTCTGGGTCCATGGTCACACAGCAGGAGGGGTTTGTGTCAATGCGTATGGCTTATATTACCACCAAAGGCCATAAGACATCCCTGGTCTGGGCTGCCTCCTAGAAGCATGTTGATGTCTAAGAGTTGTACAGTGCAAAGCTGGCCTGGCCTCTCACTAGCTGCAGCACTCAGAGAGTGGGTCCTAACCACACATAGACAATAGTACTCTGTTACCTAGTAGAGCTGGCCCTGGTTGGGGAGGAGAGAGGGGGCATGATCAGAGGGATAGCTGGCCCTGTCACTCATCTGCCTTGTGGTAGCCAGCGAGGGAGAGATACAGCTTCCCACTCTGTCCCTCGCCACCTGTGGCAAGAAGAAGAGCTGGCCCCGGGGTCATTCGAGCAGGAGAGATGGCCCTGCCCCTACCAACTACAGCACTGGGTTAGCTAGCTGGGGCAGTGCTAGAGAGCTTGCCCTGGTAGTATGGGTGTGGGAGAGCTGGCCAGCTCAGCTCCCATCCAGGTCCAGATCCAGGGCTTTGAGTTGGCCCACCCCAACATCTACCCCATCTGTGAACTGCCACTGTACATGAAAAGGCTGGTCCTGCAGATCCAAAGCAGCAGGATCTCCATGGCTCAGGGCAACAACAGGATCCAATATTGATAGTGTAGCAGAAGCCAGAGGCCGCAAACCAGGCCATTGACTCATTGCAATGAACATTTGCAAGTAAAGTTGTATGATCAAAAAGGTGTATTGTATGACATACTGCAGCTTCTGTGAAGGGATCTTTTGTTCATTTTTTAATTTTTTTTTTAAATTTTATTTCTGTGGGTGAGGTTATAAAGGCAGAGGGCACAGGCGGAGGTATGGGGAAATAAGTGAGATTGGGAGGCATGATGTGAAATTCACAGAGAATAAGATAATTTTAAAAGATATAAAAATGTATGCATTAGAATAATCACATTGTGGATTGGTAAAATAAATGATGTATGCATATAAATGGAGGAAAAAAGAACTTCACTATAGCTTTCTGCATTTGGCCCACAGATTCTTTGATGGGCCTTGTTTTTATGTGCAAACTGAATTAATTCACTATCATCAGGTGTTATAGTATTGATAGAGAAAGCACCTACTTGCTAAAACCTTTCAGACAACCACAAATAGGACAAAGTCTTTTGTCATTTGAACAAAAATCAAAGTTTTACTGAAATTAACCAGCATGTTATAGAATCTAAAATTAATAATAATTATTATTATTATTCTGCCAGGATTGGCAGTTTGGCAGAACCATCTGCAATACATTCACTGGCAACAGAGTTGATTTAAAAGGCCCTTATTTGGAGCCATCTTAAATACAAGAAGACATCAGTTTCAAAGCCTATTCCAAAGTAATGTAATCTTTTAGGTGGTCCGACTTCATTGTCATGTTTGAGCTTTTTAAATAGGGAAACATCTTCAAGGGCTAGCAAACTAATTCCTGGCTTTCTCTCTCTCCGAAAGGAAAGCTACAATACACTTAGTCACTTCGTTATTCCGTTATCAATACTCTTCTCCCCAAGGGCCAAGTCAACACAGAGTAAAGAGACAGGTCAGAAACATGGCCTCTGGTACTTGACAGCTGTGACTACTTGGCCCAGTATATTGTATTGGCCAACTAACAATGATCAATTATTTAATGCTCTTTCAGGGCTGCTTGGTTGTTTGTGCTGGTCCACAGCTCTCTACTACTGACTCCTTTGAAAACCATTGCCACCTCATCTAAAATTGGGGTTCTATTCCAGAACAACAGAAAGTGCCAAGCATTTGCATTTGTCCTTTTACACATTCTCATAGGTGCCCTTCTCCATCCTGAAATTCTCAGGAATTTTTCACCTGAGCTCTACTGTCTGGGAAATAATTGCAGTTACTGCCCTGTTTTCTTCTCTGTTTCCTGAGGAGATAAATTCCATGACTTCAAAAATAAATAAGCACCAAAAGAAGGAAGTTCTTTAAACAAAATAAGTACAACTTGTATAGGCAAAAAAAAAAAAATCTGAGAAAAGACAAAGTAACTGTAGATATAGTTGGTGGTAGAGGGATTGCTTAGCACATACAAGGCCCCGGGTTCAATTCCCACTACTGAAAAAAGAAACCCAAAACAAACAAACACACAAAAATAACATGATAACAAATCACTTTCATTTGGTGAAAACAGAAAAGTCATTATTGAAAAGCTGGTAATTCAGGCCTTCAAGATAAGTAAGCTCGGTGAACATAGGGTGGCTGTCTACCTCATTTTACTCAACACAATGTTATCCTTCTAGTCAAAATAATTCAGAACTCTCTGTAAAAAGTGGGTGGGGATTGAAGAGATGGCTCAGAAGCTAAGATCACTTGCTGCTCTTACAGAAGATTCAGGTTCAGTTCCCTACACCCATAGTAAGCATCTTAACCTTCCCTGTTCTCCAAGGACACCAACACATAGCTATCATGCATCACACAGAAACATACATATAAAACAAAATTTAAAAATCTCTTAAAAATCAATAGATCCCCTTTAGTACCCTGAAGTATCTCAGGGTGAAAGATGCAGTTCTTATGGTAAAGGGGGTCATCCTGTACCCCCAGTCAAGAGTCTGCTAGTAACATATCGTAAATAGCCAGATATATGGCACTGCTCTTCTTGGTCCTAATGCCATCTGTTTACTTACAGGCAGCCACCATCACAGGGTGAACAGAGCACTAACATCAAAGAGAAACTTAGATATAAGTTGAGTCCAAGCCCTGAAATGGACTTCACCATTGTAGTAGTTGTTTTCCTTGTTGTTCTGACAACATAACTGATAAAGCAGCTTACGGGTTGATTTTGCCTCCCAGTTACAGGGCATGGTGCACAATGATGGGAAAAACATGGCAGCCAGGGCTCGAATAAGTGGTCCTGTTGTATCCATACTCAAAAAACAAAAAAGAAAAAAAAAGAAAGGAGAAAGAAAGAAAGAAAAAAGAAAGAAAGAAAGAAAGAAAGAAAGAAAGAAAGAAAGAAAGAAAGAAAGAAAGAAAGAAAGAAAGAAAGAAAGAGAAAAAGAAAGGAAGAAAGAGTAGAAAGAGTACTCCATTTGCTTTTTCCTTCTTGTTCAGTAAAGGACCTCAGATTGCAAATAGTGGGGGTCCATATTCAGGGTGACTCTTTCTACTCAATGAACCTAATCCTGAAACTTCCCTCACAGGCATGCCCAGAAGTTTGTTCCCATTGTGGCTCTAAATCCTATTGATCTAAATCCAAGGTCAATCATTCCAATCACAGAACCCCACTGGGAGGACATACTCATGGAACCAGCATTTCTACAGAGTATATGTCAAGAAACATAGGGTCCAGCTGTGACCAGCTAGTAATGGTGTCATAAAATATAGCATACTCTTCTGTGGCCCAGCAAGGCTGCTCCTCCTGAAGAGACCTGATAAGCTAGAGTTAGATGGAAGGAGAGGAGGTCGTCCCTATCAGTGGACTTGGAAAGGGGCAGGGAGGAGATGAGGGAGGGAAGGGGGGAATAATAGGGAGGGAATGTGGGAGGGGGCTACGGATGGGATACAAAGTGCATAACCTGTGATTAATATAAAATAAAAATGTTAAAAAATATATAGCATACTGAATGAAGTATTGACCTAATTAGCAAGCGTCTGGAATCATTTTGGGTTGCAAAATGTGAAACTTTTTACAATGTGAAGGTGCTCAAATCATCACCGTTCTAATTAAATGAATTCATAGTTTCATGAATTTGTGTTCTCAGTACCACTGTTCCATTAATTTTTTAAAATATAAACATTAATATATAATTTTATTTTATAGACTGTTTTCAACCTGTCTTTGTTTTTCAAGATATCATAAAATTCAAGAAAAGATTTAAAATAAAAAATGAGAAAATATTCAGAGGCAGGTGGATCACTGTAAGTTCGAGACCAGCCTGGTCTACAAAGTGAGTACAAGATATCCAAGACTACACAGAGAAACCCTGTCTTTAAAAACCAAAATAATAATAATAATAATAATATGTAACATTTTTAAAATACAACTTTCAAAACTATTGCTGGTATCTTCAAAGAAATAATCATTAGAAAAACTAATGGTTTTAGATGGTTATATAGATGTAGGTTCTTCAAGCTTTTCATTTCAAAATCTAGAATAGATGAATGGGTATGACCATGAGATACTACTAGAAACAGAAAAAATGATGTTCTGTTTTCTCGTTGAGAGGGTTATTGCTCAACCCACCTCTACGAATGCAAATACTAGAAACCTTATGGCTGCCGAAAACCTAGTGCTTTTTAGAGTTTCCTTTGAAAGCTTTGAAGAATGAGATTGATGATAGAATCCCTAATGTCTCTTTTTTTTTCATAATCCATACCACAAAAAGATTTAAGAGCTAAGCCAGAAAATATCAAACGACTTGTTCAGAAGCGTACAAGGACAAACACTGATGTTTTCTCACCAACTTAAAGCACTATGATTTTTATGAAAAGGTAAAATGAGATGTGACCAGCAGCATGTCTGCTAAAAGGTGCCTTTACACCAGCCACCAGAAGCAGATCAATATAAAATAAATTCATACTTCTGACTGCTTGAAGGGGAAAAAAAGGCCCTCACAGATCTATAGTGCATTGAAGAAAAACGGTGTTAGCAAATAATGAATACAAAGCTGGTCCTAGTGACCCCCAAGCCTACAAAAATCAAACACGTTTTTATGTAACTTTATTATTCCTTACTTAGAGCTAGTGGTAGACAATCCAGACATCCACAGAATAAGGGAAAGATAAAAAGTTTTTCTCTGCATCATTCTAAGACCTAACTTGACCATAAAGATGCATTTTAGTGATTAAATTCTCCTCATTCTGCCTTTAGTGGTAGAAATTGTATAACCACTAGGAAATAGAAAAATGAGACATTTAACTGCATCAGGGGCTGTACTGATCATAGTATGGATAGATCATAGTATGGCAGAGCCCACACTTAGAATTCATATGAACAGGGTGTCTTTAGTTTGCGATGTTTGATGATCTTTTAAGTGGCTTCATTTTACTCATTACACTGAGCTTCTCGGTGACCTTATGAGATAATCAAAGGAGATAACACAATATCCAAATACAGGGGGTAGCAAAGCATCCCTAAGTTATTCATCATGACTAAGAAGATACAGCAAATGCAGGTGGGACTGCAGCCAACCATCCTTATTTTTTACCAGTCTTTCCCCAACTGACAAACAGGTACTCTACTTGCTTCTGCGTACTAATGATATTGCTAGCCTCTTTCACCCTGACTTCATTCTCTTTGTGTGGATGTGTGGATATGGGGATGTGTATGAAAGCACACATTTGTATGCAGGTATTCATGTAAATGTCGTATGTGTGGGCATATGCATGAAGGTTAGGGAACAACCTTGAATGTCTTTCCCTTGGAGCTCTCCACTTTTTATTTTTTTATTTTTTAAATGTTATCTATTTATTTTTATATTAATCACAGGTTATATATTTTGTATCCCAGTCATATCCCCCTTCCTCATTCCCCCCCCACTCTCCCCATCCCTCCCTCATCTCCCCCTTGCCCCCCTCCAAGTCCACTGATGGGGGAGGACCTCCTTCCCTTCCATCTGACCCTAGCTTATCTTGTCTCTTCAGGGCTGGCTGCAATGTCCTCTTCTGGGATCTAGCTAGGCTGTTCCTCCCAGGTGTGTGTGGGGAACTCTGTCATTGAGTTCATGACAGAAATAGTCCCTGTTCCCCTTACTAGGGTACCCAGTTTAACTGAGCTACCATGGGCCACATCTGAACAAGGGTTGTAGGTTATATCCATACATGGTCCTTGGTTGGAGAAAGCAGAATATCTCGCTGGATTGGGACTTACCCAGTAGGCTCTATTGGCTGACCAGCAAGTCATAGGCTCCATCTGCCCAATGCTAAGTGTACATGTCTTCCAGGTTGACTAAAGAGTTTGTCTAATTACTTAGAACATATAATAGAGCCATAAGGTCCTGGATCCAATCCCCAGCACTGAAGGAAAAATTAAATGTCTAGTTCAAGGCCATGAAAGTAGACTAGAGTTTCACCCATTCACTGAAGGAACTGAGGAAGGTTAGGCAGTTCATTATTTCCTTATGGCTCATGCCTTCTCTTCCAATTCACCATATATGCATTGTTTATTTTAATCAAGAAAGACAATTGACTCTTTAAGAAAACATGCCACAATCCCAGATCTCACCTTCTTCTGTCTCCAGCTCTTCTCCCACCCAAGACTTGAACTCCAGCAATCCATTAGATTGACAGTAGCTGATGGTCATGGCTTGGTGTGGCATACACAAAGGCAGACACACTCTCAAGGAATCTAGGGGCTGGCTTAAATGCAGTCTGCTGGTCTTGCTTGACCTGATGAACAATCTGCCTGTTGTTAAAAACAATAGCCATGAGTTTTTTCAGGCCTTTCAAGCCTCTCGCCTTTCAAAACAAAGCCACTGTCTAAATACTTAGACTAGCTTACCCATTCCTGTTCCTTGGGGTTGAGACTGCAAAAATATTCTTTGTCTAAAATATCTTCTCATCACTTTTATCTTTAATAATGTGCTTGACTGAGAAGTGCACAGTGAACATCCCATAGAAACTGATGCTCTCCTGCAGTGTTGCCCATTGCAGGTACTAAGATATTACACTGTACCAAGCCATTTATCAATCCTTCTTCTCTGAAGAGCACCAGAATTATGCACGATACTAAGCATAGCCACATTCACTAAGTCATCCAATGTCTTTGTCAAGGCTGGATCAGCACACACACATGTTTATGTCACGCATATATACAAGCATATATCACATATTAATATCTGTCAGGGCCTGAAAAATAATTGTTTCCACCTAAGGTTTATCTCACAGTTTTCCATTTTATTTCACAAAGGAGAATTCTTTAAAATATTTCTCTTGTACTCTTCTATCTCCTGACACCAGAAATGCCCTTTGTATGGCACTGATTGATGGATCTCAAAGGCAAAAGAAAACCGTCTCCTTGGAAAGCTATCTGGGTATCTAAATATACAGTGAGGTAGTTTTTTTGTGATAAATAGCCCATTTTATTCACAGCACTTTTCATCCCTGGAAATTGCATGATCATGCTAGCTATATATTGTTATAGGATTTCACTCTGAGATTTTGAGGATGTTTCTTCCATCTGCCAAGAGGCATGTGGTAGATAATTCATCCTTTGTGGTTTCAAACCAAAAGAGAGAAATATGTTAAAGATTAGAATTTCTAGAAAGAAAATGAAAGCAGCGTAAACTTACCTCCATGCACATGTCCGAGAGGAAACCACAAAAGAATTTCTGACAATTGCAATTTGTCTTTAATATGCCAACACACTGCTCACATTCAAGACTCATTAGCAAGTTTGTAACATTCATTTCACAGCAAATGTAGTGAGAGGGTATTTTTAACCCACTGATGAAACAAGGGTTTCAACCACTGCTGTCCTTAGCAAAGCAAAATTAAGCCTATATTTTCTACAGGCCTGAGATGGCCTAAAGAAACAGCCCTGTTATAGTCTCTGGGTAACAGTGACTTGAATGGCTTTTGCTCCCCTTCCACATCAGGTCTGTTAGGGGCTGATAACACCTCCTGAACTGTTCCTGTCTCCCCTACTTCTCGTACTGACAGCACATATGTACATATATGTATATATTCTGCCAGTGTTTCTTTACTTTTCTGCATGCAAATGCATCTTTATAATTTATATAACAATATTATAATATACCTATAGCACTGCTTTGAAGATGAGATGTAGCATATAAAGATTTTGTCTAGCTTCTGACACACACAAATGTCTTTGTTACTGTTTATATTTACTGAGAACACAGAGGTGAAAATGCTATCTCATTCACTGTATGACATCAAAGGAAGAGTGATAGAGAGAGAGGTAAAATAGAGATGTGTTCTCCCTAATTCCCACAGTTCAGGCCTCCTAAGAGACAACAACGCATTTTCTACAGTGTTCTTTATGTCACTCAGTAGGAATTCTCCCAGGCACATCTTTCTGACTTCAAGAATGAGACAGTCAGCTTGATAAAGATGTTCTAGTACCCCAGAAGCCAATATGAAGAGACAAAATCCTTCACTGATTCTCTTAGGTAGTGGTTGAGTCACATGGGCAGCACTATGCTAATGTGTGCATACAAGAAAAATGGGTTAAAGAGCAACTAAAGAATTTTATTTGCAATTTTCTCCTTCTGCCTTTGTTTTATTCAGAGCCAAACTTCTCAAAATATTTGCTTATGTCCCAACTTTTCAACTATCTTCCACCCGTGGTTGTATTGTCTTGATAAATAGCTGAGCACTACCATACCTGCAGAGTGCTGCAAAGTGGCTAACACATCAGCTATTCCTCATACTGGTAATAACAAATAAGCAGCATCACCGAGTGTCTTTGCTGTCTCCCAGGTACAGCTGCGCATTTATTTTTTGTTGTGTAGCGTATGCCGCTATTGCTATTCAGTAAGGTCTTTGTATGTTTATCTAGAGTCCATGTCTGTTGTTTGCTTCTCTGCTCTGTTTTCATTTGAAAATGGAGATCTGGTTCATTATTTTCTAGCCATAATTATTATGCCATTATCTTCCAGCCATAACTAAAGAAGTTTCTTTCATTCCTTTGAATTCATTGAACTTTGATACATTTTTTTTTCAGAGAGAAGTGCAAAATGTGAGTTTTACTGAAAATGGTTTTACTTCAAGTGTGGTTTGAATATAATGACTATGATGTATGTTCCTCAATAAGTATATACACTGGCACCAACTTGTCATTGCAAACATGATTCTGAAAGACAGGGAGCTTATGAGAAATGTGATAGGTTGTTGGGTGCTGAAAAACATTTATCTGGAAAGCCATGATAGGTCAGGGCCAAGGAGGACTTCAAGAAATACCCAGAACATCAGAGCATCTACACCAGTTGTTCTCAGTCTGTAGGTAGAAACCCCTTTGGAGGTCCCATATCAGATACCCTGCATATCAGATATTTACATTACAATTGAGAACAGTAGCAAAATTACAGTTATGAAGCAGCAATGAAATAATTTTATGGTTGGGGCTCACCACAAGATGAGGAACTATATTAAAGGATTACAGTGTTTGGAAGATTGAGAACCACTGCTCTAGACTAATGTCACTGCTTTGTAGATCCTTCAACCTACATGGAAGTAATGGCAAAATTCATCCCACCCTCATTCCTATAGCTCCCCCAGGGGCCAGGAAGGAATAAAGCATATTACCTACCTTCCTTGTCATTTACCAAAGCTTTCCTCACTGAGGACGTTCATTGCCTTCAAAGCTCATCTTGTCAAGGTCCAAACATGCAGAAAACTTCAGCTATAGTTTTCCAACAGCACTTACTATGTTTTTCATGGCATAACACTCTACATGGAATAATTATGGTTTTGGTTCATTTATTTGTGTGCCCTATCTATCCAATTATGTTTTACATATTACAAGAGCAAAGTCTATCATCTTTCATCCCTGCAATATCAGTATAGAATGTAGACATCTTTCAATAAGTTAACATGGATTAATTAATAGTAGGAAGGAAGTAGGTAGGGAATAAGAGAGAGGTAGGGGGCAGAGGGAGGGACCTCAATGACAAAGAGAAGGTAAGATTCTAAACTCACTGGACCATGGGGTAAAAATGTTGTTCATCAGACACTTGCAGAAGAGGGAGAACTCAGGGATGCTGGTCAAAAAGTAAAAAACTTCACTGAGATATAAATAAGGAATTCTCAAGGTTGGTTGCACAATGTTATAGTTCACGATAATATGCTGCGCATTTTTTTCTTAAAAGCAATGTCTTTATTAAACCTCTTCAATTTCACAGTTTCTGTGTATCATCTTTTTCTGAATAATACAGGAAGTAAATTTATGTTAGAATAGTAATAAGAATATATAAGAAAAAGGCCATACCTGAGATATATTTTGTAAGAAATAACACACTTACATGAAAGGCTTAAGAAAACAGAGTAGCTATGGTATGTTATGTCTATAATTCCTCTGGAGGCTGAGGCAGGAAGATTGTGATTTTTGAGGCCAGCCTGGGTTGTCTGGCAAGGCTCTATATCAAAATATTGAAAAATGAAGGAGAAAAAAATTAGAAAGGAAAAAAACACTTAAAATTCATTCCTAGATTTGTAAGCCTTACAATTTTGGGAAATGATGGCTCTGAAGGAAGTAGAGAGCTTATTTAAGGCCTACAGTACCATGACTATTTCAGTTTTCATATGAGTGTCTGTTTGGGAACAACAGTTTATTAGCATAAACTAATAAAATTGAAGTATCCACACTTCAACTGTGAACTACCAACCTCTTTTTCCAAAGAAATCTTTATTATGATTTTTAAATGCATGTTTAAAAAGTACTTTTTAGATTGTATAATCCTAAATCAAGGAAATTATTGTTCATAATATCACAACTGTAAAATTGCATGTGTTGTGCTTAATAAAAGACTAATCACACTATCTGCAGTTTACAAGTAAGTTTGTTTTTTTTATTTACTCAAAACTATGTTTTGTAGCAAATATTCATGTTGGTACATCTATATTGGTTTTATTTTTTTAACAGTTTTCAAACTACATGAATATTCCATGTTGTTCTTTGTTGCTCTGTCTACTGACTTTCCGTGCCATAAGTAACAGTCCAGGAATCCCCTCTGGGTAACTCCCACTATTAGAAATTTGCTAGCACTTCTGTGCACTATTAGGCCCAAAAGAAGTTAAATCATGACTTAAAAGAACTATGTATGGAGCATCAAAAAGGAATTCCAACATTAGCTATGTCCTGCCCACAAAGAAAAAAAGATCATGAAAGAAGTGGAGATAAAATGTAGTTCTCTTTATAGTGATATTTTCTTTCTTCTTCTATTTTCTCAGCCAGTGAATGAAAAATACCTCCTCGTTAGGCCCTATATTAGATACCCTTCAGAAAAGCTCTCTGGTATTCTTCCATTATATCAAAATGATACAGTAAGTAGGAACTTTTTACTGCATTACTGTATCTCTGTAAAAAGGTCTTAACTGGAATAACAAAGGAGAGTCACTCAAAAATAGTAAGCAGCATCCATAAGATGGGGACAATAGAAACGTATTTGTTGTGATTTTACTCTGTTTATATCACAGCCTATTCAACACCTGGAGAAATGAAGCCACTGAGGCAAAATGAAGGCTTGAAATTAATTTTTTTTGTCCCAATCAGACTCCCATGATATGAGGCAAAAGTGAGGCAGTGGAGAAGGGAAGATGCATTCTTCAGTTAACTATATATATCAAACTTACATGAGACTCAATCACTCCAGGCACTGGAAGAATTTCAAATTCACCCTGAGTCAACATGAGCTATATTTATTAGAGTTCTAATAATAAAGCTATATCATCAGGTGAAAAAATTATATATTTCCAGAAGGTAATGATTTTAGGACAAAGCAAAATATGGGGAAGAAGAAAAAAAAATCACATGTCCCGCAAACCCGTTCAGAAAGGTCAATATTACCCAGAGGGCTTTCTGGACTTTCATTTGTTTTCTGTTCTGCTATTTATTCAAGTTCATTCTTCTGTCAGCTCTTAATCATGATCCCAGTGAGATAAACAAAGGGACTGTGGGGATGAGCTACAGGCACTGCTGCCTCTGGTGTCTGAGTTTAGTCACTCTGTCTAAGAAGAAGGGGTAGGTTGTCCAGCAGCTAAAATGTATCAGATTTTCCCTCCAATCACTCAAAAAAACTGAATAAGGAAGATATTTTTCTGAGCTGTGCACAGAATTAGCCTCAGGAACAGAGGTTGTAATAGTAAAATAATAACTACCATTTGCAGAGATCTGTCATTTCATTGACTCCTCACAACACCCAAGAGAGGCAGCTATCTATCACATGAAGTTCACAGGGCTAACCAATGATGGAAAATTTATACATGACAAAGCTGAGACTGAACTGAGGAATTTCTGACTATTTCTTTAACCATATTTTTTTTCCTGCCTGGTTCTCGGGTAAGGGTTTAGTGGGTATCACTGCACCAAGGGCTTCCTGTGCTATACACCCCGGCTGCCTTCTAACTACCTGTCCAAATTGCCTGACCAATGTGGGGCCAACCAATCTCCCACAGGAGAAATAATTCTAAGTGTAAATATTAAGAACTGGACTTTTAAATCCTGGATTCAAAACAATTCTGTTCTTGTTTGATTCAACAAAGTAATTCAGAGGCAGAGAGAGAAGCATACAAGAGGGAAAGGTCAGAAAAGGAGGTTCAAGGAAGAGTAAACAACTTCTGGAATCACCCAAATGCCCAGCAAAAGAGAGATGAACTGTATATACGGCAAAAGCTACAACAGTGTTTTTTAGACCATAGATCATGGGTTGTAGATGTAGGCCAAAGGTAGAACACTTGCCTATCATGTTGGAGGTCATAGGTTCCATCCCCAGCACAATACAAATTAAAACACAAACTTCAATTCAGTTAGTCAAAGCCCATTTTTAATGAAACAATGAGAATGAAAATGGTTTGAAAAAAACTATTTTAGGATTTAGAGAGAAAATGAAAGTGATTCCTTGTGAGAGTAAGAATTAGCTCAATAAATTTTTACTCCTTAAATATGCACATGCATACGAATACGTGCACACACACATACACACACATTAAACATAAAATGAATTCCTAGTGTAGGCATGGGGTACAGTCTCTGAAATTCATGAGCATAAGCTATTATACATTCATTAAAATGCTCTGCAAGAAACTCTGGGTGTGCACAGTACTTTAAAGGAAAACTAGGTCACAAAGTAGTACAAATATGAAGACAGCAATTACTGAAGACAGAAATACACAGAGGTATTTGGTAGGGAATGCATGGGCAAGAAAACAGCCACTCTAAAGAAAGTGTTGGGATTATTGCTTCTTGTTTTATTTTTATCTATAACTTAAGACAAATAGATCTGTGCTACAATTAACTCCAGTTCAAACTTACATTAAACTCTGCCAATAGTTCTAGAAAGTACAATAAATCAGAATGCACTTCAAGCAAGCCAAAAGCAATCTACTAAGGAAACTCAGAAATGGAATTAGGATATACAAAACAGGTACATAAGACATGACTGTAGATGGAAAATAGTTACAGGACAAGGAACTTGCTTCTCTGCAGGAGGATAATCAATTGTTCATCTATCTATCTATTGTTCATGGGAATTATTCAGGATACCTGATTTTTTCTAGCAAAAAAAAAAAAGTTAGTATGGGTCATTAGTAGGTGGGTATAAAGAAGTTGCAGAGAAAGACACTTCTAGACAGTGGTGTGATACCTGGAGTTAATATCTTTCAGTACGTCTTTTCAATTCACATTGTTTTTCTTCCATGACTTTGCTTAAAATTACCTGCCTTGAGTGGGAAGCAGCATTGCCAGGCCACAGAGGAGGGCAGTCCAGCCAGTCCTGATGAGACCTGATAAGCTAGGGTCAGATGGAAGGGAAGGAGGGCCTCCCCTATCAGTGGACTTGGAGAGGGGCATAGAAGGAGAAGAGAGGGAGATCCAAGATGGCTGCCACGAGAGGACACTGTGTCTGAGGAGTAGGACAGCAGAAACAATGCAGCGACCAGAAGACTAAACTCTGGGACCTAAAACACCAGCATTTGGGATTGCCAGATGAACGGAACTCCTACGGTGAAAAAATCAAGTGGGAAAACCCTAGGGACACCCAGTTTTTCCCCGGAAAAATCTCTGGGTGACCAGTGGCTCACAGCTCTGATCTGAATGAGCAGCCACGCTGGGCGCCTGCAGCCGCCATAATAGACTGGATCACACAATCTCCCGGGCAGTCTGAGAAGGAAGTGGGTACCGTTTTCACTGACCTGCACACTGCGGGCACACACTACTCGGATCCACCAGCAAAAACCTTAATCCTTTTGTGAGTCCGCAGGCAAGTCTGGGAAGGACCCGGGTTCTGCTTCAACCCACTGGCTTATGGCAGACGCACACGATCGCCTCTGCCAGAACCACCTCAGACTGAGAGGGACAGGGGACCATTTTGACCAGACCACACACTGAGGGGGCACACTGCTTGGGGCCGCCAGCAAAAACCTCACTCCGTGTGTGTGTGTGTGTGTGTGTGTGTGTGTGTGTGTGTGTGTGTGTCCACGGGCCAGACAGAGAAGGCCACGGGCAAAATTTCAGACAGGCACTCGGCAACGCCTGCAGCAAACCCAAACCCACTGTATGTGCCCCAAATATCATCTCAGACCGTGGTGCACAGCCCCTGGCCCAGAAGGGGGCGCCAAATCTCCAGTCCAGGGGAGCGCCCTTAGCAGCAAGCCCAGGGTGGAGCACAGATCCCCCAGCTGACATCTCAAACCAGAACACTCAGACTCTAGCACAGAGTGAGGACTAAATCCTCCAGACCAGAGGGGTGACCAGCCTGCGGTGCTCACAGCTTCTAGCACAGAGCATGAAGATGGGCACACAGAGCCCACAACAGAGTTCAATTCAGACAACAGCACACACTAACAAACCACTGGAAATCCCTGATCTTCTTGAAGAATACTCCTGACACAAAACATTGACAGTTTCAGACTGAAGTACAGCCTTAAAGCACAAACAGCTCCTTGATTATATATAAACAAATGCCCAGAAATCGGTGAAAGAACTCACCCAACAAAAATCAGGACACCATGGCCCCACCAGAAACACCCAAAAGCAGTGGAGATTTTAATTCAGCGGAGACACAGGAAAATTATGTTAAAGCTTTGATTATGCAGATATTGGAGGAACAAAAGGAGAGACAAAAAGAGGAAATGAACAAGGCCCTCAAAGAAATGGAGAAGAAATTAACTGC
>CM053761.1:34018597-34066164 GCA_028658305.1 Pachyuromys duprasi | reverse complement strand
GTGGAGCTCTTGTTCTCCCCAAGTCTCAACAACCTCCCCCAGATCTATCATTACTTCTCGCCCTCTGCCAAAGTCTTGATGGCGAGTCTTAATATCTGCTCTGATACATCGCTACATTGACCCCCCCAGAGGTCCTGCTTGGCATGCTCCTGTCCTGTTGCTTGTTTTCTCCTCCACTCAATGTCCATCCCATTTGTTCATTCAAACAAGCATTGATCATACCAACGTGGGTCCTCCTTCCTCTATATCCTCTCTAGGTGTGTAGATTTCAGCTTGACCTTCCTATCCTATAGGTCTATATAAGTGAGTACATACCATATGTTTCTTTCTGCTTTTGGGATACCTCACTCAGGATGATAGTTTCAAGGTCCCACCATTTGCCTGCGAATTTCATGATTTCCTCCTTTTTAATTGCTGAGTAGTATTCCATTGTGTAAAAGTACCACAATTTCTGTATCCATTCCTCAACTGAGGGACATCTGGGTTGTTTCCAGGTTCTGCTTATTACAAATAAAGCAGCCACGAACATAGTTGAGCAAATGTCCTTGTTGTGTACTTGAGCATCTTTTGGGTATATGCCTAAGAGTGAAGACCCAGCTTTTAATAAACCTATTTTGAGGGACACTTCATTTTAGAAGCATAACAAACACCTTATGTTTTATTATAAATATACCAAGTGACTGAACTAAAGACTAGTGAGTACCTGAAAGTGGAATCACTTCAGGAAGTTACTTCAGCTGGTCTAGAGTTATGCTGGGTGGGGAGAAACTGAACTGGACTGCACCATGTGGAAGGGGACCAACATGAAGTGTTTAGATTCTTTCTTAAAATTATACAACATGGAGATATTTAAGAAATCATAGAACCTAGTTCGTGCTTGTACACATACAAATTCAATTCACAAACAAAAATGTCAATGCCACTTTAAAACATTTCCATTTATTTAAAACATGTAGCCTTTTTAAGAGGAAAAAAAATCAAGTATTCCTTGGATTGACTGTTCATTTATTTCCCTGTTGAAGTTCTCATTCTGTTTTAGCTAACAGCAGTCTTTCCATCTTGGAGTCTTTTTTTTTTTTTTTTTTTTTTGCAGTTAGTAGAAGTTACTCATTGGAAACCCCAAGTAAGGTTTCCCCTCTTGAGTTTTAATTTTTTGTATGAGCGAAGTTCACAATCTGAATTTAAAAAAACAAAAACAAACAAACAAACAAACAAAAAATAGTGCTGGTCGAGATCCCTGCCCTCAACATGTCCGAATTCAGAAGTCACAAGGAACTACCGTGGGTCAGTACAATTCTCCAGACACAGTCTCTCTGTCCTGACAGCCTCTGCACATTCCCAGGCCCGAAGACTGAGGAGCAGAGTCGGGGATCCCAGCTCCAGAACTCCCACCTTGCCAGGATTAAGGGAGTAAATCTGTAATCTAATATTCTGATAAGGGAGTCTCATGTTTTACTAAGAATACCTTGATGATAAAATTTTCTAGACACAAACCTTTTTTGTTTTTCCAAAAACTACGGTGTTATTGCTTATCTCACTGCTATGGCAGAACACCCAACTAATGCAGTTTAAGGAAGAAGGGGTTTATTTTTGCTTGCTGTTGGAGGGGGCACAGGACACAGGGAAAGCTGTGGCCATGGGATGGGGTGAAGCAGCTGCTCACATTGCAACTGCAGTCGGGAAACAAAGAGAAATGATATCAATACACTTCACTCTCTCCGTGTTTATAAATCTCTGGCTGCAGCCCATGGGATGGTGGTCCTCGATATATTCAGGATGGATCTGTCTCCTCAGTTTAACCCTTCTGGAAACCCATTAACAGATATATCCAGATGTGTGTTGTCATGGTGATTCTAAATTCAGTGATGTTGGCAGTGAATATTAACTATAGCGACACCACCCTTTGTTATTTGATGTCCAAGTGCATCATGTTAAATTGTAACATTCTACTCATGACCCCTGAGGTCTCATTTTCATCTCCTAATATAACATATATCTAGCTTATCTCCAAAACTCCCCATAATTTTTAACCCTCGCCCTATTCAAAAGCTCAAGATCAAATCACTTCTGAAACCCTGTGCAATCTCTTAACTGACAGCCTCTATTTTAAAAAAAAAAAGTTATATATTTGCACTACAAATTAGTATAAAATAAACCTGGCCATTCCAAAGAGGAGTAATAAAGGAATAGAAAAAAAAATCAAAGCAAGATTAAAACTCAGCAGAGCACATCCAGCAGCTGCATAATCATAGCATTTGGAACCTGTGATGGAATCACTTGGGCTCCTACAGCCTTGGACAGCACCATCTTACTGGCTCTGCTATTCCCAGCGCATAGTCTCTGTCTTAGGCAAGCTCTGCTCCATATCGACAGCATCCCTCAGCAGATGTCCCATAGTCCTCCAACATCCTGCAGTTCTCCATTACAGCCAAGGCTTTACTTCCACTCCTCCATGCAAGAAATCCTTTTCCTTCAAGAAATCCGACCATGTCACACATTGCCTGGCCTCAGCAGCTCTCTGTTAGCTTGGCACAAGCCGAAGTGATCCTCTTACCCTTACATCTTTCATACCTACAAAGCCAGTGTCATCCATACAACACTGCCAAGTTCTGCTATCAGCTCCAGATGTATCCTGGACTTCCAGGACCACAGCTACAAATGTGGTCTATGTGACTTTGGGGTTGATTCTAGCAAAATGCTTTCAAACAGGGAGCCTCTCCAGTGGTGTCCTCATTTCAGGCTCTTTCTTTCCAAATGTATTTGTAGTTTTATAAACCAGAGTCTTCAATGTGCAGGATTTTGCCTTCAGGGCTCTTTCCTAGTACAGAGGGCAATGTTTCTTCTTAATGACATTATTCTCTCCTTTTCAAAAAGATTCATTTTTTATTGTTTTATCTGTATAAGTAGTTTGTTTTTGGGTATATATGTCCACTGCATGTATACAGTGTCTGCAGTAACTGGAAGATGGAAATAGATCCCTGTAACTGGAATTATGGAGAGTCGTGAGCTGTTATACGGGTAACAGGAACTGATGCCAGGTCCTCTCCAAAATCAGCAAGTGCTCTTAACCACTGAGCCAACTCTTCAGAACTGACGTGAATAATTACTGCTGCCTTTTATGTACCCTTCTTGTCCACACTCCTTTCCTCACCAAGGAACACATTTTTCACATTTTTTCTGCTGTTTTCTGCCCTCTGTTTCTATAAACCTGCTGAGAAACCCCACCACACCCTGAATGCTATGCTCTCTTGAAATCTGTCCTGCCAAAAAGTTCAGCCAATATTAATCCTGCCTCAGTCAAACTTTGGCAGAATGCAGCAGATTTTATGACAGTTAAAATACCAATGGCTCCTGAGTGAGGTATCCCAAAAGCAGAAATATGAACATGGTATATAATCACTTATATAGACCTATAAGATAGGATAAAAATACAGAAATCTATACACCTAAAGAAGATAAACAAGAAAGAGGATCTGGGGTAAGAGGGTTAATCCTCACTTAGAAAGTCAAATTGGATGGATATATTGGATGTAGGAGAAAACAAGTCGCAGGACAAGAGTCGGCCACAGAGGGCCTCGAAAACACTCTTCCTAGCAGTGTATCAAAGCAAATATTAAGAAACATAACGAACCCTCTGCCAGAGTGCAGGGAATCATATGAAAGAAGGGGGAGTTAGAATGACCTGGAGAGGTCAGGAGCTCCGCAAGAACCAAATATATCAGGGCACAGGGGTCTTTTATGAGACTGTCTCTCCAACCAAGGACCATGTATGGTTATAACCTAGAACCCCTGCTTGTATGTAGCAAATGGTAGCTCAATTCCCAAGTGGGTATACCAGTAAGGGGAACAGGGACTATTTTGGACATGAACTCAATGGCTGGCTCTTCGACCTCCCCGCCCCTCCCTCCCCCGCCCCAGGGAGGAGCAGCCTTGCTAGGACACAGAAGAGGACATTGCAGCCATTCCCAAAGAGACCTGATAAGCTAGAGTTAGATGGAAGGGGAGGAGGTCCTCCCCTATCAGTGGACTTGGAAAGGGGCAGGAAGGAGATGAGGGAGGGAAGGGGGGAATAATAGGGAGGGAATGCGGGAGGGGGCTACAGCTGGGATACAAAGTACATAACCTGTGATTAATATAAAATAAAAATGAAAAAAAAGAACTACAAAGTGAAAAAAAAGAAAAAAAAGGATGTTTATATTTGAGCACAATTAAGGAAATGCAATTTTTTTAGAATATTGTAAGCATCCACAAATGATATTTACATTTTCATATCACCTTGCAGAAAGGTAATAATACCATACTTCTGCCCACGTTAAATGAGTACTCCACAGTGAACTGGGACTAATGACTACTTCAATACTTATAAATTTAAAATGTTTCTTCTAATTGATAGATAAATAAGCTTTGGTTGTCACTTTGGATAAACTATATTGACCAGAAACAAATTATTTATTGTAAAAAAAAGTACCAATGGCTTCTAACCTAGCTCCCAATAATGTCTTTATTTCCCATTTGAAACCTCATGACCAGGAAACACACTGTCATCATTTGTCACAACATTTTTGTCTTCAAAATTCCTACCAGGATTGTCCAAGATCCTATTATAACATCCAAGAGCTTCTCTAGAATTCATCTCCAAACTTTTCCATATTTCCTCCATAAACCCATTCCAAAGGCCCATGTAGTCAGGTTTGTCATGCAATGTCCTCACTTCTTAGAACAATTCTTCTTAGTAATTTACTTTCTCGTTTCTGTGAGAAAAAAAAAATACCTGACAAAGGGAACTTAAGGAAGGATGGGCCTATTTTGACTCACAGGTGGACGATAGAGTTCATCATGCTAAGAATGGACAGGGAGAGAGCTGATCATGGTACATCTGCAGCCAAGAACCAGAAAGCAATGAATTCTGATGCTCAACTGACTTTATCCTTTTTATTCAGTCCAGGAAACCAGCATCCTAGGGGAGATTACCACCCACATTCAGAGTGTATCTTTCTTCCTAGTTTTACCTTTCTGGAAACAGTCTCATAACAACATCCAGAGTTGTTTCCATAGTAATTCTACATTAACTCAAGCTGACATTAGAGAATAGCTATCACAACCACCATAAATCTAATTTGTAAACAAATGGCTATGGATTTACTATTTGAGCTGAAACAGCCATAAATGAAAATAATTCTGATGTTTGAAATATTTTTATCCCATGAAGAAGAAACTCAGAAATTTGACTGAGTAAATTAAAGATTTCTTATTTTTATTGCCCACTCACTCATCAGAGATATATCTTTCCCAAAGTGTCTTGCAATCCATCTTACCTCTACAAGATTTTGTTTTCACATATGTGTGCATCAACCCAGGGTTAGCACTATTTCTGTTTCATACATTAAAAATACTGAGATTCAAGCAGGTTCTGTGACTTGTACAAGGTTATGCAGAATGCAAAGGGAGAAATATCAGCCCACATGTATATGCAGCTGCTAACTGAATGCGTCTTCTATCACATCTTGTTGTTTCTCCAACATCAAGGACAACGTCTCCTAAATGTGTTTAAGAAATATACTGACCATATTATAATTACCCTGGATCCACCTCTTTCCTTTGCTCAGAAGAAATAATTTCTAGCTACTAACACACAGCTGCTATTCTGCAAAATTATCCCATAGATGCTTTGAAACTTTTCAAAAGAGCTATCTATCGCTACATAGAGGCATGCGGAAGCTTTGGGTTTTATTCTCCCACATTCCAATTTTATCTATTAAATTTTTAACTCAGTGCTTCTCTAAAGGTGTTTAAGATTCAGTGCTCAAATCCCAAATTTCTCAAGGGTCAGCAAGTCAAATTCATTTATACTTTTATCCCTGACTTTCTTTCCATTTTATACCACTTTTATATGAAAAGCAATAAACCAGTGGCCCATGCTTTTCACTCAGAGACTCTTTGCTCTGCACTTTAATCACTTCTTATCTGGTACTTCAATGTAGGGTCTCATGCTGAAAATAAGTATTACACAACTATGTACTCCTCACCAGACTATTTCAGTAATTTCTATCAGGTCAGTTCAATACACAGTGAGCTAGCAGGTACAAAATCATGAGTCCAAAGCTTCTACAACCTGCAAGGAAATAAGGTCAATGATGTGGAACTGAAAAAGATAGGAAAAAAATCTACTTAAGTTTTTATCTAAAAACAAATGAATATTCAGTGAGTAAAACAAAACTAAATTTATAATGACAATAAAAAAGTCTCTAGCCATTAAAAAACAATAGTATCAACCTATGTTTATTGACATAAAAGGTAGACATTTTACATAATTATATACAACCTGACTCGATTCTCAAATATTAGCCAGGTGTAAAAGAAAATGTAAAACATATGTATCTTTTAAGCAGAGGAATTAAGTAATAGTTTACAGATTTTTAATTTTTTATTTATAGCTACTAGTTATTTAATGAATTAAATTTTTCTTCCTAATAATAAAAAAAAAAGTTTTCTTTTCCTGCCATCAGAGGCCTTAATAATGTGACTATCTCATCTTCCAGGCAATGTGGCCTTAACATAAATACAACCTCTGTTTTAGACACAGCAGACTCCCCACTGGTCCTTACGGCCATGGGCCCTTTCATCATTTCATTCTGGTCCTGCTACCTGGAATTTTCCCTTTCCAGTTCTCCAACTAGAAAACTCACACTAATGTTTTAAGGCATTAATGACATGTCACTTTTCTATAAGTCATGATGAAAAAAAATTCCTTCCTCAAGGTATCACCAGCCCTGTGCTTTTAACTCTTCTAGCATTGCAAGTCAGAATGGATCTTTGAAAATAAAAATAAAATGAAATAATAAAATAAAAACACCTACAAACCAATAAATTCCCAAGATATTTAGCTAACCAACAAATACAGAACTTTAAAAAGTGTCTACACAGATCAGGAGCCCACATGTACATCTGGTTTCACCTTTTTCCTATGTTTCCTATGGGTGCTTTCTCCATTCAGATAGATGCAATCACCTTTAAAGAAACAATGGCTTCACTGTCTCTGCCTGACATCATCATCCAGCTATTTTCCTGCTTTTAATACAAAGAGCAAAACTTCTTAGTTCTTAATTCAAGCTTAGGTACCGTGCAAACACAGCTTTATAGAAGAAAGAAAACTGAGACAGGACAAAACATTCTTTTTTATTAATGTATTTATTTAATCATTTTGCACTCTGATCAAAGCTCTCCTCTTCTCCCACATGGTATTAGCTTAAAAACAGACAGGTTGATCAATGAAATTGAATTAAACACCCAGAAATAAACCCACACATCTAGACACTTGGTTTTTTACAAAGAAGCCAAAACCATACAATGGAAAAAAGAAAGCATCTTCAACAAATGATGCTGGTCTAACTGGATATTTACATGTATAAAATGAAAATAGACACATATTTATCACCGTGCACAAAGCTCAAATCCAAGTGGACCAAAGACCTTAACATAAAACCAGAAACACTAACTCTTTTAGAAGAGAAAGTTGGGATCAGCCTTGAATTCATTGACACAGGAGACAACTTCCTGAATAGAACACCAACATCTCGGTCACTAAGATCAACAATTAATAAATGGGACCTCATGAAACTGAAAAGCTTCTGTAAAACAAAGGACATTGTCAACAGAACAAAAACAGCAGCCTACAGAATAGGAAAAGGTCTTCACCAACCTTTCAAATGACAAAGGGTTATTATCAAAAATATATAAAGAACTCAAGGAATTAAACACCAACAAACCAAACAATCCAATTGAAAAGTGGGGTACAGAGCTAAACAGAGAATTCTCAACAAAGGGATCTCGAATACCCGGAAGCACTTAAAGAAATGCTAAATGTTCTTAGTCATCAATGAAATGCAAATCAAAATGACTATGATATTCCATCATATACCAGTCAGAATGGCTAAAATAAAAACTCAAGTGATAACACATGCTGGCAAAGATGTGGAGAAAGGGCAACACTCCTCTATTGCTGGTAGGAGTGCAAACTTGTACAGCCACTTTGGAAATCAATCTGGTGCTTTCTCAGAAAATTGGGAATAACATTTCCTCAAGACCCAGTTATACCACTCCTGGACATATACCCCAAAGATGCTCCATTATACAACAAAGACATTTGTTCAACCATGTCCATAGCAACTTTATTTATAATAGCCAGAAACTGGAAACAACCCAGATATCCCTCAACTGAAGTATACATAAAGAAACTGTGGTACATTTGCACAATTGAATACTACTCAGCTATTGAAAACAAGGAAATAATGAAATTTACAGACAAATGGATGGAACTAGAAAAGACCATCCTGAGTGAGGTAACCCAGACCCAGAAAGACAAATATGGTATGCACTCACTTATAAGCAGATATTAGGCATATAGTACAGGATAAACATACTACAATCCATGAACCCAAAGAAGCTAAGTAATAAGGAGGGCCCAAGGCAGGATGCTTGAATCTCTCTCATAAAGGAAAAATAGAATAGACAGTGGAAGTGGTTGAAGAGAGGGAGCAGGATCAGAGAGGGAGTACAAAGGGAAGTAAGAGTGGGAACTGGATGTGGGGAGAGCATGGGTGGATGATCAGAAGGCTAGCAGAAAGAAGAGAATCCATGAGCAGCTGAATCTCTGAGACAAGCTGGAAACCTATGGCAGGGTAGGCTCCTGGGAATACATGGTAATGTCTCTAGCTGAGACTGAAGAGACCACCCTCTAACCAGACAGGACTCATAGTGGAGGGAGGGGAACACCAACCCTCCAACAAAAGCTTTGACCCAAAATTTACTCTGCCTGCAAGATGGGCAGGGATAAAGATAGAGCAGAGATTGAGGGAATATCCAACCAATGCCTCGCCCAACCTGAGACCCATACCAAGGGAGAAAGCCAACCCTTAACACTATTAATAACAGTCTGCTATGCTTGCAGATGGGAGCCTAGCATAGCTGCCCTCTGAGAGGCTCCACCCAGCAGTGAAGACTCACAGATAAACATTAGGCGGAATAGGGAGCCTTGTGAAGAGTGGAGTGAAAGAAAGAAAGACCCAGAGGGGACAGGAGTTCCACAAGAAGACCAACAGAGCCAACCTAACCTGGGCCCAGGCGTGCTTGTGGAGACTGAAGTACCAACCAAGGACAAGGCATGGACTGGACCTAGGAATCCTACACATACATACCTGATGGGCAGCTTGGTCTTCATGTGGGTTCCCAAGTAAGGGAATCAGGTCGGGCATGGACTCTGTTGCCTGAATTTCCACCATTTCCCCTTGGCAGGGCTGCTTAGCCATGCCACTTTCGAAGAGGATGCATTTAGTTCTGATGCTACTTGATCTGCTGGGGTGGGTTGTAAGGGGTACTTCCCTTTTCTGAGGGGGAGGGGAGGGGAGAAAGAGGAAGGGATCTATGATTAGGATGTAAAGTGAATAAATAAATTTTTCAAGAAAGAAAGAAAATTAATAACTCATCTCCAAGCAACCATCAGTTGGCCATAACCCTCAGCTATGGGTGGGTCTTTGCACCCACCTCCCTTTCAATGCTGGACTTTTGTCTGGCTTGGGCTTGCACAAGTATTGCGCCTGCTATCAAAAGGAGCTGTGAGTTCATATGTGCAACTCCCCAGTTGTAGCTGAAAACAGTTTCCTTGTAGTCATCCATCACCTCTGGCATTTATAATCATTTCACTCCTCTTCCATAAGGATCCCTTAGCTTTGGGGAAATGAGTGTGAGACAGATGTCCCATTTAGAGCTGAGCACTCCACATTCTCTTATTCTCTGCCCACTGACCAATTGTGGTTCTTTCTGTTAATTGTTATTTACCTCAAGAAGTTTCTTTGGTGAGGGTTAAAATAAGAGCTGGATTGTTCTATCTATAGGTTTGGCAGTAAAGTCATTAGGAGCCACTTTAATACTATGTGTATTTAGCAGGATGATAATAGTTGGTTCTACCTTATAGCTTATGATCTGTCGAGCCGCAAGTTCTTAGCTCTGACTATAGTGCCAGGTCTGGGTTTCATCACCAGAGTAGGCCTTAAATCCAATGAGATAGTGTCTGGTTAGTCCTATAAAATTCCTGCCATCACTGCACAAGTGGATATATCTTGCCACGACAGTCATTACTGCTGTTCACAAGGTTCACAGACGGGTAAGACTGGTAATTATTTTTCTCCTCCAGTAGAATGTATAGTTTTCCGGTTCTGTAAAAACAAGCCCACAGTCATGAAACTTCCATGTCAGTACCAGCTTATTTTTCTATATTTTGTGACTCAAATATGACATCTTCAGCAATCGGGTCTTACTGTCATGTTCTGGAGGATAGATAACCAAGAGTAGTGCTAATAACTGGCAATATTTGGTGATCTATGGTATTTGACTGGACAACAACTAAAAGAAAATAAATAACCCACTCCTGCTGCAGGAGTTTTTATTTTCTAGCATGCAGTATCGAGGATGGATACTGTCACCCAGTTATGATTTTTGTATCATGACCTACATACTTATATTTCTGTTTTGACCACTGAACTATAAAACTTTCTCGATTAAAAGGCCACATATTACCCATCTTTATTCATTCAGTAATAAGCCCAATATCTGACACTTAGTAGGGCACAATAAGTTTTATTGGATGAGCATATTAAACATATGCTTCAAAAGAGTGCTTTCTGAAAATGATGTTAAATCTTGCAGACTATTTGTGATTCTAGGCTTCCATAATTTGGTAAAAAATATACACTTTACAAAAAAATTTTTTAGGCAGGTAATCTTTGGCAGCTAAAATGACAGATATTTGTGGTAGCTTTATATAACCCTGACCTGGAATACCTCCTCTGTGCCTACCCCATGGTGAAAATAATGATGCTGCGGCCTGGACACCTGGAGTCACAATTATACCCATGGACAACTCAAGGCCAAAGAGCCACAAGAAAGCGTTCCTCTCCTCACCTTAAATTCAGGTGGTGACTCTGGGGGCTATTTCCAGAATGCTTCAAATAGGATATTTTGACGACTTTGAAGTAGATCACTGTACCTGGACCAGCTAGATTGCATTCCAACATTCAGCAAGCCTCCAACGTGCGATGCCACAAAGGTTCCCTATAAAACACTCCTGGACTTTAAACTCGATTTTACTGTTTAGTACTCATCTGACTGTGGCAACCTGCTGAAGGTGCATGGACTTTTCTTTTTCTTTTCTTATAAGAGTAGAACTTGGTGTCAGGACATGAGAGTGTCTTCCATGCCTAGCATGTTATATGGGGCAATCAATAGCTGAGAGTGAATTGGAAATCACTGAACCAGAAGAACTTACTTTGTGAGAAAACAGTCTCCAGATAAAGAAGTAATAAGCAGAAATTACATCATCCTAACATTTCGTAAAAGATAGATAAAGTCACTTCACCATAGTTTCTCTGCACAAGGTGGGAAATGGACTACATGCCTGAAGAATTTTCCTATTGAATGCCTAGGGCTAGAGGAAGTAGTAGAGAACATTAAGGGGATTAGCTAGGCAGGGTAAACATTGATCAGAGTTGGAAACTCAACACTGTGGCTGGTCCCTTTGGTGAAAATTTCCCCAGGGCTATGGCTGCCTTCTTCATTGTTCTGTGTATACTTGACACTTTTCAGATTCAATTTGTTTCTCAAAAGCTTAGTCTCCCTCACTTCGCTTCCCTGAATGACTGAGATTGCCTATTGATAAATAAAACACAAGCTTTTGGATAAAGCAATAACGACACTCCAAAAAACTGCATCAATTTTCTCTTAGTTTATTTTTCTTTCCAAAAAATAAGAATCCTACTTATGAAGAAATTAACTTTATAGATCACTTCCTTACACTTGAGGAGACAGGATAAACAGATTTTTCTCTCACAATGGCATTAAGACAATATAATTTCACTCTTAAAGAAACTATAAAAACATGCATGTGGCCATCCAATTTGATATTAGAGGGAAGAATTTTCTAATATCATGAGAACAAGAGAAGGTAATGAGTTCAGTTTGGAACAAATAGTGTTTGAAACACAATGTTGCTCTCCTTTCTATAAATACAGGCTACAAATTTCATTAATCAGACTTTATTTCTTCCCTTTGTGAATCTAAGATTTTAATTGTTCTAATCCCTTTCCTGTTGATTTCTTGCTGCAATTTTTCACAGTAGTGGGTCTTTCCTTTTTTTTTTCATTCTTTTGAGAAATGCATTAGCACAGTGCAATAGCAATAAATAATATATTTTTTAATTGAAGAGAAGGAAAAAAACAAAGAAAAAGAAATCAACTCTGAAGTCTAGGTACTGAAAAATAGGCTTTTGTAAAAGGATGCACATTTATTCATTGTCACTAATGTTAATTAGCATTGGCTTTCACAACCAAAAAACAAATTTTCAAGATTCCATTTTTAGAAATATTTATGTACAAAGAATCAATGCGTTCACTTAAAATTTCTGCTTAGTATTGTCTAACATCAAATAAAGGAAGAAACATAAGAAGTTTTTAGTGTTTATGCACTAGAAAGGCAATAGCATATGACAGTGGTATAAGTGTGTGTGTGCAGATAGTATATGCATATGTGTACATATGTGTATACCCATGTATCTAGGCTGACTGGCCAGCAAACAACCCCACCCACCCCACCACAGGCTCTGTTTATCTCAGCCCTGCTTTCCCATCACTCAAATTAGAGATATATACCACCACAGCTGGATTTTATGTAGACCCTGAAGATTTGAACTCAGCTAACTGTAACGGAATAAATTTCAATTAGGGGTGGCTTCTAGTATGGCTGAATACACCTCAAGTAAAAGACCATAGACCACTCCAAGACAAAGAGCTTACTCTGAGGCAGCCAGACAGACTGCAGTTAGGATACAGTTGACTCTCTACCATGGTAGGACTACAAGCTTACCATGCAACTGTGAAAACAGAGAGCTTTGTATAATTGACCTTGATTGAGACATCTACAAAGTCAGAGGACAGTATACAGACTAAGAGACCAAAACCCAGACAGACAAGGCCAAAGACAGAATCAGAGGTAGACTTCAGAGGAAGTTTCAAGCACCCTAAACTGAATAAGCAGTGCATGGAGAGCACATAAGCATCCTCTGGTTGGGTCAGAGTGACATGCACAGAACAAGTGGACTCCAATGGCTGTGCCTATGATAGCCGTAAGAATTAGGCCATCTCAGTAGACTTTGTCACCTCAACATCTTTCCAGTGTCCCTACAAAATCCCAATGGAAAAAAAAATAAATTCCCCCTCCCTTGGAAGCCTTTCCTAATGTGTGAGAGTTTCTTTCACTCTTCCTTGATTTCTTATTACTCTTCAGCTTCTCATTTTCTTTCAACATCTGACTTTTCTGTAATAATTCTTAATGAGGTATGCTCGGCTTTGCATACTCCCATAATAGATTCTGTGTCATTAATTTTCTTTGGTGTGAGACAGGTTGACCTTTGATGACTATGACTAGATGACACTTCTGGCTCCTAGGTCACACCCGAGTGAGCCTAAAAAGGTCCTGGCACTCTCAAATAACAGCAGTGATAACTGTGATGCTGAGCAAGTAACTGGAAGCCTGCAGTCCTCATTTTTCCTAACTGTAAATGGTTTTGAAGCAGTTAAATATCTTCATAATAAGACTTTTATGTATCAGCCAAGTGACACAAAGTACATCTTATTAAAAATAAATCCATATTTCATAAAAAGTTTAGAGGAAGTCTAAACTTCCACTATAAAATGCAATGGCCATTAGATTCATGTTAGTTATGTAAATACATGATTTTAACCCCTTTGTAATATCACTATCCCATTCCAGGACTCTTAAAAGATTACTGTCCATATCCTAGCCACTACTTGTCCCTAACAACAAAATTCATACATTCTAGGTAATTTTAAAGCAGGTGTTAGGTACTCCCTTGTGGATTTTGGCCCTTTCTTCTCCATAACTGTTGTACTTTTTCAAGCTTGAATATCTTTCCTGACATGTTTTTCTCTTTTTCATTACTTTAGCTTTTCTATTAGCAATACACATGAAGATTCCCTCCTTTACTCTTCTGTCCCTAAATACAACTATAAATATTATTTTACTCATATTATCCTTGGAACGTTGGTAAAATCCTCAGAAACTCAGACTCTACTCTATCTCACAAATATTTATACTTAGTTCATAAGCCTATGTTTGTTAAGATCTTTGGTTCTAAGAAGCAGCAGATCATTTACCTAACACTGGCCACAACAAAAGTCTTAGTGATTAATGAAGCTACAATATAAAGTAAGGAAAGAACAGTTAAATTTAAAAAATGAAATTCATAATCAATGTGAGACCTATTTTTTCAGTCCTGTCTCTATAAAAATAAATGACACAACAAAAGCAGGACCATTCTGATCCATTCAGTCACATGTATATTTACATTTTGATACTTTTCTTTCCTTTTTAACAATAAATAAATAAATCATGTGAACCAAACCTCTCACTAAAGCTATACCGGGCTCTACCAGGCTGTTTGACTATTAGAACTTTGAGATTATAGACTTGGAATGTTGACACATCCAGATTCAAATTATGCTGAGAGAAGTTTAATTCCTATAACAGCTATTCATTGTCCACCTCTAATGTATGGCCTAATGTTCTTTCAACTATCAAATAAAACCTATCAACTGTATTAACAGACCACTAGTGCCTACCACTCCAAAAGCTAAAAATGTCACCAGATAACATCTAAAAGCACAGAGTTTCTCTTGTGTGCATATTAATTACTTTTTCATTGCCCTGACAAAATGCCTGAATCAATTCATGGAAGTAAGGGTCTATATTGGCTTACAATTCAAGGTATAGTTAGTCCGTGATGGTGGGGGAATGATAAGGGCCAGAGTATCAGGCAGTTGATCATATTGACTCCACAGTCAGCAAGCAGAGATGGATAAATGCTGATGTTTGGTTCACTTCCTTCTTTTCATTCAGGAGAGGACCCCTAACCCACAGAATGGTAATGCTCATATTTAGAGCGAGTTCCTCCCTCCTCAATGAATTTAATCTAAAAACTTTATCACAGATATGCTATTGTGTGGGATTTTCTCAAAAATGGAAACATTCCCTCCTGGAAGGAGCAGGGAAAGTCATGGAGCTCTGGAAACCTTTCAAGTCTTAGAGAACTAAAATTTAAAATATTCCCATACCCCCTCCCCACAATAATAGAAGAAGTGAACTGATAGGCAAGGAGAACCTACTGCCTCAGCTGCCTAGAAACAATGACCAGCGGAACTGCCAGCAAAAACCTCAAGGGTTGCAACTGCTTTGAGTTGTCATTGAGGTTGGAGTGAACTTCTGAGTTGCTATACTTGCCTTTGAGTCTTCCATACTCTTGTAACTAACCCACAAAGATTCATTGCTTTGACACACTGGACTTGGTTCCCTATCTGTGGTGCCCATTACATCTCAAGAAAATTCCCATACAGTACAAACCAGAGCTTAGTCTCATGGTTGACTCTAGATCCTGCCAACCTGACAATATCATCGTATCCTGCTCTCTTGTAAGCCACCTACCTTATGCTCACACCAGTGCATGTTGTTCTAGTGCTCTAACAGTTCACTGGAACATACTATTCAGTGTAATATGAATATAATATAATTAATATGTGTTGAGGCCATGGTCACTCATATTTAACTCAGAACAAATTGAATCTTACACTTTTGAAATGAAAGCAGTGTTTTATATTGATATTCACCAACACTTACTAGAAAACAAATAATTTTACACTTAAAAAAAATAAAAATAACCCACATCTGGAGGAAGACCAAAAATCATAAACTAGAAATCCATTTTTTACTATAAAGTAAGGACTGCATTCAAGAAATCAGAAAGCTCGGGAACCAATTTAAAAGGTCTCTCACTGGCAAAACTTAATCAAAATAATAACATTAATAACTAACTGGGTCAAGTTAAAGGGTTAAAGGGCCAAGAAAACTAAATGGTGCCCAAACAATCCAAGAGCTAAGATAGCTGAACACCCAAACCTAGAATCTCCTTCAGGAAGTGAACTACAGTGCCACTGGGATCTGGAATCTAAACTGAGGGCACTGATTGAAGGAATGAGACCTGAGAACTGGAATGAGGACATATGAAAAAAAATAAATAAATCACGAGGAAGCTGATGACATTAAATTACTATAACCTGATGACTCTTCTTTACCCATAAAAGTTGTATCTCACAGCTACCCCATCTCACACCCCTGTGAAGGCTGAAATGGAACTTTCTAGCTAAAGTCAACATGGGCACAGTTATCAAAGCGGATTGGGGTCAAACAGGCATAGTAGTTTTACTTACACAGTCTTATGCTGTTGGCTGTTGGTCTTGGTGTTGTTAGAATTGAAACAGAATCTAGAACTGAACACTCCAGATACAATTCATTCCTGCACCAATGAACCATGATGGTTGCTGCAGATCCCTTCCCTGTTTCAGTCTATTGTGCCCGAGAGACATCTGCACTGTGAAGATAGTTAGCGGGAGACAGTGTCCATGAATATGACAAAATTTCAAAAATACCATAAGGTACTCTTACACCTATTATACATTATTCACCCCAAACACACTTACATTTTATTTTCATAAGCCTAAACTAACAAAAAGATGATCCCCTAAGTTTAGGCTCTATTCTTTAGACAGTAGTTCTTTTCATGTTCAAAGACTGTCAACTCTCTGGTCTATCTTTTAGTTCAGTAAAGAAATAAAAACAGCAAGTGTCACAATCGCTGAATATAACTCAGAAGACTAGTTCATAGAGGCAGGAACCCAAATGTCTGTCTAGCCAGTTAGCAGCATTAAGTTGATGGCACAATACAATCTAGCAAGAGAATCTACTGGTTAAGAGTAATTGAACTCTATAGGTGACAGACAACATTGTCACTGCTGAATGACAATGGCAACATTGTCATTTTCTCATTTCTGTAGAAACAATAGTTATACCTACTGTATTGAGGCAACTGCCTCAAACTGATTAGATCCCCTAAAGGTAACTGAAAGAAAACTTTTTTTTCTTAGTTCATTCCTTTATGGCACATGTGACATAGCAAAACCACAACATATTGCTTGAGATGTATTTTCCTGTGAGGCCTTGTCCACACATGTATGCATTAGTTTATGTTGAATGCTTTTATAACAGGCAAAACTTCCTTGATTAAAGCAAACATGATGTTCATGAAAAATATTTGACACAAACTAAACAACCAGGCTTCCAGATAATGGATTATTTTATACAACCATCAGCTCACTAAATTAATCATTGATATAATAAGCATTTGAAAACTTTACCCTCAGAAGAAATTTTTATTTAATATAATATAAATATGGTATTTTTTAAAATGTATGTCGTTTATTTTTATTATAAATTTTTTTTCAGTTACTCCATTGTAAGGCATTTTAGCTTTCACGTGATTGGTGTCAAGAAATCTGTGGTTTTTTGGCCTAGTTAGAGAAAGCATGGCATAGAAAGAAAAAGATCAATAAAAGGGTGGTTTCACAGTGATGTGTTAGGCCTTGTATGTACTGGCTCATGAATGCTGATTGTTACATTTTAGGCAGATTTGTGAGCCTGAACTTAAGCAGAACATTACTAAAACAAAAATCAGAGAGGAATTCCTTCAACCTTATTAGAAAAATGAAAAATATGCCTTCTATGATCAAGGCAAAGGTGTGGCTCTTACCAACTCTACTGATCACATAGGCAAAAGCAACAAAAAGATCAGAATTGTAAAGGGACACGTAATTTTCCAAATTCTTTAGTTTTCCTGGAATTTTTTCTACTTTTTTAATTTTTAAATTTAAATTTTTTATTATATTTTTCATTAATTAAGACAATTTTCAAGATGAAATCTATTTTGGCCATATAATTTTTTATCTTTTTGAGATTATAATATAATTATGTCATTTTCTCCTTTTCTCCATACAAACTTCCCATACAGTCCTCTTTTTTTCTCTTTCAAATTCATGGTCACTATCTCATTAATTGGTGGTGGTGGTGGTGGTGGTGGTGTGTGTGTGTGTGTGTGTGTGTATACATATAATTGCACATAAATTCCTAAATACAACCTGTTATGTCTGCATAATTTTGCTTCCATGCTGACCACTTGGTATCAGATAACCAGTTGGCGAGCTCTTTCCTGGGGAAGAGTATTCCTCCTGCTCTCATCATTCTTTAGTTGCCTGTAGTTCTGAGTGCATGGTTAAGGCCTCCTGGACTTCCCCCCATCCACTTCTGCTGTCTATTGTCATTTCCTTGACTAACTCCATCACAAAGGCAGTCATGTTGGTGTAGCTTTTGACATTCCTAGGAGACACAACCCCATAACAAACTCCTTGATCCTCTGGTTCTTAGTCTTTCAGTTCCGTCTTCTTCAACAATTTCTCAGCCTAGGTGCAGGCATTGTAGATATATCAGTTGGGACTAGGTTCCAAAACTCTGCATTTTGACTGGCTGTGTTTTGCTTTAACGGTTTCTTTCTGCTGCCGAAAGTAGTTTCCTTGATGAGGAGTGGTAGTTACAGGTACCCCTCCAAGACCCATGACTTCATTAGCAGGGAGCACTTGGCTAGGTTTTCAGCAAGAGAAATTATTTCTCCCTTGAGTGGGTCTTAAGTCCAACTAGAGCGGTGTTGGTTCCCACGAAGGTACGTGTACCACTGTTGCCCCTTTAGAATAGTAATGACTTGGTGCACATTTTTGTGGTTCAAAGGCATCATAGTTTCGTAGGACTGCTAGTTGTTTCCCTCATTTGGAAGCTTCAAAAGTGCCTTCTATTCAGCCCCAAAGAAAAATAAAATCATGACATTTGTAGGTAAATAGATGGAACTAGGGAAAAAAGCATATTAAGTGAGGTAATCCAGACCGAGAAAGAGAAATGTAACAGTTGCAGCTCCTAGGTCCTAATCTTCAGATATGTGCACATTTCCTATAAGAAATACAGAAACAAGGAAACTAAAAAGGGACCATGGCCAAAGTAGAGGTGTGGAGGAGCAATAATGATGGATGTGGGAGAAATCAGTGAATGGCTTTAATTAGGGAGAGGAAAGATAAATATAGAAGGAGAGAGAACAATAAAATAACAGTGTGTCTGAAAAGGTCACAAGGAATTGCCTACTAAATTAATTGCCTACCTATTAATTACCTACTAAAAACCTATAATAAACATAAGTCTGTGCATAAGTATACATATATAGCTTAAATATAATTTTTCCATCTGGGCAGATAATGGTCCCTTCAAAAGCCAAAGAGCATTTGACAAAATCCTCAAAACTAGGGATAAAAAGCCCTCTTCTGAATTGTTGGTTAGGGTTGTACAATAGACTCCCAAAACATTATAGACCATTACTTTTGCTTTTGGTTGCCCCCACCAAAGGTGCAAGGTAAGTCCCTATTGTTTCAGACACTATGTGCTTCAGACACATGGCTCAGAGGCTGAAACTGATCAAGATCTGGAACTGATTGAAAGCCTCTTCCCTGAAGATTAGCTTTCACTCTGCCCTATGTGCTTCTTTTCTTTATCATAATTTAATCGCTTTGTATTCCAGCTGTAGCCCCCTCCCTCATCCCCTCCCAATCCCACCCTCTCTCTCTCCTCCTCCTCCCATGCCCCTCCCTCAGCCCTCCTCCCCTTCCATTTGACCCTAGCCTATCATGTCTCATCAGGACTGGCTGCCCTATGTGTTTCTTAATCAACATGTTGACAATCAAAGTTAATTATCATATACTATTGGAATTAATAAGCATGTTTGGAAAGGTTTTATAAAACTTCAGTTTGTAAAAATAAATTATATTTCAATACACCAGCAATGAACTGTCCCAAAATAAAACAGAAAAATTTCCTACTTTAAATACTATCAAAAGAATTACATACTTAAGAATTTAACAAAAACAATATATATGTGTGTATATATACATACATATATACATACACATACAGAGAGACAGACAGACAGACAGAGCTAGGCATGGTGATACATGCTTTTAATCCCAGTATTGGGAAGTAGAGGCAGGTGGATCAGGCGTTTAAGGTCAGCTTCAGGTACATAGCAACTCTGAGGCCAGTCTATGTTACATAAGGCCATATCTCGGAGCAAAAAAACAAGAAATCTAGGTCTTTTACAATGAACTATGAAACAAAGAAATGAAAGATTAAATATCAAAAATATTTTCTGTTCATGATTTAGAAGACTTATTATTATTGATGTTAATGCTATCCAAAGTAACCCAAGGTTTCAACATAATCTCTGTTGAAGTCTATATACTGCGTGTTTAGCTTTATCCAAAGGAATCTCTGTCATCTGTCCTCAGATACCAGGGGAGTTGATGTAAACACACCTAGAATGTCCAGCTAAATAGGAATGTCATTATTTGCCAGGAGCTTTGGCCACACTTGATAGTCACTATGATTTGTGGTGGGGGTTTGGGGATATTCTATGTCAGACTATCAAAAGAACCAGAAAATATGTATTAGCCCGAGGCTCCAAGAGAAACTATAAACTAAAAGTCAGTATGTGATAAAGTCCTGATAAGAACTGTGGACATCACAGGTCCAGTGACAGTTCCTGGTTCATTTGAGTATTGTCACTCACACATCTTAGTAGAAGAAAATAAATGCTAAGAGAGCAGAAAAAGGAGGTGACCAGAAGTTTCATGTTTGGTTAACTCCGGAACTTCATTTGCCAATCTTCTCATTTGGCTGATTCTAACATATGTCTTTCTTGTCATAATGAAGCTGTAATTCTAAATCTGGAATTCTCCTGAGTTCTGTGAATTCTACTAAAATGTAATTCATGAACGTGGAACGAGGACCCTCAATTGTGTAGCCAGCTGGTGGGACATTTTTAAGGCTAATTTATATCTATTTTCCTGTGGGTTAGGATAGTTAGAGCATAGTATAGCAACGGACAATTCTTCTCAACAATGTTTGGTGCCTCATGTAACTGCAAACTGGCCATTTGTAACAGAAATAAATAAATTTTTCAAATCTGACCTTAACTATTTTTGTAGTCACAAACTATTTTTGTATTCATAAGCCATTACTAACACAAATTAAACAAAATTTTTATTGTGTCCACTATTACAAGGTGAACAGCACAAAAAGTTGACTATGTTTTCTCAGCATTCAAAAGTTTATTATTCTGTTCAGCAGAGGGTTTGCTGGCATCACAACGGAGTAGATTGGGACAAGTAACCACACTGTTTCACTTTCCTATCACCTGATCCACGAAGAAGGTATACTTGCTTATAAACTGCAACCTTGGCTTTGCTACAGACACAGGAATTCAGAAAGAGCAACAACAGCATTCTGAGAGAATAATTTCCTGTGGAAATTATGCTAAAGAGTATAAGCTGGGGATGAATTCAGTGGAAGAGCCCTTGCTAGCATGAGTGATACCATGACTTCTCCAGCACTAATGGGCAGAAATATCACTAAAGAAATGGTGTATATTTTAATATTAATTGTAAAGTTGATATACATCTTTCATGACACTGAGACTACCAAAGAACCACAGAAACAGGAATCCAAGATAAAAAGAGTCGTAAGTGACCTAAGGACTTGCTGAAATCTCTCCACTCATTTTCTCTGACCTCCATTAGGCAACTGTTTTCACCTAAATTAAAATCTGGGGCGCTACATCCACATTCTGACTCTGATCTCAGGCCTCAGATCGGCATTTATTCTTTTCCCGTGGCACTTGTCCCATTAGCTGTTGGACGGGAACTGTTCTCACTGTCTTCTTCTTCCACGCCTGACCACCTCTCCAAAAGCACACACGCTGCTGAGAATAAAGTAAAGCCTGGCTCCTACCTGCCTCAGGTGCTTGTAAGTACGTCTAAGCTGGGATTGCTCTCTGCACTGCTCTGGGGACTTGACCTCACTGGGACAGCAAAGGAGTCAAGAAAGGACAAAAGCCTGGGCACAGAAAGCTGAGACAAACAGACTGGTCTCTCAGGTGGAGAAGCCTCGGCATTCCAGAAGCTTGGCATATTTATCACATGCAATTAAACAGGGAGGCGGAGTTATTGCACACAGCTGAATTAAGGAGGCAGGGTTTATGATACACAGTTGGACAAGGAGGCCAGGCTTAGTTAATTTTGATAGGAACAGTCTCTGTGGGAGGAGCAGTCTTCATGCCATAAATATCCAGGGGTGAAGGTGGGGATGGAGCGGGGTGGGGGCAGGGCTGGGCTACAGTGGACATTTTCTGCACATACTGTCAATACTCACACCCAGAACAGAGAAAAACTCAGCCATGCCTCTGAACTTCATGGTGGAAGGAAGCTTGGCCAATTTCCTTTAGGTCTGAGGCTGAGGAGGTTGACAAGGTTGGCTCATGTCGGCAACGTATCCACTCAGGTCTTCACACACTCAGGGTGTCACCTCTCTCTCACCTCATGGGTTCTCCCTTTTAACCCTCAAACCAATTCTTTGACCATTACCCCTAAGAGGCCCTGGGTAATGTCTACTTACTGGGTTCTTGTCTAACTTCCTGCTGTCTCAGTCTAGAACACCACCATGGTCTATTTGCTTTAAAAATAGATTTTAATATTTTCTCAGATATGAAAATTCTGTTTGCTTTGGAATTATCTGCCATTTGTTTCCCTTCCTACTGAAATAAAAGTTAAACACATTTCTTTATCTTATAGTTTATACTATTTATTTTTCATCCCTATACTAGCATGTAATCATTTACTTGATTGCTTGATGTTTGCATTCATTTCTCCCCTGAAATAATGTGACAATACTTTGTGTTTAATATATTTCTCTAAAGAATCCCATATGATTAATACAATATTTACTTTTTGTTACTTCAGCAGAGAACAGTATTGGTTCTTCTCAATGCATAGGAACATCATTAGGAAATAAAAACCTCCAGCTATAAATGAAAAATATTTGTTTGAGACCTAGAGGTAGCTCAGTGGGTGACAGAGGTGCTTTTCAAGCAAGAAGATCTAAGTTCAAATCCTCAGCACCCATGTAAAAAGCCAGGTATGGTTGCATGTTCATGCCTATACTCCTAGCATTGCAGGAAATAAGAGAGGGTTGCTGGGGTTTGCTGATATCCAGCCTAGCTCTGGGCTCATAGCTCTAGGTGAGAGACCCTGTGTTGGGGTACATTGTGTGCAAGTGTTAATTCTGTACCGAAAGAAAGCTACGGCCCATCACCAGTCTCATATTTTGTAAATACTTGTTCTTTTCTCACCTGCCTAAGGAGATCAAGAAGAGCTGAACTGGCAGCAATGACTGGGCAGAAAAGGGCTCTGGGAGAGGAGATCAGGCCCAGGAGATTCGTCAGCCAGACAGGAGATAGACGGACATGAACAGGTACAGAGAGGTAAAGAACTAGCCACATGGTGGATCTTGGGCTAGAATAGCCGGGTTAAGTTAGATCAGCTAGCTGAGAGTCTGCCCAGATAAAGTGCAAGCTTTAAAATATTAATAAGCTTCAGTGTGATTATTCTCACCACTGGAGGGCTTAAAAAGTTCTGCTATAACCCTGTCAAAATAATAATATAGCGAAAGATAGAGCAAGGCAGCTGACATTCTCGTCTGGTTTTGTGTATTCACACGCATAAACACACAACACATACACACAAGTGCATATACCAAATAAACACACACCATATTCACATGTAAACACAAACTTACAAGTACTTATACCACGTAAATACAAACTATTTTCACATGCACCCACACATACATGTATGCACAATCACTTATACATACGCACACTCACATACTCCACACACACAGTGCTTCTACAACATAAAACATACCATGTTCACATATAAATGCACAGACATGTCTGCACACTAATATTTTGTGTTTTGAAGAAACAATGTGCTGTAGTAACTGAGATTACTGGTAATCTATAAAAATTAAGGTTGAAAAAACATAATAGGAATAGGGAAATGACTAATGCCAAGAAAATAAAAGAAGCCTTTATTGTATCAACTTTCACCTCATATGCATGTGAGAAACTGTTTTAAAGCATTTCTTTACCACCTTTTAGAACCAGCCACTCTCAGGTGTGACGATAGAGCATATTGTGAGGTTTATTTTTAGAGACTTTTAGAATAGGTCAAGTTCATCACAAACATATCGTCATCTTGGTTCACCACGTTTTCTGCCACAGCAGTTTGCAAAGCAGTGTGGCCTGGTTTAAAAGAAATGTGCCCATGAAGGTATTACACTGACCTTTTATCTCATTTTCCCCTCACCTGAGGCAACCATGGGTAAGTGTTGAATATACTGCAATGAGGAACATGTACATAAACAAAAGCTCTAACTATGAAAGTAGCCAAGAGAGAGAAACTATAATCCCTCTCACCTACAAACCCTCTGAGATCTTTACAAGAATTTCACCACAAATCCACTCTGGATTACGGCCCTGTCACTGCCCAGAACACATGACTGGAATGGGAAGCCACTAACAAGAACACGGAAAGCAGGCTGTGGCTCATCTGACCTGATAATCATCTAAGTAAGTGTTAACTTACTTAGGAGGATGACAGCAGATGATCATGGGATATCGACTTCTTGGGACCCATGTACAACTCTCTATGACACTCTGTCAACATTCTTTGCAGTTGTTTGAGTGAGAGAAAAAAAAAAACTCAAGCCAAGTTACCCTAATCAGCCAGCCTGGACTAGTCCCTGAGGAACACTATGAATGTGCTTCTCCAGCACAAACTTAGGACCTGGAATCTTTCTAACCCATCTAAATGATTTAGATCATATTTGGGGTGCAATCAAAGCTCTTCACTCAGGACCAGGAAGTCAACTAAGTATTCACCAGAGGCTGCCTGTTTTAATTACACTCCTCAGCTACTACTGATAGTTATAACTGTGCAAGAATTATTCAGTATACATTAAAGGACAAAAGTGTCTCCAAATTTTAACAAGCAACAAGACTTGGGATCTATCCTGATGGGCAGGGTTGCTTTTCTAACCCTGAGGTTCTGATAACTCCTCCCCAAAGCTTCCTGGGAAAGTTATTGGTTCTTTTCTTCTTCTGATTTTTATTTAATTGAAAATAACTTTTTTCACATCACAGTTTTCCCTCTCTTATCTTCTCCCGATTGTCCCCACCTCCCTACCCATCCCACTACACCTTCTTCTTCTATTTAGGAAATAAAAAGATTGAAAAGCAATAAAAAAAGAAAAATGCATTCACATGCAGACATGCACAAACACACACACAAGCAAAACTCACAAAAATACCAAAAAAGCCCAAACAGCCCTATGAGACTCAATAATAATTAACAAATAAATAAATAATTTTTAAAACCTCCAAAAATTACCTTTGAGTTCATTTTGTGGTGGTCATCTACTGCTGGACACAGGACCTAGCTTTAAGTGTGGTTTGTATACCCAGTGAGACTCCATTGGCAAAACTAATTTTTCCTTTGCAAGCAGTTGTCACTAGGAGATAGGTTGTTTGTTAGGGCTTCTAACTTTTCTATAGTGATGAGAAGCATGTGCCCCCCACATACACATTTACAGAATATACAGCCTCAGCCATCCTACTTCAAATAGTAGAATTTGCATATGGAAAGGGCAAGGTGGTTACCTGTACAACAAAAGCTGCTCTCAAAAAGTTTGCAACCCTGGACGTTAGTGCCTCTCTGAAAAGAGATTGTGTCCCAGAACCTCGATCAGCTGCAAGAACCTCGATCTATCAGCAAGGCTGGTAGATGGGGATCATGTTTGCCTTGGGAGTTTTCCCTGGAAAATACTGCTGGAGAAAGTGCTGACCAAACAACATCTATATTTACACACTTAGATATTCATTAAAGCAGAAAATGCCAACTAAATTTAGAGAGATACTAAGTGCCAACTCAAGAGCAGACCAGAAAGTTGGTTAAAATCTGCATCCAGAGTGTATCAGGGACAAATGAGTCAGATTCACAGCAATAGCTTGTCCCAGGTGACCCTGACTACAAGACTGTCAAGTGAACTTCACAGAAAATAAGTTTGTTTCTTCCCTTAAGAACACAATGAGTGGGTCAGATGGAGAATTTCAACCAAAACGAGAAGCAATTACATCCAAACAGGAAGTTGTCCATTGCTAGTCAAAAGGAAAGGGACCTTGAGAAGAGTAATCATTTAGTATCTTATATTTTTCATTAGTCTGATAGAAAGTGTGGGCAAATGGTATTCCCAAACCTTCTTCATAGAATAGGCATCCTTAGTATGTATTAGACTAGTTAAAGCTTAGACTTGAGTGCATGTAACTGATTTCCCTTCCTTCATTTGCGCATGAGAGAAAATGGGGCTCAGGGAAATTGGTCTGTTCCCCATGACACAAATGTAAAGGGGCAGGTTCAGTTTCTTCAACAAGCAAACTCTTGCTGCCCTATCTGTGTACCGGTCAACATTAGCAAGTATGACCAGCAGCTGGCTAAATGTGCAGGCTTGGGGGCCTCACCCAAAGCCTGATGAGTATCTAGTTTAATCAGTACCCAAACAAGAGCCACTGTGATGCATATGAACAGCAGTATGTGCCAAGCACTGCCACATGGTATATGGTTTCCTTCATATGAACCATCTTGCATGTTTGCAATCTGGAAAGTGGGTCTAAAGAAATGAATATTTATGTGGGAGATGAGTGGTTTGGGGGAGCTTGAGCTACTTTAGGAGGATAGTAGAAGTAAAGTATAGAAGTTTTGAGCCAAGTTTTGAAACAAGTACGAGATTCTGAGTCTGGAAAATGAGCGAAAAAAATAAAAATAAAAAACAATGACAGGAAAGGACTAGAAATAAATTTCCCCTTTATTTTCAATTTCCTCTACTGGTTTTATCGCTGATGATCCAAATGGATTTCAGTGCTGAGAAGATGGCTCAGCGGGTAAAGTGACTTCTGCATAAGCATGACGACTTGGGTTCACCTACATAAAAGGTGGGTGCAGTGGAGGCGCCTCTACTCCAGTACTACCAGGAGGTAGGGAAACAGGCCAATCTCGGATGCTCACTGGCCAGCCGGTGTAACTGCTCACTGGCCAACCGGTGTAACTGAAGCAGAAAACTCCAGATCCACTGACAACCCTGTCTCAAAAGAAAAGGTGGGCAGTGATGGAAGAGAGCAGATGCTGAGTCCTGACCTCCACACATGCACACAAAGGTGACCACATACAAATGCAAACCAAAAAGTGTCCTTCAGTACCAAACTTTGAGAAGAAAGGGACAAGTAAATGCCCACTTCTACATAAGTCACAACAGAGTACAGCGCCTGTTTGTTTACTAAGATTTGTAACTTCTGTACAGAATGATAATCCTCTAGAATGTAAAGTCAACACAGACAAATCCACCATTATACTCAATATAACTTCCGTTACAAGGGAGTTATAACTGTTGAAAAACAGATCAATCATGTGGGAAAGCATCATTTATTTTTAGCTAATTAAAATCCCTATCTCTGAAAGCCTAACAAACAGCAGAATTATCCTTAAGGAAAGAGAGGTCACAAAGGCCATCTATTATAGTCATGTGATAGTCTTGCTCGTCAAGGTGCACTTATTCATCACTAGGACCCAGAGTCTAGACACATGCTTGGCACTTAGTAAGCACCATATGAATGAAGGAATAAATTCTTTGAAACTATCTTTCTTCTACAATCACTATTTGTTGGGGGAAGAAATACACACAACAGAAGTTCTGTCTTTGCACGCTGCAAACTCTACCCTCCCACAATTCACATCTAATCACTCTGGTTACAGACAAAACAAATAAATTTCCTCTCCTGAATATCCACCCTTCAGCTGTAAGCTATTACAATACCTACCTGATCCATATATATTACTTTCTCATTGCTTTTGTCTCCCCAAAAAGCACAGGTTGAAGTGTAGTAAGTGTTAGATTGCAGAGACAGCTTAAAGAGACAGAAAGCAGAAAGAGACCAAAGTCTGACCTTCAGCAGACAGGATTCTATTTACTAACACACACAATGAGGGGCAGCCCTCTCTCCAAGGGAAACTGAGGTGTCTTCCAGGGGGAGAAATGGCTGTGACCTTTCATATGCATGGGGTAAGGGGCTTTGGAATGAGGACATTATTGCAGCCATAGGGGGTTATATGCAGTTCTGCAGTCTCTCCTGACATTGTTTGCCCAAGGTGAGAAAGACTGTGTGGGAAAACAGGCTGTCCCAGTAAACATTTATTTCTGGAATATTTGATAATGCCTGAGCAAGATCCCTGTAATCTCATAGAATTCCTATTTTACAACCAAGAAAGAGTATCATTGGGTATGAAGTTCATGGTCAGTTTTCTGATAAACCCTCTGACTTTTCCATGCCTGCCTCACAACTTGATGTAATATGTATTCAAACCTCAAACCAGGAGATTCAATCCCTTAGGTTCCATGATTAATGGTTTCTAGTTTGCTCGATATAAAATAGGGTTAGAGTACAAGCCATGACTTGACAGGCAAAGTAAGCTTAAGATAATTTTTTAAGAGGTTGCCCAGCCCTGTTATTCACTTCTGTCTCCTTTCTGCCTTAGACACTTTACAAAAACAAGAAACAAAAAATCCTCTTCTAATCTCCCATGTTCCATTCTTAGGAAAGTGTGTATGTATGGCTGAATGGAAGCAGGGTGGGGGGAGGGGAGGCACAGGGGTTTCCTGTAGTGTCAATTTAGTCTCAAGCTGAAGCCACATTTATTTCTGCAGACAGATAACTGACCTCCATGGATCCTTAGAACACTCATATTTCTGCCTAAACCCATAAAACCATTTCACCCTAGGACCTCAGCATTGCTGAGAGAAAATAGAATCACCTGTGTGTCCTGAGAGGATTTTGAAACAAACCTTCTGTAACAAAGAATAGAAACAAGAAGTGAAAGAAACAAAGCAGGAAGGAAAAGTCACAGGGGAAACTGGTGACAATGAAAGAAGGAGCAAAGGAAGGTTTCAGACTCTCAGGGGGAGGTGAGGTTAGAAGAAGACATGGTGAGTATCCATCCGAAAAAAAAAGAGGGAGAGAGATGGAGTATCCAACAGAGATAGGGGAGGAGAAACCAGGCAAATAGAAGAAGTCTAAAGACTACAGAAAGTACTAATGAATTTTTCAACCGTAACATGAAATCGATGCCTCAGGCCTAGAGAAAACTAGCAGAAAAAAGCTGATAGCTACATCACCAAGAATCTTGAAAACTAAAAAGCCAAGACCCACACAAACCATCTCCCTAACCTTCTATCTTATAGACAAGGAATCCTCGATGTAGACAGGAGAAATGTCTTAACTAGCAGCTGCTTGATCCCACTGCAGAGACCTAATAATAAAAATAATAAAAACTCCTGTTGACAAAACTTAACAGTCTTCTTGTCCTAAAAAAAAATGGCAAAAGCTATGTGCTGGGCCTACATTCAAACCATTTTATAAAATAAACTGCAGCCACATCAGTGAATAACTTGATGCTTGGAACCAGATGTTTCTATGCCACAGCTGTAACGCAGGATGCAGAAAAGAAAGAACAAATATCACCTTTTGTTTTCTGTGTTCTGAAGCCAACAGAACATCACATCAATAAGAACCACAGCAGAGTGGAAACAGTTCTGAAATACGAAATAATTTCCCCTCTCTTGATCTTAAGCTAGCCAACTAACCATTAAGGATTCTAAATATGATGTCTCAGCAGGAATCAACTAATGACATTTTTCCACTTCAAGATAAGCATCTCTCCACCATGCTAGGAAATTTCTTTCAGCCCTGTTCAGGGAAATTGAGGTTGAATGAGACATAAGCCTTCTTCAGAACATTTTTCTTTTCATGAAGCATTTTTTTTAATGAAGCTTAATTACAAGGCTCAATATCAGCATGGCCACACTTCGGTATAGCTCCTACCTAGGTATTCCTTTGAACATACATTTCTTTGAGCCTAATCTGAAGTCTGAATGCAGGTGAATTTTGTCCTAGTAATCAGGCTGAGAAAGGCTGCTGCTGAAGTGTGAGTTGAGATAAGGATTTTTCTCTTAATCCATAATCACTTGCACAATTTCTCACCTAAGAGATGGGAGTTGACTTTTTTTCCTTCTTTATTATTATCATTTATTACAATTTATTCAATTTGTATCCCAGCTGTGGCGCCCTCCCTCATCTCCTCCCAATCCCACTCTCCCTACCTTTTCTCTCCCTATGCCCTTCCCCTAGTCCACTGATAGGGGGAGTTGACTTTTTAAGGGGAGTTTTGATATGGTGATAAGTGGTGCTTCACATATAGTTTCAGTGTTCTTTGCTACAGTTTAATGAGATTTTAGAACAAGAAGCAGTTGTTTTCTAGGCCAAAGTGCCTAACAGAGAGCTCCTACTCCAGATTACTTAGAAAATTCCTGACTCACTGGAACCATCTTCTGTGGAAACTGATATGTAAAATATCTTGTTTTTACCACATAGGGGACTTGGGAGAGGGCTAAATCAAAAAAACGAATAAACCAGTTCTAGTACCAGACTGAACTGTAAACACCACCAAGGGCCATCAGTTACTAATTTCAAATACTCAGCTCTGCCACTGTAGCTCACAGGCAGCCACAGTGTATAAACAAATTAGGATGAGTCCCAATAAAACTTTATTTACAAGTACAAATAATTGACCCTATTATTTGGAATTCTAATTCTCATATTAGACTGTTGTCCATCAATCCTGAACTAAAAGGTAAGAATTTCTTAAACTGTGTCTCTACAGATCTACTAGAGAGAAATAATGAAATCTCATAGTTGGAAGAATCCTTGTACAGAGATCATATCTGGTATTCATATACATGCATAACATCAACTTTACAAGCTATATGGTCAAAGTAAGAGAGAGGAAGACTATATATAACACATATGGCTATGCATATATAAGCTATATAAATAGTATTTATATAACATATACAGATATGTATGTTATATATACATTGATAAAATAATGTATATTACATATATAACATAAAACACTGGGCTGGAGAAATGGTTTACTGGGTAACACTTTCTTCACAAACATAAGGACCTGAGCTCACATCTGTAGAATACATGGAAAACCAGATGCAGTGGCATGCACATCTGTATTCTCAGTAATTCTACCAGGAAGTGGGACACAGAGTTAAGAGAACCTCTGTAGGCGAGAAGTAATAATAAAAATAGGGGAAGATAGTGAGACTTGGGGAGAACAAGAGCTCCACAAAGACCAAACTGAGCAGGGCACAGGGGTCTTATACGAGACAGTTTCTCCAACCAAGGACCATATATGGATATGGCCTAGAACCCCCGCTCAGATGTGGCCCATGGTAGCTCAGTGTCCAACTGAAGACCCTAGTAAAGGAAACAGGGACTGTTTCAGTCATTAACTCGATGGCTGGCTCTTTGACCCTCCCCCCATACCCATACACGCCAGGAAGTATCAGCCTGGCTAGATCCCAGGGGAAGGCATTGCAGCCAGCCCTGAGGAGACAAGATGATCTGGGGGTGGGATGGAAGGGGAGGAGGTCCTCTGCTGTTGGTGGACTTGGAGGGGGCAGGGAGGAGATGAGGGAGGGATGGGGAGAGTGGGAGGGAATGAGGGAGGGGGCTATGCCTGGGATGCAAAGTACCTAACCTGTGATTGATACGAAAGTAAATAAATTACATTTAAAAAAAAAAAGAGAGAGAACCTCTGTCTGCTCATCAGCTAGCTTCCCATACACAGTGTGAAAAAGCAACAAAAAGGCCCAGTCTGAAACAAGGGAGAAGGAAAGACCCAACATCCAAGGTTTTCCTCTTACTTTGCATGCCATGGCACACATGTTCCTACATTCACACACATGGGCGCACAGAGAGAAAGAGGGAGAAGAAGAGAGAGACAGAAAGGGAGAGGGAGGAGTAGAGGGAGAGAGAGATTAAAATAAAATAAATATAGCGTTCTAGTCTACCATTCCACTTAGTTTTACCTATGCTTTAGGGGGTGGGGGGAGATGAACAAGATACCAGAGAAGAGGCACAAAATCTTGTTTCCTGAGCCTCAATCATTCAACTCTTCTTACTCTAGCCTCTGGGGTCCTTCAGAAGCTCTAGACCCCTGTGGGACTTCCATCCCAAAAGCATGGTGCCCTATGGTGCAATGTTTACAGTGTTTTAGAACATCACATTTTTCTCTTACTGTGGCTATTTAATTTGTTCAACTAATGATAACACAAATATCTGCAAATATCAAAAGAGAAAGAAGAATCATTGGACCCACTGAGAAAGTTTATGACTTTCAGAGTGGTGACTTGATGGATTTTCTAGGGTAACTGACTTTTAGCTATATACCATTTTTTTTCTTAGACATTAACTTTAAAATCTTACACTGAGTAAGCCACACTGTCAGTACACCTCATTCCCCCACCCAGTGCTTGAACCCCCTGACACATCCCCAAACAGTTCACTGGGCTTGTGTAATGAAATAACCACCACAACAGGAAGCAAACACTTTCTAGAGGCCATGCACTTCTGTGAAACTTTCATCAGGAATGTCTTTCTCATACTAATCTAACATACCATCTGTGCTAGTTTGAAAGGGATGTACCTCATAGTTTCTGGCGATCGAACACGTGGTCCGTTCTAGGTGCTGCTGTTTGTAAAGACTTAGGAGAGGGAGCCCAAGTGGGCCTCGACCAGCGTGGCACCATATCAAAGGGGCAGATGATTCGAAACTCGGAAATTGGTGAGTGGAGGGGCGGCTGAAGCCAGAACATCGACATTAAGGCTTCCTGGGTAAGAGGGGACAACCCGTGAGCTGGGAGAGTTTGGATCAAGGTCACTCGTGGACATCTCTGGGGTCTAAGAGTGGTGAATACTCAATGCCTGTGCACTTTCCCTTTCCCCAAACACAGGCCTCCCTGCTTGGTGACCTTGTCAGCAGAGGCGGCTGCCCCAAGTACGGGTCTCCCTACCCAGAGGCCAAATAGCAGACACTGGACACCGGATCTCCTACAATTTCATTTGCCCCTGCAGGCCCAAATATGAGATTAGAGAACCAGGAGGACCCCTGGCTTTCTGCATAGGCCTGTGAGCCAGTGAGTTTGCCTTCAAGTGAGTGTGTGAAGAGCCCCAGATCCAGGGTCCCTCTACTCTAGCAGCCAGACATGAGATCCCTCCCACTCACACGCCCACTGTGGGCAACATAGGGATCCTTGGGACAGCGTTCTCAACATTGAAGCCCCTGTACTGTGGGTCTCCCAGTGGAGTCCAGACAAACGACTCCTGGAGCCAAGATGGTGCAACCCAAACAGATCTGAATACCTGGAGGACAGTACAACAGGCCTGTGGGCCACTGAGGCATTCAGGACACCTGCACATGTGCACTGCGCCTGCTAATGGCGCCAGCACCCCCACCTGCGCTTAAGCTCCACCCTTCCGGGCATCCACAAGCACACTCTCACTTGCACACGTGCACCTGCGACCTTCCTCCCTTAGCTACAGCTGAAACACCAACATCCACTCTCCAACGGGTGGACCTCTCGCGTCTTCCTGGAGAATACTCTAGACTCCAGAGACAGGCGGACCCAGTCAGATGGCTACAGGTCAGTGTAAGAACACATCCAACAAAAATCAGGACATCACAGCTTCACCAGCAACCCCAGAAATCAATGGATATTGTAATTTGGCAGAAACACAGGATAAGGATCTCAAATCTATGCTTATCCAGTTATTAGAGGCACATAAAGAGGAAATGAACAAAGCTCTCAAAAATATATACGCAAGTATAGCCAAACAAACAGAAGCACATGTAGAGGCACAAGTAGAGGCCTATAGAGAGGAAATGAACAGAGAAACCCCTGGTGCTGGAGAACTCGGAAGAAAAGATCAGGAACCACAAAGGTAAGCATCACCAACAGAATACAAGACTTAGGAGGTGTGGTCTTGTTAGAGGAAGTATGTCATTGGGGTAGGCTTTTAGGTTTCAAAGCCCTTAGCCCATCCGCAGTGTACTGTCTCTGTTTCACGCTTGTGGTTCAAGATGTGAGCCCTTAGCTTCCTGCTTCTGCTGCCATGACTGCCACTTGTTTCCATATCTGCCTGCCATGATGAACTTTTAATCCTCTCCAACTATAAACTCCTTCTACAAGCTGCTTCAATCATGACATTTGGTCATAGCAGTAAGGAAGTAACAGCTACACCATTCTGCCAAACCTCTGCAGACAGCCTCCAAACCAGAAATAACTGCCCCTGACCTGGCAGCACTGATGTCTAGAGCCCCATGCCACTGGTTCCAAACTCACTGTCATTGCAGCTTGGTGTGAAAAAGATTGTAATTTTCCCACAGGTGGAATTTCTCCATGACCTGGAAAGTCTACAGTCATACCTCGTTCCCAAAGGCAAATATGAGTAGTGACGACTGGAGGTCAACTCAATTCTGCTTGTTTGGTTGATGCTATGCCTGAGCTGCATAGTCATTTACTGTGCCTATGAAAAACTTACCATGTTGACAGATCTATTGTTCGTAACAGTATACCTATTAAGATGTCCCCAGTATTTAAATTTTTGCCTCCAGCTATTTGTTTTGCTTGTTTATAGGTTTAAACAAAAAGGAAAGATTGCCGCAGCACAGTATACTAGTAAACAAACTATGTAGATTATGGGTTGCTTTTACACTTATTTCTGTTTTAATTTCAGTAAGGAAAACAACAGCAACTGATAATGGTCCTTTGTACCCTACTAAATGAAGCATTAGCAGGAGAATGGGACAACTCCAGGCCCAACTAACCTTACTAAGTAACCAGAAACTAGTTATCTCCACCATCTGTGTGATGGCTAATCTTGGTTGTCAACACTACACAGCTAGGAAGAGCAAATCTTAGTTGAGAAAGTTCCTGCATCAGACTGGCTTGTGGGCTTTCTCTGAGGCATTTTCTTGTTAACTGATGGCTATGGCCATCACTAAGTAGATGGGTATAGACCAATGGTTCTCAACCTTCTGAATACTGTGACCCTTTAACATAGCCCTGATGTTGTGGTGACCACCCAACCATAAAGTATTTTGTTGATGCTTCATAATAATAATAATAATTTTGTTTACTCTTATGAATCTTAATGTAAACATCTGATATGCAGGAAATCTGATATGTAAGTGACCTACAAGCTGAGAACCACTGGCCTAGACTTATAAAAAGCTAGATGAGCATACCAGAAGGAGCAAGTAAGCAAGCAGCATTTCGCCATGGTTTCTGCTTCAGTTCCTGCTTTACCTCCCCAGTGAAGGACTGTGAACCTGGAGGTATAAGCCAAATAAATCCTTCCTCCTTGAGTTGCTTTTTGTCGTGGTGTTTATCATAGCAACCAAAAGCAAAGTAGACCAATCTGTCATCCTCCAAATTTCCCTTTGGAGAAAATGCTTTAACTTAAATGCAAGCATTTTAGATCTAAATTCAACAAATAGAACAGATATTCCTGGGGCCAGCCTGTGGGCCAGGAAGATGGGTAAAGATTAGGCAAACACTTTGGGAATCGGTGCATAAATTTCTCAAAATAAAAGATGGAGCTGAAGAAGTGGCTCTGTTTAAGAGCACCTACTGCTCTGATGGAAGACTGAGTTCAGTTCCCATCACCCACACAGAGGCTCACAACCATGTGTAACTGCAGTTCTGGTGGAGCCAAGGCCTCCTCTGCCCTCAGAGAGCTCCTGTATGCAGACACATATACATTTACTCAGGCACACAAACATGCACATTCAATAAAAATAAAATAAACATTAAAAGTAGAACTATAACCCAGCTATACCACTTCTTGGCATATAATCAAAAGTTTTTATATCCTTCTATCAGAGATACTTGCATATCCAATTTCATTACTGCTCTATTCCTAATAGCTAGGGAAGGAAATCAACCTAGATGTGCATCAACAGATGAATGGATAGGAAACCCATGGTAATACTACAATGGAATATTTTGAGCTGTCAAGAAAAATAAAATCATGAAATTTTGAGGTACATATATGGAGGAAACTGGAAAACTTCACACTGAGTAAAGTAACTCAGACCCCAAAACACAAATAACACATGTTCTCTCATACAGAGATGTTAGCTACAAATACTTTATTTTGTGTGCTTGGAACACAAGTGCAAGCCAGGAGATTAAAAATGTGACATAGCAATGGGCAGAGACAGGGAACAGGTTAGAGAGTGAGAATATTAGATTATAGGTAAAGCAAAAGTGAAGGGATAGAATAGTGAGGATTGGAAGGCTTAAGAAGGGAAGGCCTTGAGCGTATGGAAGAAATAAGGGCTAAGGGAAAAAGCTAACCCAAAGAAATGATCAGAAAAGCCATATAGAAACCTACTATCTTACAAAAAAAATTTTAAATACTGGAGTAGAATACATTTGATACGAAAGAAGAATTGCAAATATTGGGAGTTAAAGGATTGAGTGAGGGAAGGGACAAAGAGAAGGGGTAGAGAAAGATGTAGAGGGTAGGTAAACCACACCTAAGAATTTGTGGAAAAGTATTGAACCCCACTAGTGAGCTAACTGAAAATGTAAATCAATCTGGCATTTTCACAGAAAACTGGGAATAGCTTTACCTCAAGACGCAGCTATAACAGTCCTGGGTATGTACCCAAAAGATGCTCCACCGTCCAACAAGGACACTTGGTCAACTATGTTCACAGCAACTTTATTTGTAATAGACAGAATCTGGAAACAACCCAGATGTCCCTCAGCCAAAGAATGGATAAAGAAACTGTGGCACATTTACACAATGGAGTACCACTCATCTATTTAAAACAAGGAAATCAGGAAATTTGCAGGAAGTAGAAGAGATCATCTTGAGTGAGGTAACCCAGACCCAGAAAGACACACATTGTAAGTACTCACTTAAAAGGGGATTTCAGCCATATCAGATAAGCATGCTATAAGGCATAGACCCAAAGAAGATAAATAACAAGTAGATCTAAGAAAGAATGCATAAGTCTCACTTGGAAAAGGAGATAGAATAGACAGAGATAGTGGCCTAAGAGAGGGAACAAGGTAGAAGAGGGGACACAGAGAGTTAAGAGGGTGGAGAACAAACCTGGGGAGAAAGAGGGAGGGTGAGAGGACAGAAGGCCTGTAGAGAAAAGAGAAACAGAAGGTAGGGGTGTCTCTGTGACATGCTGGAGACCTAAGTCGGGATAAGCCTTCCGGAGGATATGAAAGGATTCAAGCAGTGACTCCTAGTAGCAGAGGCCATAGAGACTAAAGAGAACACCCTCTAACTAGACTAGTCTTCTAGCAGAGGGAGGGGAACTCCAACCTACTCACAAACTTACCCTGCCTACAAGATGTGTAGGGATGAAGATACAGTAGATTGAACAGAGATTGAGGGAATGTCCGACAAATGCCTGGCCCAACCAAAGACCAACCTGATGAGAGAGTGGCATAGTGCCAACCTCTGATACTATGAACAATAATCTGCTAAGCTTGCAGACAGGAGCCTGACAAAGTTGTCCTCTGAGAGACTCTACCCAGCAGTGCCTCAAACCAGATACTGAGACTCACAGCCAAACATTGGGCGATGCTTAGGGTGTCTTGTGGAAAAGTGGGGAAAAACGGGGGAAAAAGGATCTGGAGGTGACAGGAGCTCCACAAGAAGACCAACACGGCCAATTAACCAGGACCCACAGGGGCTTGCTGAGACTGAAGCATCGACCAAGGACCATGCATAGACTGGACCTAGGCCCCCTACAAAGATGTCACAGATGGACAGCTTAGGCTTTATGTGGGTCCTCTAGTAAGGGAAGTGGGGACTGCATCAGACAAGTACTCACTTGCCAGCTTTTTTTTTATCACTTTCACCTGGTGGGACTGCCTTGCCAGGCCACAGGGGAAGAAGACATGCTCAGCCCTGGTGCAACTTGATGAGCTGGGGTGGATGGAAAAGGAAGCTCGCTTTTCTGAGGAAAGGGGAAGGGGCAAAAGGAAGAAAGGGATAGTAGGACTGGGAGGGGAGGAGGGATGGGTCTCAACCAAGATGTAAAGTGAATAAAAAATAAATAAATTAATTATATATTTAAAAAAAAGAAAATGTAACTTAAAAGCAGTTCAAATGGAATGTTCCTGTATGAGTGAACAATGCAACTCCCAGAGGACATGGATTATTGAATGAAAATCTCAATGAAAGACATGGTATACCTCTTCACGATTTAAAGGTTAGGGAGGCCCCAGATATCTCCAAAACAACACAGGTTATTGCCATTGCTCTTGGTTCCCCACCATAATTCATGGTAAGGCATGAAGATGCAGCTCATGACCAAAGGTCAGCATTGCCACTGCCCACAGACCAACACCTCAAATGACCCGTATCTATGGTGGTCCCAAATTATTAGAAACTCACTAGTGGGGACAATTTCTATAGAATTTCCCACAACGCCATTCATTTACTCACTTCCTTAACATTGAATGGATTGCTACTCTAACATGAGCGAACACAGACACCCATGGTGGAGCACTTAAGCTGCACCAGTCACTTTCCTCACATTATCTCAATGATCTTTGTCACAAATCTGCAAGGTAGGAACTACCGCCTATATATATATATATATATATATATATATATATATATATATATATATGTGTGTGTGTGTGTGTGTGTGTGTGTGTGTGTGTGTGTGTGTATTCATATATATAAGTTTAGTGCTGCAAAGATGGTTCAGTTAGTAAAGTGCCATGTATGCCTAAGACATTGAGTTCAGAGGCTCAAAATCCATGAAAAAGACTAGTGCAATGACACATGTCCATAATCTCAGCACTGGGAAGGTGGAGACAGGAGGACACTGGAGCCTGTAGGCCAGCCGGTCTATACAAAGTAGTGAATTCCACCTAAGTAAGTGACCCTGTCTCAAAAGCTGATGTGGGCAAGTGATTGGAAAAGATACATTATAGCAACCTCTGGCTTGCTTACGCACACGTGCACACACCACGTGTGCTCGAGCACACACACAGCATGCACACTTATACACATATGTAGGCATACATGAACACACGAACATACATACACATTGTGTGTAATTGATTGACTGATTAATTGGTTGACTGATTTCATACTATGCGCTTTCTACCATAGAAAATGGACCACTCTGCATTTCAAGATTGTCATTTTTCAGGCATGCTAAGTATGTACAAAGCCTGAGGTTTGATTCTAGGCACCAAATAAAACTCAAATCAAATAGCAGCTTTTCTAGCAACTGTGTTGCTCACCGGCCGATAGCTCAGCAACCCCTTCTCGTTTCCAGATGCATAAAAATTGCAGCTTTCTCTAACTTTCTAAGAGTGCAACTTAAGTAAGCTTCTCTCTGAAAATTGCCCTGTGGTCAGCAGGGAAGGACACCTGTGTGAACTCAAGAAGAGGAACGAGTTTTGGAACTCCACACAGATGAAATAAACCTTTTGCTTTTACATTGGATTCAATAAGACTATTTGAAAGGATCTTGAGTGACATTCACCTGGAGGAGTAGGTGCTTTAGGAAAACATTAAGAATCTATCATATTAAGACCTGAGCTAGAACTGTAGCTTCTGGCCTGAGGCCCTCGTTTGTAATAGAGGGGTTGACTTCCTCACTTTAGATGCTAACCCCTCCCTAGTAAAACCCAGTGCAGGAGCTCACAAGCCAAGGAATCCCTTAGGCTAACAAAATGGAAAAATAATAGGGCACATATACCATTCTTGGGGCTGTCTGGCTTCAGAATACTTTAGTGTATTTAGAGAAACTTTCTCTGAACAAGTCCTAATGTGGGTCAGGGAGAGAAAATGCCCATCCATAATAGCCAAACATACCACACCATTGCTTTCTCCAAATCTCTTGCAACAGGCAACTGTTATTCTCATACCAGAAACATATTTGGGTATTTTTGACACGAAAGAAGAGGTGAATGGTTGTTCCTTTCTTGCTTTCAATGTGCTACTGAAAAGCCTTGTCTAAGAAGCATCAACAGCACAAACTGGCTCCCAATACTCAGTGATACCCTCCGGCAGGTGCTTTCTCTTCTGATGTTCCATTTTGATGTTCTAAGTTTGGCTCCCATCTTCCTAACCTTTACAACTAATCTATGTTCACAAACAACTCAATAAACGATTTCATATTTAATCACCCAGAGTCTATCTGTACAAACATGTCCACTGAATCGGTTCCTTTGCAAACAGCACAGACAGAAATCTCAGGCATATTTTCCTTGCCTGTTTGAGTGCTTATGATATCTTCCAGGGTATAGAAACCAATCTCTTACTTTTTATTCCACTGGCCATGCACTAACCAATGATCCACTTGCTCCTCAGTGAGCCCAACTCCATTTAATCCCAGGATTGTCACAGGGATATTGCAGAACAAAAGCAAGCTGTTCAGCATCACAAATATCTCTAAGATCACTTCACGTTCTCTAAGCTAGTAGCCACTTCAAAAAATAAATAAATAAATGTTTTTACCCTCCTTCCCTGCTCACACATAGTATTGACACTTGACAGCCATTAAGGTGCTTTACAAGTAGACTCTTATCTGTGAGTATGTGGTGGTCTGCTCCTCATCATGGTCATCATCTTCCTCTGTTCACTTCCTGCAAGAAAAAAATCTGATTCCCTTCTTTCTGTTTTTAGTTATTTATTTTATAATTTTATATGTGGGGGTGTTTTGTCTACATAGCTGTCCTGTACTACATGCATGCAGTGCCCAGAGAGGCCAGAAGATACCCTGGAACTGGTATGAGTTCTCATGAAGCACTGGGAATTGAACTAGGACCCTTTGGAAGAGTATCCAGTGCTCTGAGCATCTGAGCCATCTCTCTAGCCCATGAGTCTCTTTTTAATAGTTCCGCTCTTTGTTTTACAGCATTATAATCTTCCTACTCGCTTTCTCGAAATCACTTGAATCACTGAATATTGGCTTTCAGACATCCCTCTGTCCTAGGTCCATTGAGTTTCCTTCCCAGTTTCCTACCCTTGAATTATCAAGATAGCTTATATCCTACTTAATTCTTCTTCCATCTGCTTGTATCTATATGCTTTGTTATCTGCTCCTTCAACAAAAGCCAGTCAGGATTTCAAGCCTCTCCCATTCAAATGAGAAAAGCAGCTTAGTGACTGCCTTTGTTATAAGAGACCTAGACTCCAGAACTAAAAACTTCCACCCTGTCACAAGCTTTTCAAGTTGTCCGTGTAAGCACCAAGCCCCTTAGAATGTTTCTTTAATGAAGCCATGCATCTCCTACTGTGTTCTCCCAGCCCTACCTGAAGCAGGGAAGTTCAAGAGATTACTTAAAAGCATCAATTTCACTTACTATGGATCAAGACTTCAAGGTCATCCTCATCTATTTTACAAGTCTGAGGCCACTCTGGGGTATATGAAAACTAGTTGCAACAAAAAATACAATTAAAAAATGGGAACTGGAGAGATGGTTCAGTGGCTAAGAAGAGCACTTGTTCTTTTAGAGGACCTAGATTCAATACCGTGCACCCACATGTTGCCCCACAACTATTCCTGACTCCAGTCCAGAGGTTCCAATATTCTCTTTGAACTCAGCAGGCAACAGGCACACACATTGTGTACATTCATACAAGCAAAACACCTGCACTCACAAAATAAAATACTATATAAGTAAGTAAATAAATAAAAGCATTGATTTAAAAACATGCCTACTTTCTAGTGAGCACAGAAAATTTAGTCCAATTGTGTTCATCTCAAGAAGCATGTGCCCTGTGCCAGCTATTGAACAAAGCATCTTTGCAATTATCAGAAAGGGAGAAAAGCATTCTTCTGGTTCAAGAAGCTTATTTCAGTCTAAATGTTTGCATACATAACCAAAAAGACACCTGGAAGAATGGGCAAATTGCAATGGATTCGGGAAAAATGGACAACCAGAGTGCTTTTCAAAGCCACAATCCCATTATTTAGCCAGGATCTGCTTTATCACAAAGTTGTTATATAGTCCATGTGTCCCAGAGGAAAGGGGGAAACATCAGGGATGTACAGACGTGTGACAGAAAGTCACTGGGCATTGAACCGAACAGCAGTCTCAGAAAAGTCACTGTCTAGTGTACTGCCAAGGAAATGAAGTGACAGCCCTCCTCCCAGTAAACTGCCAGGATCCCTGCGCCACACACTTGGTCACAGGGCAGAGAAGGAACAAAAGCATTCCAACAGCCAAGGCCCTGTCCTTATTATCACACCAAAGAGCAGGCTCCTTTCTTTCTGCATTTTTCTAACCTTCCTGTTCAAGCCCATTTCCTGGAAGGAAGACAGTGTCTGTATACATTTTCATGGAGGTGTAAAACAAGCCACTCAGTGATGCTTCTTTCATACCACTGCAGGCTTCCCTTCATTTCCTGCGCTGGTGTCTCCGTTTTTTGAAATGAAATCCCAGGACACTGTCTTTGGACCCATTTTCTCAGATATTTCTGAGCAGGGATCTTTCTGCTCCTCCACATGGAAAGACACTGAGCCTTCAGGAAGAAGAATGTACCACTATAGGTCCAGTCCGAGTAGATTCTAAATGAGAACTAAGATTTCTAGATCTCCAATCTGTGCTCTTCCAACCTCACTGTTCCTTCAAGCCATGTGGTTAAAATGAACCCTGCTTCTTAAATTCTAAGATTAAACAAAGAGCCACCATCATTTATCTATGGATTATTGTACAAAGGAGTGACAATGGTTATACATTTCTACTTCTGAAACAACCTTGCTATAGAACACAATTACTCTTGTGTAGGTGAAATATTTTTTTATCCAAAATGCTTTCGACCAGAATCAGGATCGTCTTTCAGATTTTGAAATATTTTCATGTAAGTCATGAGATAGCTTGGGGATGGGACCCACATCTAAACATAGAATTTGTGCATGTATCATATATATGTATATTTACATACACCATATATATATATATGATACCTAAAGCACATAGCCTAAAGTAATTTTACACCATATTTTAATGTGCCTATATTTCAATATACAAAGTCAGGTATGGAAATTTCCATTTGTTCCATTACAAGATATATAAAAGATTTCAGATTTTGCAGCATTGTAGACTTTGTGTGTTCTGGTTAAGGATGCTAACTTATGCCTGGCTGTGCCTGGGAGAGGCCAGACAGAAAATGAACAAAACTGTCAGCACCACTGGCTGTGTGGTGATAGCCTGGTGGCAGGAATGACCAATCAGATAGCATGCTCTCCTCTTCTTCCGTGCGGAGAACAGAGAAAAAGTCACAGAGGCAGGCCCCGAGATTTGACCTGCCTGTTTTCCGAGAACAGAAAAACAGTAAGTCTTTTTGGTAAATATTATTCAAATTTAGAGGTGAGGCAGAGAGAACATCTGTTTGCCACTTTCCCAGCAGCCAGCATAAAACACAATATCCAATGGTGGAGAACAATAGTCTACATGTTCCTGGCTCTTCCTCTTCTCTCACATCTGTATTTATTGTGTTTATAAAAGTTTAAATTGTAGCAATCACTATGCAATAGATGGAGTCTCTACTTTCAACAAGTTTACAGTGTGGCAAATTTTACACCTTCAGTCTGCGCTATACAACTGTAACTAATAATTAAGGACTCCTTCTTTCCCAAACACGACCATGATCACCAAACAGACCAGTGGTTCTCAACCAGTAGGTCATATGTTGGATATCCTAAATATTTACATTATGATTCATAACAGCAGCAAAATTACAGTTATAAAGTAGCAATGAACATAACTTTATGGTTGGGGTCACCACCACATGAAGGAATAACTGTATTAAAGGGTCACGGTACTAGGAAGGTCAAGAACCACTGATATAGACAAAACATAAACGACAAGTTTTAGAATTGGGCACAAAAATCTCTGAGACAAACAGAGCACAATACGAAGCCCCCAAATCAACTTGATCGTGTCTCTATACTGCTTAAAAGTGACCAGTGGCGCTGATTCGTCCATGAATTGATCTGAAAAATTCATTCTAGAGTTTTGAACCATTTATCATGTGACAAAAGATGAGACAAAAAGTTGTGTCCTCCCCAGCACCAGATCTGTTCACCAGTGGAACCTGTCTCCATAGTACTAATTATCAAAATGCTGGACGTTGCGTATGTGGTTTTTTTTTGCCCTTTTTATTTTTTAAAATGTTATTTATTTATTTGTTTGTTTGTTTGTTTGTTTATTTATTTTAAATAAATTTATTTTTATATCAATCACAGGTTAGGTTTTTTGCATATCGTGTGTGGCCCCCTCGCTCATTCCTTCCCACCGTCCCCAACCCTCCCTCATCTCCTCCCCGCCCCCTCCAAGTCCACCAACTGACCCCAGATCATCTTGTCTCCTCAGGGCTGGCTGCAATGCCCTCCCCTGAGATCTAGCCAGGCTGTTACTCCCTGGCACGTATGGGGGAGGGTCAAAGAGTCAGCCATCAAGTTCAAGACTGAAACAGTCCCTGTTTCCCTTATTAGGGTCTTCAGTTCGACGCTGAGCTATCATGGGCTACATCTGAGCAGGGGTTCTAGGCCATATCCATATATGGTCCTTGGTTGGAGAAACTGTCTCATATAAGACCCCTGTGTCCTGCTCAGTTTGATATTTGTGGAGCTCTTGTTCTCCCCAAGTCTTACTAACTTTCCCTATTTTTATTATTACTTCCCGCCCTCTGCCAAGGGCTTAATTGTGAGTCTTAATATCTGCTTTGATACATTGCTATATCAATATAGCGTATATGATTTTAAATTGAGATTTTAAAACAACACAGTGATTTAAAACATAGGCTATTTTGTCGCATACAATATGGACATTGTATGCTACATGTTCGTTAAAAAAAATATATTTTACTGAGCTGCCAAATTAGTTTGACTTCAAGACCCGGCTTTGCGATTTTTCTGATCACAATACTGAACAAGGAACTCCATACTCGACCTCATTAAGATTCATCTGTTAATTGAAAGGAAAATGTTTGTATTCAGAGTTGGAGTAGCCCGATATGATGTTATGAAAGTATCACAGCTCAGTGACTGGCTCTTTGATCACCTCCTCTGATAGGGTGCAGTCTTGCCTGGACACAGAGGAAGACAATGCAGACAGCCCTGATGAGACCTGATAGGCTAGTGTCTGGAGGAAGACCTAACCTATCAGTGGACTAGGAGAGGGGCATGGGAGGAGAAAAGAGGGAGGATGGGTGGGACTGGGAAGGGGCGAGGGAGAGGGGCTACAGCCTGGATACAAAGTGAATAAATCGTAATAAATAATAAATAAATGAAAATTTTAAAAATGACAGCTATCATTCATAAGGATACGTGGAGATCATCGTCACCTCTACTCTGGATTCTTCTTCTTCTTTCTGGTCATGTTAGATAGCACTTTTCCCATTGCTGCGACCAAATACCCAGCAATGAGCAAGAGAAGAGGCAGAGTAAGGCAGGTGATGTGTTTGCAGCACAAACATCATATCCCTAGCACCCAGGAAAGAGTCAGGTCTGGTTGGATACGCCCTTAATTGCCAGCGCTGGTGGACAGTTAGGTCGATCCCAGGGGCTTGCTGACCAACCAGTGTATCAAAAACATCAAGCCCTAAGTTCAGTAACGGTGTATTGTTCTATGTCTATGAAAAAAGTGTGGAGAAGAAATTGAGGAAGACATTGGAAGTAAACCTCTGGTTTCTACACAAGCCACAAGAATAAGCGCATGTGCACACACATGAGTACATGACACACACACACAAGGTTAAGTATGGAGTAGCAGCTTAAGGAAGAAAGCATTTATAATGGTTTATGGGTTCTGGTCTATCATGATGGGAAAACATGGTAGCAATTGTTTCCACCATGGCAAGAGTAGGAGGTAGCTGATCATACTGTGACCTAGTCAGGAAGCATAGAGAAATGGACACTAGTGTTCAGTTCACCTTCTCCTTTTTGTTCAGTCTGTACCTCTACTCAACAAATTCTGCTGCCCACATTCAGAGGGGTTCTTCTCTTATTAGTTAACTTTTCTATAAGCAGACTCACAGAAACTACAAAGGGTGTGTTTCCATGGTGACTCCAAATCTAGTCAAGTTTATACTGGAGATGAAACACCATACTGAGCAAGCACTGTACATAAGCAACTGTGCTGGACACTGCTCCAAGAAGTTATTGTCTAAGTTCCTGTTAGTAACTTGAGGCCCTTCTAATGGTTTTTATATAAGTAATAACTTCCCCTCATTAAATCATAATCATGACAAATTCTCCTAAAGTAAGACAATCATTTCTGCACACCTTTCCCAGCAATAAGCATTACATATTATAACAAGCAGAAAAAAATAATCCCTAAAATTCATATCTGAAGAGTCTATCTAAAGTAACCATTGTTAAACCTTACTGTGTTATTCTTTCATCACTGGTATGGTTTAATTTCTATTCGTCAAGAAAACACTGAATTTCTAACCCTCTAGTATTTGTGCACATGACTTCGTGAAAACAAAAATTTACAGAAATCACAAAAATCTCAATAGAGTACAGGTAGATTCCTCGCAAAAGGAAGAGGCTGGACAAGAGGCCTCTCATAGGGAAAGTGACTGAGAGCTACAAGAGGAGACAGGACTTCAAAACGAGACGTGTCTGTAAGACAAGGGTTGCCAGCCCACACCAGGGTCAGAGGAGGAAAGAACCTCTGCCACGATGTTGATTTTTATTCACAGGAACAGAAAAAAATTAAATTACTTTTTATAAATCAAAAGTAATCATTAAAAGCAATCTTTTATGAATGTAATTTATTTATTTTTATATTAATCACAGGTTAGGTACTTTGTATCCCAGTCATAGCCCCCTCCCTCATTCCCTCCCACTCTCCCCATCCCTCCCTCATCTCCTCCCTGGCCCCCTCCAAGTCCACTGATGGGGGAGGACCTCCTCCCCTTCCATCTGACTCTAGCTTATCTTGTCTCTTCAGGCTGGCTGCAATGTCCTCCTCTGGGATCTAGTTAGGCTGTTCCTCCAGGGTGTGTGTGTGTGGGGGGGGGTGGTCGAAGAGCCAGCCATTGAGTTCATGACAGAAATAGTCCCTGTTCCCCTTACTAGGGCCACCAGTTGGATACTGAGCTACCATGGGCCACACCTGAGCAGGGGTTCTAGGTTATATCCACACATGGTCCTTGGTTGGAGAAACAGTCTCGTAAAAGACCCCTGTGCCCTGACCCATTTGGTCCTTATGGAGCTCTTGTTCTCCCCAAGTCCTACCAATTCCCCTATTTTCATATTATTCCCCGCCCTCTACTGAAAGCCTGGTTGTGAGTCTTAATATCTGCCTTGATACATTGCTACATAGAGTCTTTCAGAGGTCCTCTTTGGTAGGCTCCTGTCCTGTTGCTTGTTTTCTCCTACCTTCAATGTCCATCCCATTTGTCCATCTAAGCGAGCATTGATCATCCCAGCCTGGGTCCTCCTTCTTGTATATCTTCCCTAGGTGTATAGATTTCAGCATGACCTTCCTATCCTATAGGTCTATATAAGTGAGTATATACCATATGTTTCTTTCTGCTTTTAGGATACCTCACTTAGGATGATTGTTTCCAGGTCCCACCATTTGCCTGAGAATTTCATGATTTCCTCCTTTGTAATTGCTGAGTAGTATTCCATTGTGTAAAAGTACCACAATTT
>CM053761.1:34003230-34018497 GCA_028658305.1 Pachyuromys duprasi | reverse complement strand
TTTAACTTCTTGAGTTCATTAAAAGCAATCTTAAACAGAAAAAGTAAAGCTAGAAGCCTTACAACACCTGACTTTTAAACATAATACAAAGCTGCTATAGTCAAAACAGCATGACACTAAAGGCAAGGATATAACATGATGGAACAAAGTTGGGAATCTAAAAATAAATGTACTTATCCTGATGACAAGGGGTTGGTGCCAAAAAACACTCAATGGGAAAGTTTCTAGCAAATGGAATCAGACATACAGGAAAATGAAGTTAGAACTTTGTCACAGACTGGGTACCAAAATAAATTAAAAATTAATTAAATATTTGCCTATAAAAGGAGAAACTATAAAACTACTAGAAGAAGATCTACATAGCACTCATCTAAGCAAGAACCGTTTAAATATAGGAAGCTTAAGTGGCTAAAGTAAAAAATTAGCAAATGAAATTATATTGAACTAAAAAAGCTTTTGTATAGCAAAAGAAGTAATCGGTAGAGCAATGAGATAAACCATTAAATGGGGAAAATACTATCAAACTATGTATTTGATAAGAGGAATTTATCTCAATTATAATAAAATACACATAAGGAATTTATCTCAATTACAATAAAATAAATCGCTCAGTTATAAAATAGACAAAAGACCTGAATAGGCATTTCAAAAAAAATTTTTTAAATGTTTAGCAGGTTTGTGGAAAGAACCTTAACATCACTTAGCAACAGACAAGAGAAAATTAAAACACTGTACTGATGTATCACCTCACTCCTATGAGAAAAGACATTATTCAAAAAACAAGCAATAAATGAAAGAAAAAGAAACTCTGATGGTAAAAATGTAAATTAGAGAAGCCATTACGGAAAACAGAATGAAATTTCTTGAAAGACATTATAATATGATGCTATGACCTAAAAAGAAATCCATCCATCATTTTCCAAAGAGAATAAAATAAGTATGTCTAAGTGATACCTGCAATTACAAGGTCCATTCCAGGACCATCCCAATATCAAGCCCTTCCTGTTATGTGAATGACCTGGACTCCATTGTCCAATAGGGAGGCAAGCTATCTTTTTGCCCTTTGGAATGTGTATCTGAAAATAAGATGGCATGTTGCTCTTGCAGAGGACCCAAGTTCAGTACCAGGCATCCATGCTGGGAAGCTCATTTCCACCTGTAACTCTATTTCCAGGAACACAATGGCCTCTTCTGGACTTTGTGAATGCCTGCATTCACACCTACACATACATGCACACACGCAAGTGCATGCACACACATAATTTTAAAATAAGCACAAATATTCACAAGAGAGAATAATTCTGTCATTTTTTAACATCATGAATGAACCTGGAAGACATTAGGAAGAGTGAAATAAGCCAGAAATGGAAATGCAATATGGCATAGTCTTGGTTGTTACATAAAAACTTTAAAAGTTTAACTGATGGTACCAGAGAGCATCATAGTTATGAGAAGGGGATGGGCAAGGGAGTTGGAGACAATATTTAGAGGACATAATGTTGCCAAAAATAAGAAAATATCTTTTGTACAGCATGAAAAGTATAATTAACAACAACCCCTGCATCTTGAAATAGCTAATAGTGGCTTTTAAAAAATGTACATGAGGTAATTCATATATCAGGCCAATTTATCCATTTCAAAACACTGTGTTATACAGAGTAAATACATACTTTTTTTTTTTCAAGGTAAGGTTTCTCTGTGTAGCCCTGGCCGTTCTTGAACTTGCTCTGTAGGTCAAGCTGGTCTGGAACTCAAAGATCCACCTTCCTCTGTATTCCAAGGGCTGGGATTAAAGGAGTATGCCATTATGCCTGGCTAATACATACAATTTTTACTTGTCCATTAAAAATATTTTTAAGAGAACATGGTGAAAGAAAAAAGCCACTAGAAAGGTCGTGACTTGGCAGAACTCTAATTTTGGAGTACTGGCCTTTGAAAGTGTGATGCAAATTTCTATTATTTTCAAGCATCCAATGTGGGGTACTTTTCAATGGCAACCTTGGTAAATTAATTCAATCACCATTCACACCTCCTCTAAGGTCCAGGAACCACCGAGATTTAAAAAGTCCTGTAGAGTAAAGAGAACCTGCAGAACTTACAGGTGCTAAAGAATGGGGATAAATGGACAGTACCCGCTTTTAAAACCCAAAGCACATCCTGACTTGCCAGCTCTAAGGGAGAGCTAGACTGAGTCAAAGACACAACATTTCAAAAATAAGTACAAGAAACCTATTGTGTAGCATGAAAATTATCTGACATCTGCCATGAAAAAAAGAAAAAGAACCTGCTAAAAGAAGTTATTTGCCAATAAGAACTTCCTTTAGAGATATTGAGAAAGCCTAAAACAATGGCAACCACAGGTTTCCAACAAAAATGGGACAAATACCAGGGTTTGGGATGTGAGAGACGAAGAGATTGGAACTGTTAATATTTTGGCAGCCCGCTTCTGGGTTGCCTAGCAACTGATGATGTCATCATGTGTCACTGGCCAGGTAACCACACCTGGCAGGCATGGTTACCTTGCTCCTTAAAAGGATCAACCTGCCCACTTTTTCCCTCTCTTGGCTCTCTTGCTTTCTTGGCTCTTGGCTCTTGCCCTCTTCCCTTTCTCTGTCTGGGCGATCCCCTCTCTTGCCCCTATCATGTCTCACTCTCTCCTTCTCCCTCTCTCTTCATCTCCATCTAATAAACCCCTTTCATATAAAATCTGCTGTGCGCTTTATCATTGTTTTATTTGGTCCTAACAGAAACAAAGCACAGGATGGCGAAATGTGGTCTGCGTGTGGACTCTGCTCACTACCTGTCATTGTGAATAGTTTTATTGGAGCACTGCCATGCTTATTTGTCTCTCTGTTGTCAGTGGCTGTTTCCATGCTGTAATGGTAAAGGTGAGTCACATGATTCAGACTGACTGACCTGTAAAGCTTAAAATACTCACTTTCAGGTACCTCACCAAAAAGGCTCCCAGTCGGTGTCTCTGAAATTTGAATGGCTACCGGCATCGCCTGGAGAGCTTATTAAAACTCAGATGGCTGAGACCTCTAGTTTTTCTCCCTCAGAACATCTGCAGTGAGGCCAAAACATTCTCATTTCTAACAAGTTCCCATTACCACTTCTTGAGAAGCTCTGCTCTGAGTGATTTAAAGGTGAGTGGATGAGATGAGGAAAGGAAAAGATGATTGGCTTAAGAAACACAGATAAACCTTTTAACTGTGAGTCTATGCATGTGGAATATGTATATGTGCATAGTCATATACACATGAAGCTCACATATATGGGTGCCATAAGCTGATTTAAGTGTCACAGTCTCCAACCTATATTTTGAAACAGAGTCTCTCAATAAATTCAAATAGACCAGCTAGCCAGCAAGCCCCTGGGATCCTCTGGTCCCCAGCCCCCCAACAGACATTACAGGGATGCATTGCCACACTCTACTTTTTTTAAATTTTTTTATTTAATTATTTTTAATAATTACAGTTTATTTACTTTGTATCCCCCTGTACCTCCCTCCCTCCTCTTCCAATCCCACCCTCTCCCCACCTGTGTCCCTCTCCCAATCCACTGATAAGGGAGGTCCTCCTCCCCTTCCCTCTGATCCTAGTCTATCAGGTCTCATCAGGAGTAGCTGCATTGTCTTCTTATGTGATGGTAAGGTTTCTCTACCCACAGGGGGAGGTGATCAAAGAGCAGGCCAATCTGTTCATGTCAAAGACAGTCCCTGCCCCCATTACTATGGAACCCACTTAGATAATGAACTGCCATAGGCTACCTCTGTGCAGGGGTTCCAGGCCATCTCCATGAGTGGTCCTGGCTGGAGTATCAGTCTCAGAAAAGACCCCTGTGCCCAGACTTTTTGGATCTGTTGCTCTCCTTGTGGAGTTCCTGTCCTCTCCAGGTCTTACTATCTCCCACTTCTTTCATAAGATTCCCTGCACTCTGCCCAAAGTTTGGCTATGAGTCTCAGCATGTGACTCCATACCCTGCAGGGTAGAGCCTTTTAAAGGCCTTCTGTGGCAGGCTCCTAGCCTGGTCCCTGTTTTCTCCCTCCTCCGATGTCCATCCTCTCTGCCTTTTTGAATGGGGATTGAGCATCTTAGCCGGAGTCCTTCTTCTTGATTAGTTTCTTTAAGTATACAGATTTTAGTATGTTTATCCTATATTATATGTCTAATATCCACTTATGACTGAGTATATACCCTGTGTATATTTCTGCTTCTGGGATACCTCACCCAGGATGATCTTTTCCAGTTCCCACCATTTGCCTGCAAATTTCATGATTTCCTTGTTTTTTATCACTGAGTAGTATTCCATTGTGCAGATGTACCACAATTTCTGTATCCATTCCTCAACTGAGGGGCATCTGGGCTGTTTCCAGGTTCTGGCTATTACAAATAAAGCTGCTACAAACATGGCTGAGCAGATGTCCTTGTTGAATACTTGAGTGTCGTTTGGATGTATGCCTATGAGTGGTATAGCTGGATCTTGAGGAAGCACTATTCCTAATTGTCTGAGAAAGCACCAGATTGATTTCCAAACAAGTTTACATTCCCACCAGTAGTAGAGGAGGGTTCTCCTTTCTCCACGTCCTCTCCAGCATGTATTGTCACTTGAGTTACTCATCTTAGCCATTCTAAATGGGTATAAGGTGAAATCTCAGGGTCGTTTTGATTTGCAGTTCCCTGATGACTAAGGGTATTGAACATTCCTATTTGTCCCAACTGAGGATACCATTCTTACAAGGCAAGCACATTAGTGATTCCTAGAGGCATCTCCCTGAAAATAAAGCAAAAAGACTTGTCACACATGATTCCAAATTTACCTTTCCATAGGAATAACCAAGACAGTGCAATGACATCCTAAGACAGACTACAGACTAGTGAAACAGACTGAGTCAACAATTCAGTCTTTGTCTATATAATCAGGTGCACTCTGACAGAGACACAAAAGCAAGCCTAGGAAGAAAGCACTATCTTCTCAAAATCTAGTGCAGCAAATGTTGGATAAAGATCAGAAAAAAAAAATCTTAGGAACATTAGTTACAGGAGAATAGCAGCCTTGCTTCATGTTTTATATTAAACACAGAAGCATGTTAGGTCAGACAATGCTATATGAACTATTTCTCAGTGTTTCCATGAGAAGGGAAAAAAACAAAACAATTTGAAAATGGCAATGTGATTTATTGTGCGCACCCACTCCTGTGCATCTCAGGAAAATACCATTGAAATGGTGATAAAGACTCCAAAGGCCAAAGATGAAAATGGAGAGTCTTGCGTCGCACTTTGGTAAAGTGGGTTACAGAGTGCTGGAGATCAGAAGGGCTTCAGATTTCAGAAAATTGGCAAAATCTCGCAAAACTATGATGAGGTGTCCTGGGTATGGGATCCAAGTCTACACATAAAATTAATTTATGTCTCATATATACCTTATACATAAAGCCTCCGGTTACTTTTATAAGTGTTTTTTTAGTGCACCTGCATTTTGACTGTTTGTTGGGATCAGTAAGCAGGCATCTCTACGGCCAGCCCCAAGGGACCTGACAAACCGGATATCAGGCATCTGTGAAGCCACCCACGGACCAACTGGAACCACCTGCTCCTGCTCTGGGTCACCTATACGGTGAGAATTGGAAGCTCCTCTCTCTCCCTCTCCCTCTCCCCCTCCCCTCTCCTCCCCCTTCTCCCTCTCCTTCCTTGCCCTGTGACCCCTTTCCCCTTCCCTTCCCTCTTCCCTTCTCTTTTTCCCCTTCCCTTCCCCTAATAACCCTCCCACGTGGAACCAGTCGCATGGCTGGTGAACCTGCCGTGTAATTCTTCTGCACCATTCTGTCACTGTGGCCTGTCATTGGAGGCAAGTTACAGAATGTTCCACCCGAGGCAGTGTGGCCATGCTCAGGGAAGTTTTGAATTTGGGAGAATTTCCAGGTTTCAATATCTTTTGATTAGTGATGCTCAACCTGACTCAAATGTCCCAAAGAAAAAAGGACGTCCCGTATTCCATAAGTGCTGAGTAAACACCTTGTTCCCTGTGACCCACTTTCCCTGCCATCATCACGCAGAATTTTGCCAACTACTAAGGATTTTGCCAGCCATAAGCAAAGAGTATTTGCAGATGCTCTGCAATCTATTCTTGTAGTCTCTAACACACGGGGACATCCCTCCTCGTGCACTTGTCAAAACTTGGTCAGCACATGTAAGTCTATAAGAAGTAGGTCCGAGAATAGGATCTAAGACGAAGGACTTTGAGGTTTAGTTGGGCTAGAGTTCATAGACATATCTAGGTAAGTTGCATATATTCAAGAATTGGATGAATAACTCAGAGCAAAGGATTTTTTATCTAAATTAGGATACAAAACTGTGCCAAAAACGGTTTAACAAAACTTTATATAATATATATTATATATATATTAGAACACTGAAATTCATGAGGTGATCTTTTCTCTTAACAGAATCAGATGCAGATGGGAAATGAACCCCCCCGCCCCCCTCCCCCGCCCGCTTCCCGGGTTTCATTCACGGCAACGCAGAGGCAGTATCTCAGAAGTTTTTTTTTGTTTGTTTGTTTGTTTTTTGTTTTTTGTTTTTTTTGAGCTGCATCTAGAAGAACGACTCATGAGGTTGGGAGGAGATGGAGTTGTGAGCTTGGGAGTTAACACTAAACACAGAAAAGGAATGGCCAGGAAAGAATGGACAGCATCAACACAAAGCAAGTTCTAATGTACATCTGAGTATCTCAAGCCATAAGCCATGTCAGGAAACAGGATTCTGGTCCGGCCGTGACATCATTTTGTACCAGGCTGAAGAATTTTATTATTTAATGCTTCTCTCTCTCTTGTTCTCAATAACATTAAAAAAAATTCTGTAATATCTAGTAGTTTTAACAAATTTACACAACAAATCACTGGACCATGTCGCTCTGTCAGAGCACAAACACTTTGACACCAGCTTCAATGCCTCCTTGAAATGTTCTTTACTTTAATATATTGTCAAGAGATCTTGCTCAAAGTCAGGTTCCTGAGTCCCAGCTTACAGGTTCTAACTGTATAGGCCACAGGAGAAACCCAGGAGGCTGTTGGTTTTAAAAGGCACCAGAAAGGCCTCACTGAGGAAAAAAAAAAAATCAAAGGAACGCTTCTATGAAGCACATTCCATGGGAGGTACTTTCTGGGTATCCCTCATGGTTTCAGAGCATCCTGGGTTTCAAAAGCAGATAGTAATCATGGCCAACAGCATTGTCTTGCTTGGTAGTTAATAAACCAGGGTCACATCCTTAGTGAGACACAAGCCTCACAATCCCACAGCTGGGTAATGACATTTGCATTTTACACATCAGAAGAGGAAATCCAATACAGCAATTCACACATTCAACCCAAGCCAGGCATTTCCTGGTGTCCATCCCATTTTTTCTTCAGGCACACTAAACCAAGGTGTCAAGTGGGCAATTTGCTTGAGAGCTTAGTGCATTTTACTTAATAATAGGTATGAGAGTGATTCAGGGTGTGATTCAGGGAAGGATATGTGCCCATTAATTCAGAGCCCCAAATGAATGCCTTAAATTTCACGGGTCATGCTAATGATATTTACTGTAAATCGCTACGGACTTATATCGTGAATCCTTTCTGTTATCACCCAGCTGGAATGAGAGAGTTATTAGCTTGGGAATTTACCTCAGTTGCCCTGGAAAACTGTTCCATTCCAGGCTGGAGCTAGAAGGAATTGTGCTTGCCTCCAGGGACCAGAGGGAAACCTGATGGCAGAAATGAGGGCAGTGTGGCACGCTGAAATGCTTCCATATAGAATTAAGGATTTTTAGTAACATTTTGTGGTGTTTTGAAACCAGCACATACAGAGCAAAGTCAAGCCGTAACATGGTTAAAACAAAAGCAAGAGCATTAAAATCTAATCATGTCCTTCTCCTTTATGTATTAAAATTGGAACCTATGAGTGATGCCTTTAATTATAGTCCTGATGTTTTAGTTGCTGAGCAGTTTATTTAAAGTGACAGAATCATTTTCTTTGTACATAATTACTCCCAATGAATTTGTTATATAAACAAATAGGAGACTAATAATTCAGAGACAAAAATAAAATTGATAGCACTCACCAGATAATAATCTTAATGTATTTATGACAGATTGCTGATTCATATGTAATTTAGTCTGAGAGTTACCTAATTAGAGAGAAAATCATTATAAGCTTACCTTTTCAGCAGGATATGAAACTAAAGAACTAACAGTGTTGGGGGGGGGGGAAAGTACATGAAATAAAAAACAGGCAAAACACTAAAATTCAGTATTAATATACTTTTTTTTTTCTATTCCCTTTAAATCTGTGTGTGTGTATTCTCCCTATTGACCACAATGGAAAGATGTTATAAAGAAATTCACTTCTTGATCATTAAGGCAAAAAAAAAAAAAAAAAAAAGGAATTAGTCTAGAAAAAAAAAGAAAAAATGGGCCACTGTGTAAGTAGTGACATTCCCTATCAAAGGACACACTAGAACAGATAAAGTAGACTCTCACACCATGTGACAGGCTTGATGTCATTTGATCCTGAAGCTTGCTGCCACTTCAGAGTAGATGACCTCAGACAAAATCCAGCTCTACTTCCCTGTATGTTTACAAGACACAATTTTATCTGGCTTTAAAATGTGCTAGATACGTTTCCATATTTCCCTTTTAAAATATTAAAAATTTACATAAATTCTTCTGATAAAAGAATTTAAAAAACAAAAACAGGATACTGTGTATAGAACTCAGTGGCAGAGCATTACTGATACATGTAATATGTTATATGCATACATATTAATTATATTTAGTTTTTCTTTGCTAATTGTTGTACCCAGTTCACAAACCCCAAAAGAGCAGGAGTAAATCGACTCCACTGTAAATACATGAGGTTTTTGTTTATTACAAGTTACAAGCTGCAGCTTGGGCCAAGAGCCCCCACCGCCAAAGCCGTGGGAGCCAAGAGCCCCATGCCCAGGTTAGTTGGCTTATTTAAAGATTCCAGTCCTTCCCAGCATACCCAAAGCAGGGGCAATTCCTACCTGGCAAGCATCTATAGGCCAAAATGCTGCATTTTGAATTGATTGGCTATAGGAAGGTCCCCAAACCTATGAATGAACTGGTATCCCTCCCTAGGGGGTTGGGCCAGTTTCCCAGCAACTGTATATCTAGTGAGTCCTTTCCCTCAGGGTATTTCTGGACTTGTCTTCACCCAGATAGCCTTAGATCAGGCCTTAAACTTTAATAAACACTGATTTTTAGTCTTTTGGCCTCTCACTATTCTTTTATCATGTCATAAAATATATAACACGTAGGAGGCTCTGGATTTGACTACGAAGCCCACAAAAAGGAAACAAGTAAGACATAGACATCTGATGTCATATACAAGAAACTTTGTCATGAGATAATGTAGACCCATGATACCGTCCTAGAAATTCACAGTACAGATAAGAATTGTTACGTCCCGGGCTCCTTTTATGTCAATATGTTTCCCTAGAGAAATCATATTTGGATTGATTTGGATTTGAGAGGCTGACTTCCTGCTTACTAAAGAATCCATAATCAGAGCCTTTAGGAGATGATCTAAGCACTGTATACAATCCCACCTTACTATCAGGAAAGATTCTTATATGTTCAAAATGCTTCAAATTCTTGGCATGTACACTCGAAAACAACCAACGCTGGGCAAATGACATTTTTTTTTCAGTTATGGGAGATGATTAAAAACTACATTTTAATTGTGTCTCAGGACAGCTGAAGATGCTGATACATTCCTCAGTGGAAGTACATCACCCTATAGGCCAGTACTTATGATGAGTACTTTCAGGCTTTCTGCCTTCAACAGGTATCAACTGAGAATCTGTACTCTTCTAAGTCTTTGGTATATCACAGAGAAATATTCATTCTCTTCAAGGAAAGGAAGCAGATACTAAAGATCACTCGAAAATTAATACCAATGAGAATTATAAACAGGGGAAAGTTAGTATTTGAAACAAAAAATAATAATAATGAAAGGCAGTCAGTCATAACTGCAACAATACTTATAAACTGATAAATGTTATAATAGTGACTCGGTTATAACATGATAAAAGACTAACAAAGAAAATTAAATATATATGCCTATATCATATAACAGTTTACATGTATTACAAAAAATTAAATATATGCATATATCATATACCATACTACATGTAGCAGTAATTGCAGATATATATGATTTGATGAAGATATGTTATGTCAGACTACCTCGGAACTCACTCTGTAGTCCATGCTGACCTGGAATTTATAGTGATTCTCCTGCCTCAGTCTCTTGAGTACTAGGTATAAGGACCAATTTATGAACAAATGAGGCTTACAACAGGTTTTATATGAAAGAGGTTTATTAGGTGGATATAAAGAGAGGGATGGCAGGGAGAGCAGGACATGATGGGGAAAAGAGAGAGAGAAGGGGGTGCCCCAGTAGAGAAAGGGAAAAGGCTGAGAGAACAAAAAAAGCAAGAGAGAACAAAATAGAGGAAGAGAGAGACCACGTGTCGGATTGTCCCCTTTTAAGAGATCAGGTAACCACGCCTCCCAGGTGTGGCCACCTGGCTGGGCTACACAAGATGAGTTGCTAGATAACCCAGAAGCAGGTTCTGTTTCAAAATACTAACACTTGGGTTACAGGCATGAGCCACCAAGCCTGACTGGCATAAATAAGGCCATTCTCAAACCCAATTGGATAGTCACCCTAGGAACACCAGAGGTCCCTGGTTTTGGGCTAGCCATCTCAACACACACTGATGTGAGACCATTTACATTTTCTCTTAACATTAACTAAGGATGATCAAATATGGAAGCGTATTTTGAATACACTCAAAATATTGCAAATTCAACACCTAAGAAGTGTACAAAAATCCCGGCACTGAGACACAAAGCCCCACTCTGAAACCAGATCAGCTGGGAAAGGATCAGATCAGGTTGTTTGTTTGTTTGTTTTCTAATGGAGTATCACTATACTCTGGGGTAGATTCCATGCCTGGGAGTGGTTGATTAACACAAAATGGACTTCATGCTTTGTGTGGTCTTTCCATTTCACTTTTGGTTTGTCTTGATTTGGTTTTATTAACTGTCTTAATTTTGTTTCACTTATGTGTTTTCGGGTTTTTACAGAGCGAGAGAAAATATGTGGTTAGAGAGATGCGGAGGATCTGAATGGAGTTAGAGGAAAAGAAACAATATGATCAAAATATATTGCATGAAAATTTTTGATACAGAGAAAAATGAAGTGTACAGAGTTTATAACACTAGTACTAAGGTGTTAGGAAGGTCTGGATTGAGCTGAAGGCTTACAATGTTGGGCAAATACGATGTGTCACAAGATAGCAAGACCTCTCAAGAACGTAATGAGAGCTAAACTTAGTAGTACATGTGGTGTGTAATCCAAGCACTTAGAAGGTAGTGGCAGAAGGGTCACAAATTAGAATCTGGCCTGTTCTGCACAAGAAGTTCAAGACTTCAAGTATGGACTGAGAAATGAATGTAGTCAAATCCTCTATAAAACATTTTAAAGGAGCTGGAGATGTACCTTGGTGGTGAAGCACGTGTAACATTCGACAGATCCTGGGCTTATCTCTGGTACAGAGTAACCTGGGTACCAGCACCTCCAATCCAGTATATTGAGATAACTAATGCTACAAGTTGTTTTCCAATCCAATACAGCTCCAGGCAAATGGGTTGTTATTTTAATGGGGAAGGGATAAACTGGAAGAGAACTAGGGTGTTTTGACTAGATATGTCCCCCATAGACACAAGTGTTTGAATGCTTGGTCCACAGGGACTGGTGCTTTCAGGAGGCTTTGTTGAAGTAGGTGTGGCCTTGTTGGAGGAAGTATGTCTCTGTGGAGGTGGGATTTGAGGTCTCCTATGATCAAGCTAGAGCCAGTGTGCCACATCCTCCATCTGCTGACTGCAAATCAAGATGTACAACTCTCAGCTCCTTCTCCAGCACCATGTCTGCCTGTATTCGGCCATGTTTCCCATGATGATGATAATGGACTGAACCTCTGAAAGCATAAGCCAGCCTCAATTAAATGTTCTCCTTTCTATGAGTTGCTGTGCATGGTGTCTCTTCACAGCAATAAAACTCTAAGACAAGAACTATGAAATGAGGCATGAAATAACCAGCACAGTAGCTTCTTATATACGCTTTTTAAACCTTTACAAATTCAAGTGTATTTTCCTCAGAAAATAATAATGTATATAATATAAGGAATCCAGTGTATAATTTTACTCAATAATCAGGTAGGCATAGTGAGTAGAATGTGAAATGCTTAGATCTACTACTTCTTAGCTAATTGCTGAAAAATAAAAATATCACTTATGGTTGAGAACATCTGTATTAAGTGTACACAGGTAATACTTATTTTACACAAGCATTCCTTGTACACTAACCACAAAAGGCAACCTATGTTTTTGACGCAAATTCAAAATCAGGACCATCCTAATCACTGTACAACAATGACTCGGGTGGGTGGTGTCCTCATCAACAGGGTCTTAGCATCATCTTCTGCATACTGCCTACCTCTCATAACACCAAAAACTACTTTTTATATTGCTGGGAGATAAACATATTCAACAGTCTTACCCAGATATAAATGGCACAAGATTATGGAAATAACCAACCACTGTCTGATTGGACTTAAAGTCAATGCCAAAAAAAAAAAAAAAAGCAACTCATTTCTGGTACTGTTAACTGAGCCAAAACCTTGTGATTGGCTAGGTCAAAGTCCACGTGAAAAAAACCTAATACTATTATTCTGCCAAGTGGACATGATACTAAACTTCCTCCTAAGGTCTTCTCTTCATGCACATATATTTATGCAACTCTCAAACCTGACAAGAGAATTTTTTTTTCAGTAGATGGAAACTAATACCAGAACTGGTCAGAGTGCTGAGAGTAGGAGGCTGTGTACTATTTAGCTCTGAATGGAAAATAGAAATAGATCTCGCACTCTCCCAGAAAAGCCTCTGCAATCAACAGAGACTGGGGGTAAGAAAGATTGTAAGAGATGGAAGTGGTAGACATCTGCAATGAAACATTATTGCTTGGATACTGCTGGATCACTCACATAATAACTCACAGAGGCTATAACTGCATGCAAAGACCTGCAGGATAGCAAGCCAGCTAAAATGCCAGCATGGACAAAGGAAGGACTCATGGAATTCCATCCCCAGCTGAGAAGATACTGGCAAGCAATGGCTGCTGGGAGAGGCAGAAATCGCTTTCTTCAGGGAAATGACCTCTGAAAGGCTGCCATGCCCATACAGACACGTCAAAGTAGACTTGGTGGGGTTTTTTGATTTGTTTGTTTGTTTGTTTGTTGATGTTATTTTTGTTTTTTTTTAGTTTTTTTTATAAATTTATTTATTTTTATATCAATCACAGGTTAGGTTTTTTTCATCCCATGCGTAGCCCCCTCCTTCATTCCCTCCCACCCTCCAAAACCTTCCTCATCTCCTCCCCGCACCCTCCAAGTCCACCAACAGGGGAGGATTTCCTCCCCTTCCATCTGACCCCAGATCATCTTATCTCCTCAAGGCTAGCTGCAATGTCCTCCCCTGGAATCTAGCCAGGCTGTTACTCCCTGGCATGTATGGAGGAGGGTCGAAAAGTCAGCCATCAAGTTGAAGACTGAAACAGTCCCTGTTTCCCTTACTAGGGTCTTCAGTTCGACAATGAATTATCATGGGCCACATCTGAGGAGGGGTTCTAGGCCATATCCATATATGGTCCTTGGTTAGAGAAACTGTCTCATATAAGACCCCTGTGCCCTGCTCAGTTTGATCTTTGTGGAGCTATTGTTCGCCCCAAGACTTACTAACTTCCCCTATTTTTATTATTACTTCCCGCCCTCTGCCAAGGGCTTAATTGTGAGTCTTAATATCTGCTTTGATACATTGCTATACTGATTCTTTCATAGGTCCTCTTTGGTATGCTCCTGTCCTATTGCTTGTTTTCTCCTCCAATCAATGTACATCCAATTAGTTCATCTAAATGAGCATAGATCATACCAACCTGGGTCATCCTTCTTGTATATCTTCCCTAGGTATGTAGATTACAGCATGACCTTGCTATCCTATAGGTCTATATAAGTGAGTATATACCATATGTTTCTTTCTGCTTTTGGGATACCTCACTTAGGATGATCATTTCCAGGTCCCACCATTTGTCTGCGAATTTCATGATTTCCTTCTTTTTAATTGCTGAGTAGTATTCCATTGTGTAAAAGTACCACAATTTCTGTATCCATTCCTCAAGTGAGGGACATCTGGGTTGTTTCCAGGTTCTGGCTATTACAAGTAAAGCAGCTATGAACATAGTTGAGCAAATGTCCTTGTTGTGTACTTGAGCATCTTTTGGATATATGCCTAAGAGTGGTATAGCTGGGTCTTGAGGAATCACTATTCCTAATTGTCTAAGAAAGCGCCAAATTGATTTCCAGAGTTGTTGTACAAGTTTGCATTCCCACCAACGATGGAGAAGGGTTCCTCTTTCTCCACGACCTCTTCAGCATGCATTGTCACTAGAGTTTTTGATCTTAGCCATTCTGGGGGGTGTAAGATGAAATCTCAGGGTCGTTTTGATTTGCATCTCCCTGACAGCTAAGGACATTGAGCATTTCTTTAAGTGTTTTTCTGCTATTCTATAATCCTGTACAGTCAGTTCTCTTTTTAGCTCCATACCCCATTTTTTAATTGGATTACTTGGTTTCTTGCTTTTTAACTTCTTGAGTTCTTTATATATACTGGGTATTAGCCCTCTGTCAGAAGTAGGATTGGTAATGATCCTTTCCCAATCTGTTGGCTGTCATTTCGTTCTGATGACAGTGTCCTTTGCTTTACAGAAGCTTTTCAGCTTCATGAGGTCCCACTTATTGATTGTTGATCTTAGAGCCTGTGCTGTTGGTGTTCTATTCAGGAAGTTGTCTCCTGTGCCAATAAGTTCTAGGGTCTTCCCCACTTTTTCTTCTAACTGGTTTAGTGTGTCTGGTTTTATGTTGAGGTCTTTGATCCACTTGGACTTTAGCTTTGTGCAAGGTGATAAATATGGATCTATTTTCATTTTTCTGCATACAGATATCCAGTTGGACCAGCACCATTTGTTGAAGATGCTGTCTTTTTTCCATTAAATAGTTTTGGCTTCTTTGTCGAAAATCAAGTTTCCATAGGTGTGTGGGTTCATTTCTGGGTCTTCTATTCGGTTCCATTGCTCCACTATTCTG
>CM053761.1:33985135-34002730 GCA_028658305.1 Pachyuromys duprasi | reverse complement strand
GAGTCAGCCATCAAGATCATGACTGAAACAGATCCTGTTTCCCTGCATAGGGTCTTCAGTCCGACAAGGAGCTATCATGGGCCCCATCTGTGCGGGGTTCCAGGCCACATACACACATGGTCCTTGATTGTAGAAACCGTCTCATATAAGACCCCTGTGCCCTGCTCAGTTTGGTCTAATCCTTCTTATGTTTTGTAAAGACAGGAAAGGCCTCTAACTCTGGTCAAAGCATTATGTCTAACATGGTTATTCACATAATATAGAACAATGGTCAAGTCTGGAAAGAGAAAGGGGGACAAGGATGGGGTGTTGAGGCGTTCCCAGGGGCCAGAGATATGTGTATATTTAATTTATATAAAATATCACATATACACATATGCATACATATGAAAGGCTAGGTATAATAGTACATATCTTCAGTCTCAATCTCAGCAATCAGAAGGCTGAGGCAGGAGGATTACAAATTTAAGACTAGCCTGGAGCTACATATTGAGACCCTATTTTTTTTTTTTTTGCTGGCTCAAATAATTTTATTCTTTTTTTTTTAATTTTTTTGTTATCAATCACAGGTTAGGTACTTTGCATCCCAAGCGTAGCCCAAGTCCAGGTCCTATTTTTTTTAAAGGGGGAGGGGAAGGGAGGCTAGAGAATTGGTTCCAAGGTTAAGAGCACTTGCTGCTCTTCCAGAGGACCTGTGTTTAGTTTCCAGCACACATATGGCAGCTCCGAACTCTCTGAAACTGAAAGTTCCGGGGAACCTGATGCCTTCTTCAGACCTCTGCAGGCACCAGGCACACACATAGTGCACAGACACATATGCATGCAAAACACTCATGCATATAAATTATTTTTTTAAATAGAGGAGAGAGGACAGAGGAACCTTGAGGAAAGACAATGAGAAGATTTGGAAGAAGACAGCCAACTACAAAGAGAAGACATTGACCCTCCACAAACAACACCTTAACCTTGGACTTCTGTCCTGAATTGCAATAAAACACATTCCTGTTGTTTAAGCCACAGATAACAATAGAAGTGAAAATAATAATACAAGAGACAAAGGCAAGATAAACATCAGAGCACACACTGTCCTCAAGTGTGTGCTGGCTAACAAAGACTCCTGAGGAAGTTTAAATTTGCAAGGTGATGAAGACAAAAATAGCAGAAGGTAAAGAACATGGGGAATTACTATTTGGAAATGGTGAAAGGCAAAGATGTGTTAAATGTGGGTTGTAGAGGAAAGGGCACATTCAACTGAGTCCTTTTACTGAAGATAGTCCCAACCCTCTGAGAACAAAAGATCTTTTAAATTGAAAGAATTCCATTGTTTTCTCTGTGGACAAGCAATACAAGGAAGAAAAAAAAAAAAACATCTTTAAAAATCGGCTCATCAAGAAGTCACAATAGAACCACCCAGGGTCTCCCTAAGCTGTGAATACTGACTGAGAACAGAGCGAATGCAGCCCCTTGAGTGCCCTCCACCACTGAACGGTGGAGCGTGAAATGTCAGACTTCATGTGAGGCCAACAAATCATAGCCAAGCCAGAAATGTATTGTTCTCACACTAACTAGGCTGGGAGCAGAGTTTCCAAATTGGAAACTAGACTGAGTTACTATGACGCCTTCAAAGACAACATTCTGTACATATTTCATGATTTCTTTTTATGGAAATGCACAAGGTCTAATTACATATGCCGTTTCTTCTACTTGTTGGCCTTTTGGGTTTCAGCAAGTGTGGAAGAGTTTTCTGAGGCCCTTCTCAGCATTAAATTCAAATTTGCTCTGCGAAAGCCACTCGACAGCAGGTCTCCAAGCAACCCATGTCCTTGGAATCATCCAAAACATTCCATCATAGGACATGTTTTTTCTCCTCCTGCAAACTGGCATGAGCTAAGTAGCTTGCTTTTTGATCGCCTCCCCCTGAGGCGGGGGCAGGGGGCACCCTTACCAGGCCACAGAGGAAGACAATGTAGCCAGTCCTGATGAGACCTGATAGGCTAGGGTCAGATGGAAGGGGAGGAGAACCACCCCTATCAGTGAACTGGGGGAGAGGCAAGGGATGAGACAGGGAGTGAGGGTGGGATTGGGAGGGGACCAAGGGGACTACAGCTGGGATACAAAGTGAATAAATTGTAATAAATTTAAAAAGTAATTTAAAAAAAGTAAAAAAAATACATATACAGAAGATCTCTATAGCTTCAAGGGAAGTTGTAAATTAAAATCCAGTAATATGTGCAACATGGAATGTTATTTATCACAATAAAAGCTGAATACAAAGTCCAAATTGAATTGTTCTATTTGAGCTTGAAGCATTGAAAGTATTTCTCTCCTTTTGTTACAACCTTGGTGCTATAACAAAGTTGGTTTTAGCCACTTAACTATCTTAACTTCTTCAATCAGGTCTGGCAAAATTAGATAAGGAAGAGGAATGTTAATGAGATAAGCTGCTTTTTCAATATCTGCTCACAGCACAGCAATGGCACATGGCTCTTATTCCCCAAAGTGCCTTTCTATTGATGGTTTTCCATTGCCTCCCTCCTCCTTCCTTCACATTCACCCAGAAACACATGCTGATGCCAGACACACATATGGCACTGCCTTGGCAGCAGGAAGAGGAATGACACATGCTCCTGCCTTCCTCCAGCTAGCTAGAGACCTGGGAACAGTGATGGACCCCAACAGTCAAATGTAGCCCAATACGTAGCTTTTCGTGAAGTTAAAATCAGCAAGTGGTCTTGAGGGATCTGTGTCCTCGTTTTGTATGTTTTACTCTTTACTACATTGATGGTGTATAATTATATGTGCAAAGATCCATAATGTGCTGTCTACAGTTCCAAAAGTTCTATCACACTTTCCAGGTATTAGCTCCCAATTTCAGATGCAACAAAGTAACAACCTGCCGTTCACTCATTTGATAAATAGTATAAAAATGAACGACTACTTTATGTCAGGCACTGAGCTAGGAGGTAGGAACTATGCGGAGAAATGAGATGGACCGAGCGCCTGGCCTCATGAAGCGCAAAGGCCTAGGAGTGGGAGTGGGGGAGTGGGGCATATGTTTGTTTTCCTTCGTAATGTGAACTGAATGCATAGACTGTAGGCTCTGTCAGCTAAACACATGCTACCTTTGAGCTGCAACCACAGCTGGGTGGTTGTAATTTTTATATGGACATATAAGTGCAATATATCATGCACAATGTTTCACATATATAAACACACGTGCTTTTAGAAAAAACTCAGAAGCTACATATATTCAAATTGTGACAGTAATAACACTAGGGATTTGCACTGTGGGATTTTTCTCTTTATAACATTTTTGTATATGTGATGTTTTACAAGCATTATGCTTTTGCACCAAAGGAGAAAAAAGACAATCTTTTATTTTTAAAATTGTATGCTTTTGAAGATTTATTGACATAGTAAAATGTTAGATCTTGCTGGTTGCCAAACAACATGCATAATGAGATTTCATTTTGATTCTGCAATGCAATGATGGAAAGCTGAACAGGCATGTGCCACAACGCTAATAGGAATTATCTTTGCTGGGGTAAGACAGGTTTTTTTTTTCCTCTTCCTTTTTTTAATTACCCAAATTGGGCGTGTAGCATTTTATTTATTTTATGGAATCTCATTACCTCTGAGAAGCCCTCTCAGATTGTCACCATCTGCTGCTGAACCCCTGTGAAACCTGTTGAATGTCTTACCTCCTTAGCATCAAGCTTGTTATTTTGCTCATGAGTGCTGTGGATGCTCTGGGTGGTGGATTTCTTTCTGCCACAGTGGTATTTGATCATAATCAGCAAATACCAGTAACCTCATTGATTACTTTCAAACGTGACAACGACTCTCTGCTGCTTGGGCTTAGGGTTGGGCTGTGAGTGATAACAACAGCAGCAGAAGTCTCCCCCGAAGCCCCTAAAACCTTGTTCCCACTCTCTCTAGAGCACCTGTCACCTTCATCTTCTACCACAGAATGCACCTTGAGGGGTAGGAGTCCATTCCTAAACAGTTTTTCATCCCCAAACCATCAAGGTTCACTGTGAAGAGTGGAACCAGCAGATGGAACAGAGCAAAGCTCATTATTACAGAACATAATTTATTACCCATGGGATTCCTGAGTCACCCACAGGGCAGAGAAATCAAGATTCAGAGAATATTGAACCTGGAAGGGAGACGAGAAGCTCAGGCTTTAGCGATGAAGCCACTGGGCCCAGAGATGATGAGCAACGTGCCCTGGATCCCAGAGCAAGTCAGTGGCCAAGTCGCTTTTCCACTGCAGCAGCCTGAGAGATAAATACAATCCAAAACACCATGCACAGAAAAATGGGGTAATGGTGGTGAGGGAAACGTCCAGGTGCTGCCCTGAATTTGCTTCTTCCACAAGGAAGATGAACCTTTTAAATATAAAATGACTGACAAACAGAACGGCTTTCTGAATAGATTTGTGGGACTGTGTGTTTGGTTTGTCAACAGCTTCCCACAGCATCCTCCAGCAACAGCTAAGCATACAGTCAAGACACAGAATGCACTCTGGGGTCAGGCTGGCTCAAGCGTGAAGGTCAAGTGTAAGCCTTACAAGTTGTGTGATGTGGGCAAATTAATTAACCTGTGTGCCTCTGCCCCGTAGCTGAGTGGAGCTAATGGCATTCAATAGCTCCTAGGGTCACCCCAAGTATCAAACAGGAAGAACATGACAGTCCTCAGGAGGGAGCCTGGAGCACAGCAGCTGCTGACTCTATGGCTTTGTTGTCATCTTGTCAATCGTATTCCTCAAGGCTCTGCTATTGCTGCGACTACCCGCAGGACAGATCCATGGCAGACAACAGAAGACACTCCTCATTCTGCAACTTCACTGAGGTGGCTCACAGTTCCTGGAATAGCTTCATCTCTCTTAAAGGCATGGATTTTCCTTCTAGAATCACTTCAAGATTCACCTCTCTGAGATTAGCTCTATGCTATCCAAACATGTACCCAGCTCTCTGAATTGTAAGGATGCCTTGGGAAGGTGGCAACGATAAATAAAGGCACAAGCAGAGAGGGTGAGAGAAAACAAGGAATCATAAAACCCTGAGCTTTGGAATACAAGTTCCCAGGGTGCCAACTACCAGTGTTGTGACCCAGCACAAATCACCTTAAAGTCTCTGGACCACCATCTCCTCATCTGATTAAACCAGACCTTAGCACTCGCTCCCATGCTCGTGTGCGTGTGTATGCATACACATACCTTTTCTTTGTTGGGAGCAATTCAGCAGAGAGCAACAACAACAACAAAAAGAGCAATGCAAGAAAAGAAAAAAAAAACAGGAGGAGTCAAGGACAGGAAAAAAGATGGTTCTGAGTGATGAAGGTGGATGATCTAAGTGGAAGGAAATGGTACAGAGACTATACACCTGTCTTCTGGAGAAAATTTGGCTATGATGCCTGTGAGCAGAGCCAGAGGGCCTCAAGCCACCAGACTGGGAAGATGGTATTTTCCACCTGTAAACAAACCAGGTAGGTTTGGCACTAGTTAAGAAAAGACCTAGAGAGGGTGCTCTAACAAGTGGCGTGGAAAGCACAGCTGCACACCTAGTAACAAGCTCTGTAACCGGGGACTGTGTTATATCAGTTCAATTTCTTAATGTTTCACGAATATTTTGACAGCAATAGTTTTTGGCTCCCTAGTTTATTTTCCCACGTTTATAGAACACAATGCCATAGTCACCATTACCCCTACTCAGGCTTCACAGAAAGATAAACCAAATCTAGTTAACCAGAATCTCCCATTTCTAGGGATGCTTCTTAAAATATTTGACAAGCAGCAGAGGAAGAATGCCACTTGTAAGGATGGGCTCCTGTGGAGTTAGACTGAATGAATACCCACATGCACACTCCCCTCCACCCAGCACAAAATGAGTCCAACACCGAATCCAAAACCACAGTTGATCTGATCATTCTCTAGCTAGGAAGGAAGGAAGGAAGGAGGGAGGGAGGGAGGGAGAGAGGGAGGGAAGGAGAAAAAAAGAAAGAAAAACTTTGCAGCAAAGAAACGGGGCTCTTTTTTTATGGCAGTGTGGTGGTTTGAAAACAGATGTCTCCCATAGGCTCACAGGGAGTGGCAGTACTAGGAGGTGTGGCTTTGCTAGAGAAGGTTTGTCTTTGTTGGAGGAAGCACATCAGCACAAAGGTGGGCGCTGAGGTCTCAGAAGCTCAAGCCTGCCCAGTGGCTCACTGCCACTTCCTGCTTCCTGTGGATCCAGATATAGAACTCTCAGACTCCTCTCCAGGACTATGTCTGCCTCCATGCCACCATGCTTCTGGCCATGATGACAATGGACTAAAACTTAGAACTGTAAGCATGCCAAAATTAAATGGTTTCCTTTATAAGAGTTGCCATGGTCATGGTGTCACTTCACAGCAATAGAACCCTAAGATAGGCATCTAGGATATGAAGCCTTAGGGATGAGAGAAGAATGAACTCAGACAAGTAGAATGGAGAGAAGAGTAGAGAGAAGAACTCTGCATAGTGCCTTGACTCTAAAGTTCCCCATTCTGTGGTATTTCGTTAATCCCAAGGTCATTGACATCATTCTTCCCAATCTTTCAAACCAATCTACTCTTAAAACCAATTCTTCCTCTTTAAAAAAAATCTTTGAATTGGGTTTGTCACATACAATCAAGGTTCTAACTCCTCTACTTGCTTCGGCAAGCCTCGGCGTCAAACTAGTCACAATAGAAAGAAAAGGGGATGGTAAAAAGAAAGACTCTGAATCTGGAAATTTGGTTTTGGATGAATAAATCTCCACCTTCTGCTCTTTATCGATTGTTGATAGTATCACATACACAAATGCACCAATGTGTGTTCATGTTATAAAAGACTGCCCACATATCACAGAGTGGAGCCTTTTCTCCACAACTTGACCATGCAGGATGACTCCCAGTCCCATGACTGAGGCCCAGATGTTACACATGCAGGCAAATAGAACTGGCTAGCCCTGCCTTGTGATCAGGGCTCAAGTAGCCAAAAACCAAGCTTATCAAACCCACATCTAAATGGTCCTTATCGTATCAGTAAAGAGGAAAGATCACCTAAGGTTATACATCTCAGTAGTATCTTTGCTTTTAAAAAAAAAAAGTTTCTGAAGTTGCAAAACCTTAGTAAAAGCCTACACAAGAAACACCAAAAAAAGTTAATCAAAATGATCAATAACCACAGTTTGATGTTGCTAAGTGTGCTGTGTTTGGCTTACTATATCGTTATGCATCAAAGGCAGCTGATAAGATGGAAGCATGCGGGATGGGGCACTCGTCAGAAAGCAGGATGAAGCAGAGTAAGAACCGCATGCCCACCCTCTTCCACTTCACTTCACAGAGATGTCTAACCACCTTCTATCGCAGTCTTTGCTCCTGGAGAAACTTTTATACCACTACACACACACACAGAATCCACTTACTCCACTTACAAACAATTAGTAAGCGCTCAATAAATGCTAATATATGCTAGGCACTGTGTGGGCATGCACCAAAAACTTAAACCCTGAAAATTAACTAAAACCATAGCACTTAAATACATATGAAGGGTCTTATAAGGTTGGCTATCATCATCACCATGACCATTTATAAACCTCACTCCTGCTCACCCATTCTCGTTTTCTTGACTATTTAATCCATTCATTGCACATGTAGTTACCGAGTTCCTACTATGTAGCACCCACGGGCACTGGGAATGCAGCCACGGATGCTGCAGAAACGCTTTCCAACCTAAAGGAGCACTTGTCAAGCTGAAACACAAAATCATCACAAGTGACAAGTTAAGAAAAGAAACATCCATTAAAAGGAGTCTGAAATGGCAATCTCCTGACATTTGTATACACTCTTTGTTTTCCCCCTTCATCCTTCCTGTTCCAAATTCTGAGTACTATTTTAGAAGAATGACCTCCAACACAGGGCTCCATGGTCTCCCCTAGCATAGGTCTACCCTGGCCAGGAACGACAGATATGAAACAGTTTCTAGCCATGTTTCATTTTCTCTCTGCAACATGAGGCAAGTCAGTTCCCTGCTGAAGAGAAGTGAGGATGGTGAGTCCCTGAACTAAGAGGATAAAGGAACAAGAGCAGATCCAGGATGCAGGAGAAAACTGTTTTTCTAGTCCCTAGATCTAGTCATGTCTGCATCTTCCCTGGGCTCACTGGTTCAAGCATAATTTTAGTGAATATCATCATGATAAATAACCTAACTGAATTTACATTCGAGAGTTATGCCTCTTCAAAGAAGTAATGATTAGTTTGAGGCCAAAAGAATGAGCAGGAGTAGCCAAGAGGACAGTTGGGAATTAGTGTTCCAGCAGAGAAAGCAGAGGCACTGGCATGCAAAGGGACTTCCTGCAGAAACGAAAAGCAGAGGCAACCTGGGAGACCAGGGTGGTGGAAGAGAGAGCTATACCATGGGCTATGGGAAGGCCTTTACAACGCATTCACTTATAAAAATGAATCTACATTTAATCTTATAACCTGAACTAAAATTTCCATTTAAGTCAATATTAATTTTCTTTGAGGCCTGTCCTAACTCAAAACACAACTATCCACAAACCCAGCCACTCTGCTAGTCTTCACTGACCTTTTTTCTGTATACATTTTTTATGGAGGTCAACTGACTCTGGACGAAAATTTCCCCTCATTCTAATCTAAAGAAAAATGCACACCCCCTGGAAGCAAATGGCCAGAGCAAAGACACTCAAGGTACTGCTGCTGTACCATTGACTAAGTGATGAAAAGTAGCCCCTGTGTAGCCATTAACACCAACTCTTACAATTTAACAGTGGCCATGTTCTCTTCTCTACCCTCAGCCCACCCTTACACAGCTCTAATTTGACAGCTCAGATGTAAAGGGGAATTTTAGAATGATGGGAAATGCAGTGATGGAGATATTCAAATAATTATTCCTTTTAAGTATAGGACATTCAATTTCTATTTCCCATTCTTCCAGGTCTACACATCCAAAAAAAAAAAAAAACTACTGTAAATTCTAAATCCCTGACATATCAATAGTTTTGATTTTATTAGTAAATTGCTTACCTAGAACCAGTGGCAGCACCAATGACAGAAGATGCCTCTTAAAGCTATCAGCAAAGAAGACCCCCATATCTTCTGCCTCATCAGTCTCTAAGGTAGTCATTGCTGTTGTTTCCAAATCACCCAACCCAGAAACCATGGCTCAGAAAAGTGAACTTCTGTGACCTAGGATGGCCAGCAATAAAGGTAGGAGATAAGACTCAAACCCAGCTGCCCACATGTGTGCCTGTGACCACTATGTTCTGTGACCTCTATCATCCAGAACCTGTGCTTTCTGGTACACAGAGCAATTCAGAACAAGACAACAACCAGCCCACAGGAATGTAAACTTCAAATAAAACAGAACAAGGAAAGGATAGGGCAGGGGTAGACAAGTAAAATTTCAAACAGACAAACACACTGTGTGGACAATTTCTTCAGGGCTGATGGGAATTTATGGCTTAAGAGAAACCCAATTGCCTCCTGAACTCTTACCTGATTAGCACAGGGCTCTGCTTCCTACCTGGCCCATTTTCCTCCATAAAACACTAGCAGGCATATGTCTGAATACATTTTATTCCTTCGGAATCCTTCTGTGAACCTCTGACAGTTCACTTTTTCAATAAATATCCACAAATATCATTTCCCCTGAGAGTTTTACCCCCACTCTCTACTAAGTGAGGAATTGAAGGCAAAACATGTACAGCCTCTGAATCATAGTCCTCCCTCTTGAAATTACCCTCCTAAGATGCTATTATGGGGACTTATGAAATAGTTCACTCGTGGCATTTGGTGCTTGGCAAAGTGCTGACATGTAATGAACATTTAATACATTTCATCTATTATCAGCCATATTATCATGTCTAATTTGCTCCAAGAAAATAGGATTCCAAAAATCAGATTCTCAAATGGGCAAATGAAAGATTATTAACTACATTAAAAGAAGTTTCATTTCATAAGGGATTACAGTGACATTTCTTTTCACTGAAAACTTCCCTAGATCATTACAAATGTGACATGACTTGTGTTTCTGCTCATAACACTAGACAACTAAATGTGTGAGGGTATTTCCTCCATCTAAACAGTTCTCCAGCTTTCCAGAAACCAAGAGGATATCCCATAATTCAGTTCAGTTTGGTTTCATATTCCACAGTTTTAAGGATTTAGTTCCATGAGGATGTCATCACTTGACATGCCAGTTATTGCTACTGAGTTTGAGCTGACTTGTGCTTTCATCTGACTTGAGTGTCCTGCTAGTTTGCTGTTACTGTAGTTAAATAACTGAGATAGTCAAGTTACCAGAGGACTCTTATTTTGGTTCACGTTTGAGACATAGCAGGCAGCTAAGCAGGAGCTCCTGAAGGAAGTCTGTTCACCACAAGGCCTGGTTAAAGAAAAGAAAATCTCATAACCCCCTCTAAGAGCATGTCCAATGACCGGAAAACTTCTCACTAGTCTCCATCTTGCACTTTTCTGCCACTTCCCAACTGCATTAAGCTGGGGCCCTTTCAGAAATATTCCCTATCCAAACGACAAGATCTACAAAGGAGAAGGATCCTGTACCTTTAGCTCCTTTCTGGCTTCACAGAACCCAGGAAACATATTTACTTATGAGAAGGGAGAGGAGAAGATATTAAAGCTATAACTCAGGCACTACCAGATGGAAGAGACACATGGGAGCCAGGGGGAAGCAGGGTGTGTGGAGCTCCCAAGCCATCATCCCTGTTACCCCACCCCTCCCAGCAGCTATCTGTGTGTGCTAACCTAGACGCTCTTATAATGCCATCATTTCAGAGTTTTACATTGATTCCATTACATTGATACGATTGTTTGCATTTTAAGACATGGTGAATATATTGACCTCCAGTCCCTCTTCTCCCCCCTCCCCCCGGCCAGAGTTGGGAACAGGTAGGACTAAAAGGTACTCCGCTCTAACCATGACTCAGCCTTTGTGATGCCACCCTATCGTCCCAAAGTTACCTAGGGATGGCCAACAAAAAGCCATCTCATTAGTACACAAAAAAATGATTCATTCATAATCTGATGATCCCAAGGGTTTTAGGAACTTTGTGTCAGGAACAACAGTCAAAGACTACTTATTTTTTGTTTAACCCCCAAATTAGCCCATTACAATTCATGAAAGGTATGTAAAGCAAGTTATATCTGAATTATAGTGCAACAAAAAATATTCTACAAGGGATAAGAATAGTATCAAAACTAACTGTCCATTTCCAGAGGCAAGCAAATAATTCCTCATGTACAAGAATGACATAAAAATGAAATCTTTTATCTAGGAACCAACTGAGAGTGGTCTGGTAAGAGCCAGTCAGAACCAGCTTTGTGAGATTGGATTATGTTTATTATAAAAATGTAAGGAAGAATTGAGATATAGCCAACTCTGTCATCTCACCCAGCTTACACAGCCCTTGCAGACAAACAAGGTAAACACACAGAAGACTTTTCCAGCCTGCATACAATGACTAAAAAGGTGATCATTGTCACTGAAAGATGATAGAGAAAACTTTTCTCAAATAATCCCACACTTTAAACAGAAAGCATGCCATTTTATTTCAGTTTCTAGCCCCATCACTTGCTGTTACCCAAACCAAGTTACAATTTAATCTATAAGAAATAAATCTGGACAGTGATTCTGAAGACCAGGAAGTAGGTGTCTACGGTCCTCAATGCACCCCTTCCTGCTAGCGTGTGCAAAGACACAGACATCAGCTTGAGCAGCCAAGGACAGAGATAACCGCCTTCTCCTAAGAAACTAACAGACCTTGACAACATATGTCCCTTATTGGAAAATGGCTGTGTTTATCTGAAGATGTGTTAACAACTGTTTGATATTCTCCAGGCAGGAGAGAATCCTGGCAATGGCAAGCAAAAATTGGGATGGGAATAAAAATCATGTGCATTTGTGTCACAGTCATAAAGAATATATTAACTCCCACGATGAGCTCATTATAGAGGAATTTGTTGCGTGGGAAAACACAGATTTCTTAATCTGTCAAGTGGCAAACTGTTCAAATGGTTTTAGAATTGATTTAATAATCAGAAGTAACTAATGCTAGTGAGTATTGCATGTACAGTCTTCACAGAATAATTGATAAACACAAGTGGAGTCTATTTGAAGCAGCCAGACTGAGGTACATTCATCAAAGTTCTTGGTTGTAAGCAATGGCTCTAATGTTGGCTTAATAAAAAGCAAATGTGGGTAGCCTCACAGGACCTACAGTGCCTGAAATAACAGACCTGGTACCACACAGCAACCTGAGGACTGCCAGAGGCCAAGAAATGAGAAATATACCACTCACACTGATGCCAGGGCAGTCAGACCAATATGCCACTACAGCTGTTCTTCATAATTGGTAACATCCAAGTGTACTTTTTGTGTCCTTAAATCACTCATTAAAGATTCAAAGTAAAGAACTTGCCATGGTCTGTCACGCATCAGACTGCAGGAAGAAGAAAGCTGAAAGGCTCTGCATTCTTCCCATTCCATACAAGAAGAAGGGCTCTTGAAAGTTTACCCTTACTGACCTTCCCAAATAAACTAATATAAAATTTAACAAAAAAAGAAAAGGAAATTTTTTAAGTTTATCCTATGAAAATAGCGAGGGAGTGGTCTCTCAAAAGAAATCAATGGACTGTTCAGAACACTTGATTGTTGCTTAAAAACAAAAGACAAAAGGAAGTTATACACAAGAGGGTTTTACTGGTATTTGTTTGGTTATCATTTAAGCCTATCCAGGTCATATGATATTAATAAGAAGCAAGCCAAAGCACAGAAGATCCCATAAGTCAAAAACTATACTATCTAATACTTACAATCTTAGATAACCTAAGCTACAGTACATGAGAAAGGAATGGATTCTAGTTTGTCTGTATTCAAAATTAGAAAGCCTAAACAGTTGGTTGCTATACAGAATTCCACACAGTCAGACTGATATACATTACTTAGGTAATTGTTTTTCTATTCTAGCACTCAAAGAAAGCTTAAAAAGAAAAAAAGTCAAATATGCCCAGGAGTCCCTGACTCTTGGATTTAGATCCCTCATACAAACGGCTACAGTTAACAAAAGCCTGTGGTTTTGAGTAAGGCAAATATCTATACCTGCTCTTAAACCAGGTTTTCAGTAGTGATTCCAAAACAAATAGTCTGGGTTAGCCTCAAATCGCTGGCAGCAGCATGCCCTTTGAAGACATAGGCAAGCACTACATTTTCCACAGGAGCTCAGCCAAAGTATATTCTGAGGTCTACAAATGGTAACATGGGGTGTCATTATCACCTATAACGTTGGTGTGAGCTGATGTGTTTCAAAATCCATCTACCCCAGATTTTCCTACTTCACTGAACAATAAGACGTAAGTTATAGTAATAAAACCTCTTATAGGAAGTTCTGAACTACAATGGGCAATTTTCTTGCTTTTTTAATCCATTTCCATTTTGTAATATAAAAGTTTTCATGGTCTTTGCTTCCTGTTCAGTAAAGAAGTCAAGTCGGGATAATTTCAGCAAGCAACTATGGAACTCTAAGGAAAAGCACCACACTATTTTGGCTTACAGCCCTGTTTTGTTTTGTCTTTTTTTTTTTTTAGCTGCTCAAGGCTACCCTATTCCACTAATACACAATCAATTTGAATTGTTTAAAATCTTCAGTTTGCCAAGGCTTTCAAGTACAACACCACAGTTTCAACAGGTTTGAGTCGTGAAAGATTGTTTAGACACAGAAAAGCAGATATGAAACTCTGCTACAGAAGATTCTCGGGGGAGTCCCTGGACTAGTGTGAGTTAGGATATGAAATAAAGCAAATACTAAACATGCCCAAGGTGGGGGAAAGACACATGCGTAAAAACAGGGCACTACTGTTCCCTTCCTGTGTTTGTGTTGAATAAATCAATATTGTGCCCACAGTTGCCTCAACCCTTTCTAGACTCTCCCAGGAAGCTGATCACTTCTGCCTTGTTGGCAATTCATTCCTTGCAAGGTTCTTGTTTCTTTGTTTTTTTGTAATTCATTTTGTTGTTGTTGTTTGGTGTCCTTATGCACTAACATAGTAATGTCCAGTCCTGAGATGCCATGAGCTCACTCAGGTGAGCTTGTTCATGATGCACAATTTGGATGTTTAATTCATTCAAAGGAACCGGGAGCCAAGGGAGCTGAGAGCTGCTCCTGACGGATTGCAAAACAGACTGATGAGCCCTTCTGCCGCTCTGTTTCTCCCACTTACTGTCAAGGTTTGAATGCATCTGTTGATTTTTTGTTTCAATAAATTTTTCCATTTCATAGAAGTAAATTTACATCAAGAAGCCTATATATGGGGAGTCAAACAAAATGTACATTATTGTATGTCTTTTCTCCTGTAATTACAAGGAGCAGTTGAAAATTTATTTCAGGTGTTAAGGGTTTTCTTTAAGGCGGCTACTTTTGTTTCTTCCCACAAACAACGGTCTACACTGGTGTTGGGCGGAGTCTTTTCATTTTTCATGTCACTCACATATTCATCCATACAACATGTTTACACATGCTTGGGTGCATTCATTGATACAGCCTAGTAAATCAGTTGTGAAACAAGAATTATTTCACAAAATGATATACATTCTAGTGGAAAAAGTAAAGTTTTCCTGGCAACAGCCAGGAGTGGTACCTCTTCCAAACTTCTGTGATCAAAGAAAGACATCTAATTCAATCTAAGTTGAAAAAAAAAAAGAATGAAATACCACTTCAGGGACTACAGAGGGAATCTTCTCAGGAAAACATATAGCCTACATTCCAAAAGAGAATGATATGACCAAGTCAAAAACAAAAACAAAAACAAAATCTAGCAAGAGAAGAGGCTAATGACAGCACACATCACCAACATGAATATGTATGTGTGTATACATGTGTTGTCCATATCTCTATTTATAAAGAGATTTAACATATATTAGAGAGTTAAATATTCCAGTAACATTGATCAGATTGCTGTCTTAAAATGAACACTGGTTGCAACTCAGTAAATGAAATCAAAGATAGTAACATGGAAAGGATAGATACAAGATGGACAGTGGCTGCAGTTACCCCACCTGAGAAGCAGTGAAAATTTGAGTAAGAGTAGCAGCAATATAGACAGAAGAAAGGATATGAAACTTTCAAGAATATAATGAAGAGCATCAGTAGTACTTGAAGACTGACTGATTTTGGTAGGACAGAGGAAAGGAAAGATTCAAGGTTGATACCTAATTTCTTGTTTGGACAATTATTTGATATTAGTGTCATTCATTTTAATCTTTGAGAAATTTGAAAAATAAATCATAGGAACATGTTTGAGTTTCCTAAGTTTGAAGCAACAGTTCAGGAGAATACTTAGCAGCTAGCTTAGAACTGCAGGTGTGAGCCAACCGTGTATCCAAGTTGAGATCAGCAGCAAAGACTATGACAGGAAAGAAGATTTCAATAATCTGAATGACAGCCCTCAGGGACAACCTATCAGTAAATGGCCAAATTAACTGTTACAATACTTTATAGAAGTTGTCCAAGTAGCAAAAAAGCATAATCCAGAAATGTTTTATAATAATATGCTGCATTTAAGAGGCCTACAATAAAATCAAATGTGTTAACTTTAAGTACTTAGGCGGCTATCCTAGACCCTTCTCTGGGCAGTCTTACAGGACCTCATTTCTCCTTATGACCAAGGAAAACTGAGACAAAAAGCAGAAAAGAATATCTACTGATAGATTTTACGCCGGTGCATCCCAACTCTTTCCTAACTGACCACACTAGAATATGTGAAACATGTCCTCCCTTCCTTCTCAGTGATGCTCTTAGTTACTGTACCCTCACCCATCATACCTACCTAGCCTTGAAGTGGTTTCCATGACAACAGCAAAGTATTCAGAAGGAAAGGCAAGTATACTGATATCCCAAGGTGTGAAGTACATTTAAATTAAGATCTCAACTGTACAGTGCAAAGCTACAAATGAAGCTAAAACGAAAACTATCTATGAAGCAAAAGGTGCAAATATGAACTAGATTCCTCATCTGTTTCTGGTACCACTTCCCAAAACAGGAAAATCTGGTACCAAAGATAGTATAAATCTTATAACTACAAAAGAACTATAATGACAAATGAGAAATGACAACAAAAATATAATTTTTCCTATTGAGTTAGCCTGAAGAAAGGGAGGGAGAAAGAGTATAGGTGTGTGTTAGTATATGTGTGTGTGCATGCGTGGTTGTACACATGTGTACTTGTGTGTATGCTTGTTTATGATTATTGTCTAAAGCATTTTTAGGTTCAAAGCCAAATAAAAACAGAATTCCTAAATGCTCTGCAGCACCCATATATACAGTCTCCACCACTGTCCACACCCACATTTGCATCTATCGATGAGCTAACACTAAACACCATTACACCCTAATTAACACCCATGGCTACTATCAGGGCTTACTTACTCTTGATCTTGTGCATTCTGTGTAGGCTGACAATTGTATAGTGTCATGCACCCACCATGCCATCTCACAGAATGGCATGGCTGTTCTAAAAAATTCTGTGTTCCACTTAATCCTACCACCCTTTTCCCAAACCCAGTAATCACTAAAATTTTTATTATGTTCAAAGCTGTACCTTTACTAGAATGACATATAGTTGAAAACAAACAGCATGTAGCTTTTTCAGACTGGCATTTTTCACCTCATAAGATATATCTGAACCTCCTCCATGTCTTTTAATGTCATAGTAGCCCATTTCTACATAAAGCTAAAAAATCATTCCTCATATGAATGCACTGCAGTTTGTCTACTCAACAACTAAGGAGCAGCTTAATTGATTCCAAGCTCTTATGATGAATAAAATGGCTATAAATACCTATGTGGCTGTTTGGTTTATCCACTTTAGGAGGTAAATGCCTATAAATGAAGTTATTAGGTAATATAATACAAGTTAATTTATTTTGTAAGCAACTGCCACACTGTCCTCCGAAGTGACTGTATTTCCACCAGTACTTCCAATTTGTACCATCACTGATGAAAAGTGCCTGCTGTCCCCATCTTCACAAGCATTTGATGCTATTGGTATTTTAGATTTTCACCACCTGCCATCTCATGTGATGTGCTGCGACATTGCTGCTATAATTTGTCATTTCCTGATGACACATGATGCTGAGAATCTCGTTGTGTTCTTGTTTTCCATCTGTAAATTTCGGGATTTCTACACAGAGTTTCTTCCCATTTTAAACTATGTCTATCCTATTCTTGAAGTTTTTAGAATTCCTTATGCTGTTAGCTAGACATGATGGCACATGCCAGCCTGATCTACATAGGGTGTTCCAGGCCAGCCAAGACTGCACAGTGATACAATAGAACAAAATAAAAGAATCCTTTATCCTTTTTAGATAAAAGGCCTTTATCAAAGATGTCATGTGCAAATATCTTCAAAACATTTTCTACAGAGCAATAGTAATAAAAACTGCATGGTATTGGCATAAAAACAGAATAGTGGATCAATGGAACCGAATAGAAGACCCAGAAATGAACCCACACACCTATGGAAACTTGATTTTCGACAAAGAAGCCAAAACCATTC
>CM053761.1:33967352-33984635 GCA_028658305.1 Pachyuromys duprasi | reverse complement strand
GACTCACAATCAAGCCCTTGGCAGAGGGCAGGAAGTAATAATAAAAATAGGGGAAGTTAGTAAGACTTGGGGAGAACAATAGCTCCACAAAGACCAAACTGAGCAGGGCACAGGGGTCTTATATGAGACAGTTTCTCTAACCAAGGACCATGTATGGATATGGCCTAGAACCCCTGCTCAGATGTGGCCCATGATAGCTCAGTGTCAAACTGAAGACCCTAGTAAGGGAAACAGGGACTGTTTCAGTCTTGAGCTTGATGGATGACTCTTTGACCCTCCCCCATACATGCCAGGTAGCAACAGCCTGGCTAGATCCCAGGGGAGGACATTGCAGCAGAGACAAGATGAGCTGGGGTTGGATGGAAGGGGAGGAGGTCCTCCCCTGTTGGTGGACTTGGAGGGGGCGGGGAAGAGATGAGGGAGGGTTGGGGAGGGTGGGAGGGAATGAGGGAGGGGGCTACGCATGGGATGCAAAAAACCTAACCTGTGATTGATATAAAAATAAATAAATTAAAAAAAACATTTTCTTTCTGTTTTCTTGCTTGGGGGAACTGAAGACTAAAATTTAATACAGTATAACATTTCTTTCATAGATTATGTCTTTGGTAGTATAATTAAATATCTCCACCATCTAGATCTTCTCCTATGCTGTCCCCTAGAAGGCTCATAAATCTGAGTTTTATACATAGGTCTATAATGCATTTCTAGATGACTTTGTGATGGTGAAACAGGCATGTTTGACTTTTTGAAGCATATTATTTTATCTCATACCTATGAAAGTGATAATTGAACTTTTTGGAAAATATACTAAGAAAATGATTGAGTCTTAGTCAAGGATGTGTATCTAACATCATTTTTATAATGAGATATTAGAAACAGTTTGTCAAGAAATTATTACCTGGTTAACTATATTATAACCAAATGATAAAATAATATAAAACTACTCCAGGTAATTGTTTTAAATACTTTTTACTCTCTTCCAAGGAATTAAACTAAATATTATCATTGGAATATAGGATGTGACTTATTTTATTTCATATACTTTTTATAATATATATTTATTATCAGAAAACAGTTAAGATATTTTTCCCTCAAGGACGTAAAGTGTCAGAACTTAAAGGACTTAAAGTGTCCCTTTATAAAGAGCTACCAAATAATATAGAAACTTACAATAAGAGGTGATATTCTTCAGGACACTGGACCAAAACAATGATATGATACCCTGTTTCACTATTATCACAAAGTAGATATAAGTACCCAAAGCACACTTAACACTCTGCAGCTGAAAGCTGTGGAAAGTAATTAGTGGAGGCTGGTTTATTAGCAAGATGATTTTATGATTAAAAGAGAGGTTTGGGAGTTAGGAACTACACAGCAAGTGTGGTACATTTACACAATAGAATATTACTCCACTATTAAAAACAAGGACATCTCGAAATTTGCAGAAAAATGGATGGAACTAGAAAAAATCATCCTGAGTGAGGTAACCCAAACCCCAAAAGACATGCATGGTATATAATATAATCCCTCACTTATAAATGGATATTAGCTGTAAAGTACAGGATAATCATGCTAGCTACGATCCACAGACCCAAAGAAGCTATGGTTACAATGAGGACCCTGCAAGGATGCTTCACTCTCACTCAGACAGGGAAATAGACATTGGAGATGGAGGTAGGGAGGGAACTGGGTAGTAGAGAGGATGGGTAGGGAAGCAGGGTGAAGATTAGGAGTAGAAAGATAGGAGAAGGTCTGGTGAGAGAACAGAAATCAGAGGTGGAGGACATCGCTGGGATTTGCCAGAGACCTGGGATGGGGAGGCCCCAGAAAGTTTATAGTGGTCACTCTAGTTGAGACTCCTAGAAGTGGGGGATATGGAGCCTGAAGTGGCCACCTCCAGTAGCCAGCTAGCCACCTCCAGTATCCCTCCACCTTCCAGTGGAGGGATAAGGACACCAAACCTCCCCCAGAACCTTTGACCCAAAATTTTCCCCATCTACAAGATATGCAGGGATAAAGATGAAGCAAAGATTGAGGAAATGACCATGGGAGAGAACCAATCCCTGACACTATTAATGTCACTCTGCTATGCTTGTAGACAGGAGCCTAGCATAATGCCTGTAAAAGGCTTCACCCAGCAGCTAAGGGAAAGAGATTCAGAGACCCACAGCCAACCACAGACTGGTCCTAGGACCTCTAGGTCCCTGTGTAACAGATGCACAGCTTGATTTTCATGTGGGTCCCCCAACAACTGGGCAGGTTGGTACCCATGGGGGACCACCTCTTTCTCTGAGGAGAGGAGAAAATGGGGCTAGGACTGTGCGAGGAGGAGCCTAGGAGAAGAGCAAGGGCCTGCAGTTATGATGTAATGTGAATAACTAAATGAAATTTAAATTTTAAAAAAGGAGAAAAAGAAAAAGAATTGGAATCAGTAACTAAGAAAGGGTATTCCTCCATCTTTGTGTAATATAATCCCTCAAGGCAGAAAGGTATCCTCCACTTCTCACTCTGTCACAGCCCATTATATACAGACTATACTGGTGTCTTTCATTTACCTCCACTGTGGACCCTTTGTTCCCAAATAATATATACACTTTCTATTGAATGGAGAAGGCTTGTATCAAAGTTGGAAGGTCCAAATTAAGTCCCCACACAACTACCTACTTAGGACCTGACTTGGGTAGCCTATATGACCCAAATACTTCACGTTTATGATACAACCTCTGACTCCTCCATGGAGTTATTATGAGGAGCAAATGAGGGCATGCATACTAAAGCACAGAAGTTCTAAACAAAGTGTATCTGTTATCATGTAATTTCCATGCTATGAAGAATGCATTGTTTGGGCTCTCATAGCAACTCAAGAAGATTAAAACTCAAATCCCTGGCTGACAGAACAAGTGAGAGTTTTGTATGTGAAGCAAACTCTTCCTCTCTGGCTGCTCTGTATTTTGTGCTCCAAAATCTGGCCCCAAAAGCAGATGGCTTTCCAAGGTAGGTGAGAGACATTCATTAACTAAAGTTAATACACACCTGTGTTTCCAAGCCAGCATAAACAAACAGCGCTCAGATGTGCTCCCAGTCCTGACTTTCACTCTGTATTGCCTCATCTGTCCACTCATTCACTGAAAAATTATGTGCCAAACTCCAGGCACAAACAAGAAACAACAGAAATTAGACAAAGCCCTGCCCAGGTAGAACCAACACCAATATAGGGAAGCAAATATGAGCACAGGATCATACATACAAATGAAAAAAAGGCAATACCAATAAAAATAGAGATCCGGAGATTATCAGAAAATTTAGTTGGAGGGGTTTAAATGGACTGAGGGGTTTGGAGAAGCCTCTACTGAGCTGAGATCTTAGAGAGAAAAGTGGAAATAAAAGTTAAAAGGATCAAGTGAAGGGTAAAGGTCTGCATGATTGATGGTCCTGTGACACAAAACACTGACACTCAAGAAAATGGAGTACAGGCAAGTCAGAGCACAGGTTATGAGAAGAAATACACAAGATAAAAGTTAAAGATCACAAAGCAGACAGTCCTGATGAGACCTGGTAGGCTTGGCTCAGATGTAAGGGGAGGAGGACCTCCATTATCACTGGACTGGGGAAGGGGCATGGGAGGAGAAGATGAAGGGAGGGCAGGACTGGGAAGGGACAAGGGAGGGGACTGCAGCTGGGATACAAAGTGAATAAATTGTAATAAATAAAAAAAATTTTTAAAAATCTAAAAAAAAAAATCACAAAGCAGGATAAGTGGAATGTGAGAGAAGAGGAAGGAGAATCACCAAATCATGTCTGGAAAAATTCCACAAGGAAACTTAATACTATACATGCCGAATTAAAAATAATATAAACCATGTCTGATTGTTCTCTTAGAAGGGTAGTAAGCATGGGATTCACATGACTTACACATTTGTCAGAAAAAAAATAAAGTCTAATATTTAAGACCTTGACAGGAAAGTAAAGATCATAACCTAGATTAGTAGATGCATACCAGCACGGGCAATAAGTGTCAGAGAGTAACACAGTCAATGGCAACCTCCAAATAACTTTCAATGAACTGAACCATATCCCTTCAGTGTGTGAGCTGCTTTTGACAGAAGAGTGTGAACCACCCCCTGGGTTCAACTCTGGCTCTATTACCAAAACTGGAATTTAGGATAATTACTTCATCTCTGAGAACCTTGATTTCACCAGCAACAGGGTAGCAGTGCTGATTTTTATTCCTCTTGTACTTTACAAAGCTGTGGTGGTCTCTGATGAATCTCATCTGTAAGCCTCCTCCCTGAGGACTAGCTTTCATGGTAGATGAGGGCTCCATGTAAGCTTCCAAGAGACACCATGAACCATAACAATCAGCACAGCATTATAACTCTAAGGGTTCAATAGTGGCACATATTCCTTAGTGATAACCGACAGCTCTCTAGTTGGACTTACAGTATGCTCAACAAGAAGGAAATTATAGCTGGCACTGGAAACTTAGCCTACCACCCAGGACTAGTTGCAGATCTTGGAGGAGAACCTTCAACCATAACTTTACTAACCCAGAAAAATCTCTGCCTACATTTTCAGTATTTGCCCTTATGCCCACAGAGAAGTGTAATCCTCAGCCCTCATTAAGAAAACTTCTCATGTGGATACCAGACATATAATATAGGGTAAACATACTAAAATCTGTACATCTAAAGAAGCTAGGCAAGAAGGAGGACCCTGGGTAAGATGATCAATTCTCACTCAGAAAGACAAACAGGATGAATATTGGAAGAAGAAAACAGGAAACAGGACAGGAGCCTACCACAGAGGGCCTCTGAAAGACTCTACCCAGCAGTGTATCAAAGCAGATGCTTAGACTCATAGCCAAACTTTGGGCAGAGTTCAGGGAATCTTATGAAAGAAGGGAGAGATAGAAAGATCTGGAAGGAACAGGAGCTCCACAAGGAGAGCAACAGAACCAAAAACTCTGGGCCCAGGGGTCTTTTCTGAAACTGATATTCCAACCAAGGACCATGTATGGATATAACCTAGAGCCCCTGCTCAGATGTAGCCCATGGCAGTTCAGTATCCAAGTGGGTTCCCTGCTAAGGAGAACAGGAACTGTCTCTGACATGAACTCAGTGGCTGGCTCTTTGACCAGCACCACCCCAAGGGGGGAACAGCCTTGCCAGGCCACAGAGGAAGACAATGCAACCAGTCCTGATGAGACCTGATAAGCTAGATGGAAGGGGAGGACCTCTGCTATCAGTGGACTTGGAGAGAGGCATGGGAGGAGATGAGGGACAGAGGGTGGGATTGGGAGGGAATGAGGGATGGGGTTACAGCTGGGATACAAAGTGAATAAACTGTAATTAATATAAAAAATTAAAATTTAATTAAAAAAAAGAAAACATCTCTTTGAAACAGAAGACCATTACAAACACACACAATCAAAATACAGCATTGTGGAGCCCAATCCCAGAGGATAAATCTACAACACAACTGCACCTAAGGCTCAGAGATCATTGTATAAAATGGGATAGAAAGATTGTGAGTGAAAGCCAGATGATTAAGGAGTTTGCTATGAGATTTTGTCTACTAGAAATGTCAGAAGCTATACCCATAAATTATGACTAAAATGACTGCGTAAAGATGAGCTAAACCTGGACAACAATGACGGGAAAAATCATGAGGCCTCAATCCTACCCAAAAAACTACAGGCAACTAAGGTATGCTGATATAATAGTTTTCCCTAGGGAAGGGCACAACTAATTGGTTATCCAATACTAAACAGTCGTGCCTGAAAAGATATACTATAAACATTATACATATACATAAACATTATACAGACTGTGCAGCTTAAATTTAGGAATATGTATGTATATTCATATATATATATATATATGTGTGTGTGTGTGTGTGTGTGTAACAACAATTACTGAGAAAAAAGAGGCCATGAATTTAAAAAAGAGCAAGGAGGAGGTATATGAGAGCGTTTAAAGGGAGGAAAGTGAAGGGAAAAAGTATGTAATTATAATTTCAAAAATAAAAGAAAAACAATTAAAGAAAAAAGAACCAATGAATTTGGAAGAGAGGAAGGGGACAGTACATGGGAGGGCTTGCAGGGAGAGGAGAAAGATGCAATTGGTGTAATTACATTATAACCTCAAAAAGCAAAATAATTGGTTTTTTATTTTAAAAGCAGAATTAATCCAAGTTCCATTCAATACTTGCATTAGTTAAATAAATCATGGAACACAATTTTATAATAATAACTTTGTATTAATTAACAATAAATATTAATAGGATAAAAACCTTTTAAGTTATGGGTGGCTTTCCCCATATGTGCCCGATTTTTCCATCCCTTGCTTGTATTCAGTATTTCTTTACTTTTCACACATGCAGTTAGCATTAAATACTTTCTGGTTTTAGAAATCAGGGCCTGTGATGGTTGGCCTTGGTTGTCGACATGACTGAAGTAAGAGCTGACTAGAACAGGAAAAAGCACGTCTGCACCTGTGGACGTATTTCTAGGAAGGAATGATATGGTCAGACAATGACTCAGAAGGAAAAATCCACTCTCCATATGAGCATCACCTTCCAACAGGAAGCCCAGATTAAAACAGAAAAAGTAAGCAGCATATGGCTTGCCTTCCTGTCTGTCTGAGCAAATGCAAGTTTCTCTCTTGCTGTGGGAAGCAATCACCCAGCAATATCAGACTCCAGCTTCATTAGCTCAGTACCATTTGCTCTCCAGGGATCTTCCAGACTTTCTTCACCAAACTGAAGACTCCAGTTTCTTGTGTTGAGCAGCTACTGGTTTTGTTTGTGTTTTTGTTTTTGCTTTTGTTTTTATTTTGTTTTGCTTTTGTCTCTACAACATGTAGACAACTGCTGTTGGGCTATCATCAAAACAAATCTAGTGAATCCCTTTTAATAATATATGCATTCATTATATCAATTCAGTTCTGTTCAGAAACACTGCCTAATATAGTGTCTATTGCCTGAAGCAGCCTGTTCACTGTTACAACAGTGTCTATCAGCAAAGAAGCTGATATTCATGGATCTACAATCCTTCTCTTCATCAGCTGCCTTCAGCACTAAAAACAGCTAACTGGTACCAAGAGCCTTGTCTACCCAAATCACACTTTCAGTTTTAAATGAAAATTGTTAAAAAAAAACAGCTGGATCATACCAAAATTAAATCTCTTCTACTTCTTAAAAAATGTGTTTGACCTTCCTTTCTTTTTTAAGTTAGGGGGTAAGGGGTTCATATCAGCAGCAGTCATCAAACAACCAATGGGATCTACTTAGTGGTGACTGTATTTGGCCTGATCACACCACAGTGTGGCCACTTGGGTTCTTGTAGAGATTGCCTCAGTTTCTACCATTCCCCCAGCAATTGCCTCTTCCCTGATCCAGAGGGACCTGGAGACTCCTGGTTGGAGGTCACTGGGTCATTCTGAGGTGGGGGTGAGAGCCCAGGGGCTGCTGCTGCTGTGGAAAGTCCTTGTCTCTGGTAGGTCCAGCCTTAATGTCTGACATCCCAGGAAGAGCAGACCCTGCACAAGTGGATATCAGAGTTACTACTGTGAGGAGTAAATAACGAGAACAGTTTTACCAAAGAGAACGAGATACCACATCATGTCTGCCTGTTACATTGATTTGAGTGCACCCTTAGAAAACTGAATGTAACACAAACCCAGGACATTTTTGGAAATTGTATGCTCTCTAGCAACTTTGTGTGAATTTTTATATAAGCACTGTTTTATTAATTATATAAAGTATAAAAATAGAAAAATGTGTTTGAATTCACCTAATTTCTGTATAAATAGCTTCAAAAACAGTTACTTGTGACACACAGACAATACCTAGTGAATGATGGCATTATCTAAACAGGACAACTTGGAAACAGAAGGCTTTGAAGAAACATTTGGAAAACAGGAGATTAAAAGAAAGCAAAAAGGTTAATTGTGAGAATTGTTTAAGTGACTCAGCCTGCAATTTTTTTTCTGGCAAATACTTCCTTTCCACAATTATCAGTTTGAAACACCAGATCTTAAAAATCAATTCTCAAAGCTCTCTCACCTCAGTCACTTTTTGCCCAGAACATTGTTAACCAACAAGCTATCAAAGCAAATGAAAAGCTATGAAGCATTACAACATGACCCCTGCATTTTCATTGTAATTATCCAGTGATTCAGTCAGTGCCTCGACTTAGCAAATCGCTAGCAAGTGTTGCCACATACACAGGATTGCAGTGTATAACAAATAGCGATTTTTGTCCCTCAAATTGAAAGATGAAACATGGAAGATATGCTGATGGAATAAGGGAAATGGAGAAAAAAACCCAGCATCTTAAAAATCAAAATATTTTGTTACTTCTACTACCTTAATTGGCAGTGTATCTTTCCCATACATGTCTATTCCAAATCCCTCACTCTTATTAAACATAAATAACTCTAACTAAGTTCCTGGAATCTTGAGTCTCTTTTCTTGCAAAAGTTTTATCTTTTTTGATAAAACTCATAGGGGGACAATGATAGGCCCCACACCTGGCGTATACTGTGAACCATCCCTGATTTGTATTATTTCTGCTAAAGGCAATTGCCTCTGTTACTTTCAGAATAGACGGAATACATTAAGATACTGTTATACAGAGTTAATTTTAGTGTTTAAATACTTTCCTTGTGCCCTACACTTTTATTATTTTTGTCAACTGAAATAATTATGCTTTGACATCTTCAGTCACAACTGTACAGCTGGCCTTAGTGTATGACCTTGTGAAACCCCCAGAATAATTAAATGTTCTTTTTAAGTGCCTTTGCCTCAGACACATTTTGTTTTTCTCTCTTTTCTGATATCTTTCAGTTGAAAGATATACACTTCTCAGACCACAAAAGTGGTTGAGTTACCCGCTTTAAACACTATCTCTAAATCTCACCACTTCCATGTTTCCAGTAGGCATAGGACTGTAAAGGGACTGGGGAGGCAGTGATGTGAAGAAGCAGTATGCCACTAATTCTGTGGGTCACACACATATTTAAAGAATAATGACATCTTCCCTTAGCAAGAAGCTTAGTCTGGACTAAGTTCAATCAGTTGTTCTTTTCAGGGCCACAAGCCCCTGAACAGCTCTGTCATTTTAAGTATGTATCATGTATGTGGTATGGAAGCATATTCATTGCCTGACTTCACAGTTTGACTATTAATTTCTACCTTGTTACTTAAATTAATACTATACATATAACAAAACAATATGGCAAAATGTGACAAATCAGGCTCATATTTACTCTGCCCTATCACCAAGATGGTCAATCAGTGAGTCAGCAGCATCAGAACATACAGAGCCAATGCCAAAGAATTAATTTACAGTGCAACTACATGCTGTATAATTTCCACATTTGTTCCCATCTACTCTGAGCTAATATGTCCTTGATGTTTCCAAGAACAGCAAAATCCATTTATTCAAATATTCGACTCTATGCTAAACTGAAATTGACTGGCCCCAAAATACCAATAAAGATGGCTATGTAAAGCTATTAGATTCAATATTCTGAAATCAGAATTCAGGATTTTGTAGAGTGGCAATGGCTGCTATTCATTAAGTTAAACACTGAAGAGCCTTGATTATAATCTATTAGAGTAGATAAGCATTACCAAGAAGGAGAAGAGGGATGAGAAGCCCAGCTGGACATTAGGAACAGGGTGGGGGCTGGGAACAGGCTTATATTTATTGGAGGCTGAAAAAGACGTGAGTTAGAGCAAGCAGCTGGCATCTGACTAAAATTAGAGGAGCATATTTCAACATAGAGAACAATCACTGGAAACCTATAAGAAAAATCAGCAGTCCACCAGCCACAGACAAGTATCGAGCACAAAATAAAATCACCCAAAGACATTGAAATCAAAGCTCTCATGAAGTGGGAAGAGTGCTTGAGTCACTTGGTTCCAGGTTAGAATCAAAACCTCAAAACCCCACAACACATATGCCCTCAGATATCTCTCTTGGCCTCCTAGTCATAATCACTTCACACAAGTAGGAGTTTTTAAAAACTACTCTGAAAGTTGTGAAATTATTTCACCAAATAATAGATTACAAATTGGCAAACATATGTTAACTTGTGATGTTATTACTAAAATGGTTTTGACAGGCACTATTAGTACTAACAGAATAAAATAGCATTTTAAAGACTGGTTGGCATATTTCTGACCTAGGTCAATCTCATTGACCCATAATCTCCTGCTGTTGGGATTAAAGCATCTGAGGGTTGGAAGAACCACCTCATAAACAAGGGAGTAATTTTTCAGTTCTGACTTTCAGAATAAAGTATATTAAGCAATAAGAGGCCTGGCAGTTATGAAGATAATGGGTTTAAACTATTAGAACCATAAAGTTTTGCAGGGAACGGGTTTCCAGAATTTCTGAAGCTTTCTCATTTTTGTTATAAACCACATACTAGTTCAAGACATAGAGCTTTTTATTCCACTGTAAGCAACAAAAGAGAAAAAGACACAGGACAAAAGGCAAAAGCAATATTTAAAAAAAAAAAAAGGTGTTATGTGTGAGGGTTCCTGCCATATTCTCCCATATATCCTTACAAAGTCTGGAATAGGAGACCGGATAACAGAATCACATCTCCTCCTACTGTTCTTTAGGGATCCAATAGGAAGAGAGACACTTTTCCCTCTCACCGCAAGAATTCCACGCAGACACAGTCCTCAGAATAAAACCAAGCTGAGGAACTATATAAAGAGAGGGCAGTTGTAGACAGATGGAAAAAAGGTATAAGCAAAGAATGGGTCTGAGAGAGCAGCGTGTTCTCGGAGACCACATATGGGGTGGAGGAAAACAGCACATTCTCAACTGGCACACAGGAGCCTGAAGAATGAATAGAAGGGTCCATGGTTGTGAAGAAGCCTGACGTAGGGTCAAAGGGACTCAGAGACAACCAACAGCCGCAGCAGATCACAGACGTGAGGTTTCATCCACTTTCTCCTCCCTTCTGGTGGCACCTGCTAATATGTCTGAAGAAAGTTAGCCCACATAGCAGAGGACTGCTCCTGTCTATAACTCGGGAAATATTTTCTTTCTCAATTTTCTGTGCAAAATTAGCATACAAAATATGATGTGTCCTCTAACAAAGCAGGTGGTTTGCTGTTGTTTGATGCTTAACTAACTCAGGATCAAAAGAATATTAGTCTATTATTAACTACACACCCTTTTGAGCTCTCAAAATAAATTATGGTCCATACAATGACAGTTTCTATTCCAATGTCCTTGCTGTCACCTTCACCAACCTAATAAAAACATACATAATGTTGAAAATACCTTAATAGTCTTACAGAATAATTTTAATCTCCTTAAAAAAACAACTAGAATCTACAAAGTAGAGACAGAATTAGATGTTTAAACTATGTCCTCTTGGTACATGATTATTTCTAGAACAGACAAATCCTCTGAAAAATCAGCCAGAAATTCACAAGTAATACTTTTGTAAATGGTTGTAGGCTCCTCTTCAAATACACACACACACACACACATCAGCTTCTTAAACATATGCAAACACCTGCCCACATTGTCTATTTTCTCAAAATACAAAAATATAATAATTCTTAAATAGACTCACCATTTTCTGACTTCTGAACTTTCAAATACTGGAAAATAAAATAGTGAGGAGTGAAGGCATTCAAGTTCATTACCAGTCTTCCTAACTGTCGTTTTTATAGGTACAATGAAATGTAAAGGTCTCAGGAATACAACATTAGGAAAATTGAAAGCTACAACCTTAAGCAATTTCTACCAAACCACTTGCTGCCCAGTTTGCCATGTGTTCTGAGCAATGCTTTCAAGGAAATGGAAAATCCATTCTTTCACTACATATAGGGAAATGGTAACAACAAAAAATGAGTCTATCACCAAGAAGAAACCTGTAAGTCACACGGCTTGGTAAGCCTGCAATAAGCCTGCAATCACTAGTCTGAACCTGCAGTTCTTCTCAATGTTTAAACAGCAACAACAAAAGATGAACTGTAAATCAGCTGTGCCCCTAATGCCTCCTTATCTAAAACACCCATGATGTATTGCGCTTCTGAATCTAGCACTGGGGAATATTTGATTTAGACTGACTTTGAAAGCAATTCATCACCAATTGGATCTTACTGTGTACGTTTCCACAAGGTTCTTGGTTTTCTTTTTAACCTGAGCTAAATTTTCTATGTCCAACAAGTTGGAATGTAGTCACAGAAAAATTCTAAGGAAAGTCTTATGGTAAAGAAAGTTCTCAAGCACCCACTCTTAATGCCCCTAAAAGAGAAAGACATTCTAGCACCTGACCTGAGGCCCTGAGGCCCCAGGGTGGCTGGAAGAGAGAAACCACAATGAGTGAATATGTGATGGAGAGAAGAGAAAGAGGGAGTCTGTGGTAGAGAGATGAGAGAGAAAGTGAAGCCAAGTGGTTCATGCACTGTGGAAAGAAGTGGAACGGGGAATGCAAAAGCAGTGAGGGACAGACAGATATGAAGAGCCTGCACAACCACCTGAGGCCATGGTGGTGTCTGAGCCTGAGCTGCTGCCATGACTGAATCTGTGCTCATGTCTGTGGCCTGAGTTGTCACCAAAGGCCATGTGGATGTCAGTGGTCTGGCCTACCACCTGAGACCATGCTGATGGCAGGGGAGATACTGATCTGAGGGGCCTATGCTACCTGAGGCCATGGTGAAGTTCTAGCCTGGGCTGCCACTCAGGGCCATGGTCCCTGATCCTGCTGCAGCTGGGGTCTGTGTCAATGTTCATGGACCAAGTTACCACCAAAGAACATTCAGAATTCCTGGTCTGGGCTGCCTCCTGAGGCCACGTTGATCTCCAAGCACCATGCTGAGCTGGCCCTGCTCCTCAGTGGCCACCACACTCAGAAGAACTGGCCCCACCCCTCACCTGGACAGCATGGAAGAGCTGTCTAGTGGCGTGGGTGCAGGAGAGCTGGCCCCAATGGAGTGAATGTGACAGAACTGTCCCTGATCCTCACAAGCTGCAGCACTCGGGGGAACAGACCAGCACCTCACCTGAGCAGCACAGTGGACTTGGCCCTGGTGGTAGGAGTGTAGGTGAGCCAGCCCCAAGGTTGTACGCATGGGAAAACTGTGCCTGCCCTTCCCCTGGGCAAAATGGGAGCGCTGCTCCTGGTGTCCTGGCACAAGAGTACTAGCAGAGTGATTATCACCCAGGCCCAGATCCAGAGCTCTGAGCGGGCCCACCCCAGCACCCACCCTATCCACGAACTGCTGGAGTGCCTGCAGGAGCCAGTCCTGCGGATCCAAAGCTGCAGGATCTCCACAGCACAGGGCAACAAATGGATCTCCAAGAGGAGTCTGCGGAGAGTCCAGTATGGCTGGCGTGGCAGAAACCAGAGGCCTCAAACCAACCTAATTCATTCCAGCCCTCAGGGAGGCAGAGGCAGGTGGATCACTGTGAATCCAGACAGCCAAGTCTACAGAGAGAAACCCTGTCTTAAAAAAAAATTAAATTAAATTAAACAATAAAAAAAATACAGTCAGATGTGAGCTCTGTTGGAGCAGTAATGGCGTTTTTACCACAGCAACAGAAAGAAACCAGGACACTGTGACAGAAGGCCTGACAGGAACAACCCCAAAGGATGAAAAATTCATTTTGCCTTATCATTTCAGAGGTCTTAGTCCATCTTGGTGGTCAAAGTGTGGGAGAGCATCTCACATCACTGAAGACAAGAAATAGAACAGAGCAGTAACAAGAAGGATCTAGAATAAGGTAAAGGCCCCAAATACATGTCTCTTTTAACTTTTTTTCCTCCAACCAGGCACCACCCTATACAATTCTACCCACCTATATATTCTATTTAAATTTTGAAACCATCAAGTAATTTATTTATTCATTAGGTCAGAGCTTTTATTATCCAGTCATCCCTGGAAATACCATCACAGGCATACCAGAAATGTGCTTTACTCATCTAGGTACTTCTCAGTTCAAGCTAATAGTCAAGATTAATCATCACCATCCCACCCATTATCCATCCAATACTTCTTAAAGCCCAGTATTCCATCACTGGTTCCAACAAAGCTCATGAACATCTTCTTTTTGTTGTTGGTGGTGGTGGTGGTTTTTCAAGATATGGTTTCTCTGTGTAGCCTTGGCTCTTCTGGACTTCCTTTGCAGACCCCGCTGGCATCAAATTCACAGCAGTTCATCTGCCTCTGCCTCCTTGAGTGCTAGGATCACAGGTGTGCGCCACCGTGCCTGGACCTTTCTTAACTCCCAGAGAATAAATATCTGGGTCTCTGAATAAAGTAGGGTATTACATGAGACTTTGGTCTGCCTCATTTATCAGCTCCATTTTCCCAGGACCCAGGGCCACTAGAGTGGGGAATATAAGGGCTTTAAATTGGCTAGCAAGATGAGACCTATCAGTGAGCTCTGGGTTTGATTAATAGACCTTGCTTCAAAAAAATGAAGTGGAAAAGCAAGTGAGGAAAAGTCTTAATATCAATCTCAGACATCCACATGTGCATATGGCACCTGCACATATACTCACAAACATGCAGACACAACATACACCATACAAAGGCATGAAAAGATGAAAAATGGGAAAACGGTATGAACTTCCAGATTCAGTATCATTGACCAGCCAGACCTGTTGTAAAAATGAGGACTTGAAGACTATCAAGAAGGAAAACTCAAATTCCAGGAGAACAAGCACAATGCTTTACAGGCCTATGTCTAGGGCATGTGATGTTGTGATCTGAGCCCCAAGGGTGGAACAGCTAAATTCCTATAGCCCTGGAGTGTGAGCCCCATATGACCCAATGGGTTCATTCACTGCCTGAAATTTTCCTGGGCAGACATTCCAAGATCCTAGCATTTCCAACATCCTGGTTTCTTTATCGTAGCTTAGGCTTCTCCCACATAATTTTCATACTGTATATTCTCTGGAGCATCCTGAAAAAATCCTGACCCTATCGCACATTGTCTAGCCTCATGTCTGTCCTCTGTGACTCAGTACTGTTACATTCTTCATGCATGCAAAACTACCATCATGTGGAAAGTACAAAAGTTTGCCATCAGCTCAGGAAGTGGCCAGGCCCTCCTTCTCCATGGCTTCATTTTCCTCTGAGTACCTATTTGGCTAAGAATAGTAAAATTAACCTTGCCTACCCAGTGCTATGTCAACAAGAAACAGTGGCCCTCTCTTCTGAAGAGAGAGAATTTTTTAATGAGTTTATACATTTATACCACAGTTTATGATAGGTGGTGTCAGGCCAATCCCTGAGATAGCCTTGGGGAACTTTCCTGTTGTCACAATACACAATTCTTGTCTTCTTTGGTGGAGGGTCAGTTGAAATAGAATGTGACTATGTAGCCCAGGCAGGAACTTACCATTCTCTTGCCTCCAGTTGCTGAAATTGCACGTGTTTCATAATGCCTTGGTTCAGCTTCATTTGAAGGGCACTCATCTTTTCAGAGGCCATAGCTTCCCTGGTTCTACTGTCATACATGCTTTTTTTTTTTCTTACTAAATTACAAGTTTTTCAAGTTTTCCTGCTTTGTTTCCAGCAATAGCAGCTCAGCCACACCCTAAACCCCCGAGTTGCTTTGAGAAGCCTCCCATCATTTTAAACAGTCCATCACCTTCAGCTTCCTATTAAATATTGAAACATGAACAAAATGTAGATAAGTTCTTTGCTAATGACCTCTCATCCCGTGCTTAGCAGAATCCTCATCCCATCTGATGTCTCTGAACACATGTTGTACTATATGGGTATTCTGGTCTTCTTACAGAGTTACCCATTAAAGTCTGCTTACAGTATTCTGGGTGTTTCCTAATTGGCTTCTTCCAACTTTTCTAAATTCCTTCCCAAAGCCAGTTTCAAATGCTTCTGAACCATATCATCAAGTCACAACCCCCACTTTTCTGGAACCAGTTTTCTGTGTTGGGTGCTTTTGTATGAGTGTGATCAAATATTTTCTGTCATTAATTTAAACAAGGAAAGAGTTATTTTAGCCTATAGTTCAGAGCTTTCAGTCCATCAAAGCAGAGAGGGTTTACCTAAGTAGAGAATGTGATGTTCTATTAGGTGGGGAACAGCAGAGCAATAACAGGAAGGGGTCAGAATAAGAGAGCACTCCTGAGACATACTCTACATGACTGATTTTTCTCTTAACAGCTCCAGTTCCCACAGGTCTCCTGCCCCTTAATATTCTTTTCAAATTTTGAACCCATCAATGGATTAAATAGTTTACCAGTGCAGAGCCTTCTGGAAGTAATCCAACAAACATACCCAAAGATGTGTTTTGTATTTTAAGGCAGTCAAGCTGATAACCATGAAAATTAGTCAAGGGTGGTGGAACATATCTTCAGTCATAGAACTTGGATGGCTGAGGTAAGGTAAGGTAACAGAGCTGGTGCCTGTTTGGGGTTGTAGGCCTGCCTATTTGCTCACCGTAGTTACCTCACATCGCAAAGGGACTCTGTACATGAATAAAACTTTAGGCTCTCTTAATTATACTGTATCATCCTGATGGACCTATCTAATCACATTAACTGTTAAAGAAGAGAAAGGAGAAAAATGAGAAAGAAGAGGTCATGAATTTCTGACAAGAGACAAGCTTGAACCACCATTACTGGCCTTGAAAATGGAAGGGGAGGGCCACAAGCCAAGGAATGCAGTATATATAAAGAACTCAAGAAGTTAAAAAGCAAGAAACCAAGTAATCCAATTAAAAAATGGGGTATGGAGCTAAAAGGAGAACTGACTGTAGAGGATTATAGAATGGCAGAAAAACACTTAAAGAAATGCTCAACGTCCTTAGCCATCAGGGAGATGCAAATCAAAACGACCCTGAGATTTCACCTTACACCCACCAGAATGGCTAAGATCAAAAACTCTAGTGACAACATATGCTGGAGAGGTTGTGGAGAAAGAGAAACCATCCTCCATCGCTGGTGAGAATGCAAACTTGTACAACCACTCTGGAAATCAATTTGGTGCTTTCTTAGACAATTAGGAATAGTGATCCCTCAAGACCCAGCTATACCACTCTTAGGCATATATCCAAAAGATGCTCAAGTACACAACAAGGACATTTGCTCAACTATGTTCATAGCTGCTTTATTTGTAATAGCCAAAACCTGGAAACAACCCAGATGTCCCTCAGTTGAGGAATGGATACAGAAATTGTGGTACTTTTACACAATGGAATACTACTCGGCAATTAAAAAGGAGGAAATCATGAAATTTGCAGGCAAATGGTAGGACCTGGAAATGGTCATCCTA
>CM053761.1:33920893-33957085 GCA_028658305.1 Pachyuromys duprasi | reverse complement strand
GGTGGACTTGAAGGGGGCGGGGAGGAGGGAGATGAGGGAGGGAGTGGGAGGGTAGGAGGGAATGAGGGAGGGGGCTACGCCTGGGATTCAAAGTACCTAACCTGTGATTGAGATAAAAATAAATAAATTTTTTAAAAAATTTTTTTTTCTTTACCACATGTACTTCTTAGTGGGATCTGCATGTCTATCGGTCAACAGTTCGACTTCTCTTGTCCTGTAATCAGAACGGATGCTCAGAATGGATGCTGTCGTTCAATACCTATTCCACACAGATATTTGTGGTCTTTGTTCTGTTCCACAACACCCACCAGAACCTAGCCTCCCAAAGATGAGGCCTCCCTGAAAGGAAGACAGCAAATTCTTATAGTGAAATTGTGAACTACCTAGAGCTAGTAATAAGCACAAGATGTTGAATACTATCCTACTTTTTCTTGAATATTTAAAAAACCCTCAGCACCCATATGAGCACCCCTCAGATCCCCAGTGACTTCAGTCCAGTTTGAGACTGGGATACCTTTCTTTGACACCTCCCTGGTTCTTCACTTATTTGTCCTTATTTATGCTCATAAAATCATCATGTTGGAACAGTGAGAACTAGCCACCAAGTCTGACAACTGGAGTATGATCCCCGGACCCACATGATAGATGGGCACAATGTAACTAGCTACCTCCAGCTCCTGATGCCATGAATCTCCCACCATGACAGACTGTACCCTAGAATTTGAGCCAAAATAAACCTGTCCTTCCTTACTTAGCCTTTGCCAAGTATCATGTCCCAGGAACATGTTGTTAATACAATTAGACACAAGATGAAATATGCTCCCACACTAAGTATCCTACACAGAATTGTTGATCTTTCCTGGTCATTGAAGATTTTCACATCTACTCAAGTTAGAGCTTCAACATAAGTATCTTAAATTTAAATGTGAGTTTTTTAAAAAAATCACAGAAAATGAAACTTATTTCTCTATAATTCCCACTCATAATTCCTATAAGCATTCCATCAGCGTTTTCAAAAAAAAAAAAAAAAAATTCCTGTCCAGTTCATTGAAAATGGGTGTCTTATTTGTAGGTAATAGAGGAATGCACAGGGCTGTCCCACCACCTTGTGGCCCGATGGGGAACTGCTGTTGGTTTCCCCACCCTCTCCAAGTAGTCTGCCTCTGATTCTACACCTCCAAAACAGTTAAATTGCAGACAGCCTTCCCTAATTGCAAACTAAATCCACAAATGAAAGGCTTGACTCTAAATCCATGCCACTTCCTATTTTATGATCCAGATGATCTCTGCTACTAGACTAAGTATTCTGAGGAAATGTGAATAAGCACCTTCAGAGGCGTGCTAAAGCCAGTGTGGAAATGTCTGCTTTCACCAGGAGTTTAATATGTCAAGTCAGTCGTCAAACTGTAGCTTGAAACTAGGTGCACTGATACAATGAAAATTAGAACTCTTTCCCGGCTAGCTGAGTCCGTACAGACCTGTAATCCCAGTAAGGTTCCAGAACAGCCTGGGCTTCCCAGAAACCTCTCTCTTTCCTCCCTCCCCTCTCTCCCTCCCGCTGACTCCCTCCGTTCTTGCCTCCCTGACTCCCTGCCTCCTTCCCTCTCTCTCTTCCTCTCTTTCGCTTTCTATACATTTACTTTCTCTACAATTAGCATATACTGGAGAGAGGAGGTGACAATGTGTCCTGTACAAGATTGTCATAAGAATTAAATAAGCCAAATAAAGGGTTTTGTTTAGTGTCTAGCATACAGGTTGTACCCAGTAAACATCACAACAACATTCCTCCACAATCCTAATATAGTGCCTTGTATGTACTATATCATAAATAAATACTCAACTATTAATATAAATAATATTAAAATTTTAATGATATTTGAGATTTGCTAACACTGACAGTAGTTACAGGTTCAAGTAGGTCAGACCTTCACATCAGATTTAGCTAATCCATGCATTACCCTTGTTACACATGCCCACATTCGTATACATGCACACACACACACACACACACACCTTGAAATTCCTGATTGTTCTCTCATTCCTCATCTGTCTCTCTACCTGTCTGTATTACCTGGTCTTTGCATTTCATTCTAAAGTGCCTTCCTTTTCTCCTTTTTATCACTTCATTTCATGCAAAATAAATAATGTATGCCTCATTCTGTTCCATAGAAGGTCTGCAGTGAATAATAGATAACTCAGATTCATGCTTAGTGAATAAGCACTTTATATTTCTCCAAGGGAAGAAAATGAAGTCACTTTTTACCATTCCACTCAGTGATCCTGTCCTCCAGAAGCAGAAGGAAATGGGTTCTTTATATTGACCTTTGGGGAAAGACAAAATTAAGTTTCCAAGCACAAAGTTGAAGGCTAAATTGCCATGAATTCCAGACACTTTGCACAAAGTGAAGGAAGAAATGTCCCTGTGTGTTATGGTTGCACAGGCCACATTTACAAAGGCAGAGTCCCTGTCTGTCTCTGACCTAAGAGGGTCTCTCTTCATCTTTTACCAAAGGTCTTCTGCATTGTCCTCCAAGGGCTTCCCTCCCTGAGTTCCCCTCACCTCTCGCCACCCACATTACTCATCCCTGGCACCAAATTTCTTTACTTTCAAAGTGGCATCTAAGAGCTACCTATATGGAAAGATCTGCCAGCAGCTTCATCTGGTTGCTGAAGAACAAAACTGAACACCGAAACATTAGTTGTAAAAACAAGCTTGGAATATGATTTATGCCAGATGGTTTAGAACAAAATTTGAATTGTTCAAATGTAAATATATTCATCTAGCATTAATTTTCCTTACTTATCCATTATTAATTAGGACAGGAATGTTTTTCATACAGAAAAAAAAAATCAAGTATTGGATTTTCTCAAAGACGACCGTTTTTGTTTTGTTTTGTTTTTTAGGAATTTATAAATAATGGCCATAATCATCTTTGGTTCTAAAACATACAAGTGGGACTGGGATTGTAGCTCAGCAGTGATGCACTTGTGTTATATGTACAAGGTCCAATAACCAGCACTGCACTGAAACAATAGGAAATTTAAAAAGACTTTAAATATACGCTGAAACAGACAATTGCCTTCAATACTCTGGTCAAGTACTAGGTGGTTTTGTTTAATGGACTTCATTTCAACATTGATTGAAAGCCCTATCCAAGAACATGTGTCACAGAAAGGGGCATCATCCAAGAAACAGAAATAAGATGAGTGAGTCATAAATGAAAAGTCATTCAAGCAGACATGTGCACCTGTGCTCTATATGATGAGGTGATGTATAGAATGTGATTTGCCTCTGGCTCAGTTCCAAAGAACAATGTCAAACATGAGATTTTTTTTTCTCTCTCTCTCTGCCAGCTGTCGCCACCAAGTTGGCTTACTCTGTACTTGGCTTTTTGTTTTTTAAAGTTTGAAAGCCAGCACTGGAGCAGATGGCTGCATTGAATTCCGGAGCAGTGGTAAAACTCTCTCACCTGAACAGGTACTGACAGATTATATTAAGGCAAAAGCCCTTGCTACAAGAGCCTATAAACTTGGGAGTCCAAAAGCACAAGCGGGAGGATCATATCCCTAATTTGCCAAGAGATTTCTTTTTTAAGTTTACAGATTTCATCTTCAATTTGAGTAGCTTCCTGTGTCATCAACAGTGATAATTTCTAGGATCAGTATAAACGTGAATTGTAGTTCTAAGTTGAGCTTGTGCGTGAACTCCATAACATGAAATGAGACCTTTCAGAGTTTAAACTCACTAAAGAAAATGTGTTTGAAAATACTTGACTAAAAATAAAAATAGCTGTAAACTGAAATGTGTAGCTCGGTGGGAAAAGTGAGAGTTTCCAGCTGAGGAGCTTAAGGCTAGAATTAAACTAGAGTAAGAGGGAAAGGGAGTTTAGAGCCATGAGAGGGGACAGATCATCCACAAGACACAAGTGTGATTATAATAAACAGCTGAAAAGGGAAAGAGTCAAGACTGATACAACACTGAATGGCTGTTCAATTTCCCACAAAAATAACTGCCTCCATTCTTCCATTCTGAGACCCAGGATTGGAAGAGCCAGATATTCTGCCTGAGTGACACCAACATAAACCACTGTTCTGCTTTCATTTTCTTTAAAAACAATAATGGCCAAGGAGATAGGGAAAATAGGATGTGAAAACATTTTGATGGTCATTCATAAATTGGTGGCTTTTCTCAGCACATTCACAACTCCCAAGGGAGACATAACCATATAGATACAATAGAGTTATACCATTCAGCGCTCTAAGGTAGCCCATTGCTAGCAAATTACAGTAAAATCAGTTAAGTGCCAACAATACAAACTCCTCTGTAGCTTAATGGACTGTTGGCAGCTGTGAGGCTCTACGCCTGGAATATTCAGCAGTGAAATCAAGGCTTCCTTTGTGGCAGACTAATTAACCCCATTATATTTCAAAGCCCAGGAGCACAGCCTTTTGGAAGGACATTTCTTAAGTCACATAATGCCATTTACTATGTAAATCATGGCACTTTCAAGTAAGATTTTTTTTAATGTGTGTACTTTTTAATTCCCTAATTTCTAATCCTTTGCCTTTTCCAAAGCAAACAGAAGAAAGGCAGGGTGGAAAGACAGGAGCTTCCTAGGAACTTTCTGGCCAGTCAGTTTAGCCAAAATGCTTAGCTCCAAGGTCAAAAAATAAAGTGGAGAGCAACAGAGGAACATACCTGATATTGACCTATGGCTTCCACTTGCACCTGACCAGCACGTGCACACACACATACACACACACTGCATAGACAATAAATTAATAAGTAAACAAAAATAAATAACATGGCAAAAAAAAGTGTGGCAGAAGTTGATGCTAGGTTTGCCTAGCATCACAAAGAAAGCCAAGGGCACACAGAGAAACGTAAGTATCTTACATCTAATTTTATTAAAAATAAAATAATATAACTCCCCATGGCTTTTTCAAACATCATCCTCAGTGTTATTTCTTCCTCCTCCCTCCCTCTTCCTCAGCGCTGCCCTCTCTGGGCCCTCCTTCTGTTAAGGACACCTCCCCCATTTTTCTTGTTTTCCCCTTCATACACCTGTATCCCGCAATTCCCCTCTCCACAAGTCTTTCTTCCTCCATCCCCCATCGTAGTCCCTTTTTTTTTTTGTTTTCCTTGATTCTGTGGTCATTCCAGGTTATACGCTCACATCTACAGATTCAAGGCTAGGCTCCACAAATGAGAGAGAACACACAGCATTTGTCTTCCTGGGCCTGAGTTACCTAACTCAGTTTAATATTTTCTAGTTCCATCCACTTTCCTACAAAGTTCATGCAGCTGAATGGTATTCCATGGTGTGTATGTAACACATTTCCATTATCTATTAGTCAATGGAGGACATTTAGGCTGTTTCCACTTTTAATTGGTTCACTTATTTTCTTGACTCTTGGTTTCTTAAGTTCTTTATGTATTCTGAGTATTAATCCTCTAACAGATGTATTACTGAAAAGATTCTGTCCCAGTATGTGGGATTCTTCTTCACTCATTTGATTGTTTCTTTTGCTGTACAGAAGCTTTGATGTTTTATGAGATCCAGCTTGTCAATTGTTGGTCTCAATTTCTGGGCAAATAGAGTCTATTGAGAAAATCCTTTCTAACACCTATATTTTACAGAATACTGTCTCCGGTAATGCTCCCCCTCAAGAGCCATAGACTAGCTAACAAAATTCCCAGTACCAGACATGAAAAACCTTCTTTTGAGTTTGTTTCAGCTACTTTTCTAATGCTGTGAAAAGGCACCATGACCAAGGCAACTTTTGAAGAACACATTTAATTTGAGGCTTATGACTGCTTCAAGAGGGAGACTCAATCTTCCCCAGAGCTGAGCCCCCAACTGGTTATGTAATATCAAGTAGTCAGCTATAAAACATATATTTACAAACAACACTCAAAGCCTGAGCAGACTATACTTATCTATTTATTAATTTATATATGTAGGATTGTGTCACAATTATAATTAAAGAAAAAGAGGCCATATAATTAAGAGGGAGTCAGAGAAACCTGGGAGGAATCACAGAGAAGAGAGGGAGGGTTGGAAAAGTAAATAAAGTACACATATATGATTTTTAGGATGCAAAAATTCCATTACTCATAACTATAACAATACCCAAAGAATCAGCATGCATCTCATTGCCCAAGTCCCAGCTCTCCCAGGGAACAGAGAACCGGATGACATTTATTCCAACTATGATTATGTAATAGGAAAGTTAGGCCATTTTCAGGGAACCCAAGCCTCACAGGGAGACAGCCTATTCAACGTGGCAAACAATGAACAGACCTATGATTTGCTCTAGAAGGAGGCAACAGCCCTATCTTCTGAGACAGACTCCATGCTAGAAAGTTTGGAACATTAGGGACTCAGTGCCTCTGCATGTATAATATGCAAAAATAAATGTCTCACTACATGAAAAAACAGGGGAAAGCTATCATGTAATTAATATAACTAGAATAGTGATTCCCTAAGTGTGAGCAACTGCATACATTGCGCCAAGTGTTGAACATGTAGTTTAATAATTAGTTGTCATAAAACAACCTGTAATATGAAAAGAAGAGCCCTAAGTTTAGTACCCAGAACCACTTAAACCAGGGATGTGAGGCTTATAAATTTAGCACTCAGCAGGTAGAGGCGGAAGAAGCAGAAGTTCAAGATCAACCATGGCTATACAGTGCCTGAGATACATGGTACCCTGCCTAAAAGCAGAGTAAACATCTTATAATGACCAGATTTGGGGGCACTACTGTCAGGCCTTAGGAAAGCCTTTGGAGTAAGGATGTGGGGAGAAACAGTCTCCATTGTCCTCCTCAATTGGTAAATAAATCAATAAGTAAAGATCCATCTACTTACAGCAGCAATGCTCACTTATATACATTAACACACTGATACGGTGAAAGGAAATGGGCTGTTTCCTCTAAATGCTTCCTAAACGAACAGAAGTCTAGAAAGATGCTTCGGCCAAGTTAGTCTCAACTATCAGCACTGCCCAGGAAGTGATTCTATTTGTGAGCATGGGATATATGACAGAGTACGACCTCAAACCAAAGGTGCTCAGGAATGTATGTACCTTTGTATGTGGTGAGTTTTCCTTGCACGCATATGCCTGTTTTCCTAATATCCCCATGCCTCTTGTTCATGGGAAGACCTTTCTGCGGCATGGTTCTTACCATTCACAAATGCCAAGACAAAAGCTGGGATAATACCAGAGTGGAAAACATGCTAAGGTTCTTTCTGAACAAAAATCTTTGACTGTAAGGGTTCCTTCTTAGCATCTGGTGTAATCACATGCACTTGAAGATACTGGCTTACAAATCAAAACGACCCTGAGATTTCACCTTACACCTCTCAGAATGGCTCAGATCAAAAACTCAAGTGACAACACATGCTGGAGAGGATGTGGAGAAAGAGGAACCCTCCTCCATTGCTGGTGGGAATGTAAACTTGTACAACCACTCTGGAAATCAATTTGGCATTTTCTTAGACAATTAAGAATAGTGATTCTTCAAGACCCAGCTATACTGCTCCTAGGCATATATCCAAAAGATGTTCAAGTATACAAGGACATTTGCTCAACCATGTTCGTAGCTGCTTTATTCGTAATAGCCAGAACCTGGAAACAACCCAGATGTCCCTCAGTTGAGGAATGGATACAGAAATTGTGGCATTTTTACACAATGGAATACTACTCAGCAAAAAAAAAAAAAAAAAAACGGAGGAAATCATGAAATTTGCAGGAAAATGGTGGGACCTGGAAACAATCATCCTGAATGAGGTATCCCAAAAGCAGAAAGATGAACATGATATACACTCACTTAAATAGACCTATAAGATAGGATAAACATACTGAAATCTATACACCTAAAGAAAATAAAGAAAAACGACCTGGGGTAAGAGGATTAATCCTCACTTAGAAAGTCAAATGGGATGGACATTGGATGTAGGAGAAAACAAGTAGCAGGACAAGAGCCTACCACAGAGGGCCTCAGAAAGACTCTATCTAGCAGGGTATCAAAGCAAATATTAAGAAACATAACCAACCCTTTGCAAACTGCAGGGAATCATATGAAAGAAGGGGGAGTTAGTATGACCTGGAGAAGACAGGAGCTCCGCAAGGACCAAATATATCAGGGCACAGGGAGCTTTTATGAGACTGTCTCTCCAACCAAGTACCATGTATGGATATAACCTAGAACCCATGCTTGTATGTAGCAAATGGTAGCTCAATATCCAAGTGGGTACACTAGTAAGGGGAACAGGAACTATTTTGGACATGAACTCAATGGCTGGCTCTTCAACCTCTTCCACCCGCCCAACCCCCGAGGGAGGAGCAGCCTTGCTAGGACACAGAAGAGGACATTGCAGCCATTCCTGAAGAGACCTGATAAGCTAGAGTTAGATGGAAGGGGAGGAGGTCCTCCCCTATCAGTGGACTTGGAAAGGGGCAGGGAGGAGATGAGGGAGGGAAGGAAAGGATAGGGAGGGAATGCAGGAGGGGGCTACGGCTGGGATGCAAAGTACATAACCTGTGATTAATATAAAATAAAAATGTTTAAAAAAAAGATACTGGCTTACATGCTTAATGGACTTCTCTATAGCAAGGACTAAATTAACACACAGAGCCCAACCTTCACTAAACACCCATCTTTGTTTAGTCTATGTGGAGAAGAGGCTGGCTATGCCCCTTACACTAAACTGAAAGGTCCCATTAGATATGGACAGAGCATCTAGAAAAACAAGTTCTATTTGTGTTTGATAGTTTCTGAGATACTATGATAATGTTTGCAACCTAGAACATGAACTTAAAATGAAAATATGCAAGCATAATTCCAAGACATGCTGTTCAAGGTCAAGTTGTAAGAAAATCAAATCCATTCTCAAAGCCTTAATATTTAAATTCGCCTAATACTGATTGATTGTTGATGACATTTCAGGTTAAATAAATTCATAATTCCCTCTTTTCACCTCTCCACCTGTATATCATAGTATATCATTAAATACTGTCCAGCATTCAATCTCTAATATTACAGCTAATGTGCTCACACTAATTAATCTTTATGTTTTTGTTATCTTATCAACAAAAGAAGTAATGGATTTCATTACACCAAATCTAAATGATAAAATTGAAAAATACATAAGATTTTTATTCTGCTGAAAACATTTAATAGCTGTCTAACCACAAGGGCACAAAAACAGCATCATGATTTTGTAAGACACAATTCTCAGCTTATTTTAATACCTTGCTGTATTTTTTTATGACCCACATGCCATACATTTTCACATAAAATTTTAGTTGCTAACAGACATGATTTTCTGTCCAATTTACATAACTCTTTATCCTCTTTTTGTTGCTACTGTTTTTGTTTGTTTCATAATTGGGTTTTATATTGTAGCCCAGGTTAGCCTCAAACTTGTAGCCATTCTCCTATCTCAAAAGACATCTAGGTCCTACTGACAAGAATGTTTCTCCTTACATTTTAGCCGTCCTCTAAGAAGGTGAAAAAGTCACAGACAGCTCTGTGACCTGCTGAAGGGATAACTACAAGCCCTGTTCCCACAGGAAAAGGCATATGCAGAATCTGTTAGTGGCTATGGCTCCTATGCTATAAATGATTTGTGAACCCAATGTCAAGTAGGGCCATTGAGTATACCATGAGCTTGAATACTTAGCTTACTCTAAAAAAACTAAAACCTATGATGAATATTCCAGTGACAATACTATGTCTACAATGAAAAACACTATTATAAAATTTGAGAGTCTACTTCCTTGCTTGGTCTATAAAGGTCATTTTTTAAAACTATACTATTCTCTACATCCCCAATTGTTCTGTTATTGCTACATTTTTTAAGATAAAATATGTATGTAATTATTGTTATTGCTGCTAAAAGAATTAAGTAAAAGGTAATGAAAATTAAAAATACTATGAAGGAAGAAGCAAGACTTAGACACTGCTAACTCCTTATTATGCGGGCCTAGCGAATGGAAGAAACTTAAGGAAACCCTTCCACTTGTTGTGTGGCTGGTCTCGGTTAGGTGGCCAATAAAACAAAGCTTGCAGAAGAGTAAATCAGTTCCAGCCATTTTAAGCTTGAGGAGCTTATAAGACAGAAAGTAGAAGCATCTAATATTCATAACTGAAGCAGAGAATTATCAGAGCTGGAGACTGCCATGCTAATCCTTTGTATCTAAAACCATATTGGCAGGGGAGGGTCATGCACCTTTCCTGAAGGCTGAAGCAGGAGGAGCCATTAAACCCACACATTGAAGACCAGTCTAGGCAACAAATCAAGATCCTTCCTTAAAAAAAAGGATAATTTCTGAGTCCATGACCAAAACTACAAGACCAAAAAGCAAGTGGGGGAAGAAAGAGTTTATTTGGCTTACACTTCCACATTGCTGTTCATCATCAAAAGAAGTCAGGACAGGAACTCAAACAGGACAGCAACCTGGAAGAAGAGCTGATGCAGAAGCCATGGAGGGGTACGCCTTACTGGCTTGCTTCCCATAGCTTGCTCATCCTGCTTTCTTATAGAACCCAGAACTGCAGGCCAGGGAAGGAAGGACCCACAATGGTCTAGGCCCTCCCCATCAATCACTAATTAAGAAAACAGCTAGATCTTATGTAGGCATTTTCTCAAATGAAAATGTTATCCTTTCAGATAACTCTAGTTTGTGTGTCAAGTTGACAAAAGACTAGTCAGCACACCAGGAAAGTTGAAAATGGAGGGGAAAACCTCACAGGATCAGGAGTGATACCCACAATTAGAGAGTGGCATCAGGAGAGTGGCAAAAGTACACTGTTAAATACAAATTACAGGAGGTAGGCAGCTGAGGAGAATGGGCAGTGGACAAGCACTTGCTGTACAGGGTGAGGACAAGTGTTCAAAGTCCCCAGGACCACAGAAAAGGCCCAGCAGGTGTGGCAGGTGCCTGCAATCCCAGCATGCTCTGGGCTGAGAAAGGGTGTTCCTAGTTCTACCTCACAAGCTGGCTAGCTAGATTAGCCTGGAATCCAGGAGCTCTGGGTTCAACAAAGAACCCCATCTCAACAAATAAAATGGTGATCAAGGAAAACACCCAATGTCAACTTTGGTCTTCCACATACAGCTTTCACACATTGTACATGTACACACACACACACACACTGTTTTATACTAAGTTTCTGTACACTAGACCACAACAGAGCAGATTAAAAATCAAAGTAGAGTCACTTGTCACCAGGCTGAAACTAAGCTGTTTATCTGCCCTTCTAGAGAAATAAAGAATTAGAGAGATAACAGACAAATTTCCCAGGATAATAAAATTCCTCTGCCTTAATCTTAAAACACAAACACTACTCTGGTGCTAAGCAATCACTTATTTTCCTATTGCTCTGCATTACTGCCCATGCCATACAAGGATAAAGTAACTTTGAAAGGGCCAATCTTCTTTTGTTCATTGCTTCTACTTTTCCATCCCTTCTCTTCCTACAAAACCAATGTTATGTTCAGAAAATCAGAATGCTTAGTCTACTTTATAGGATGAAATGTTGCTTCATTATAGAATTGAAAATAAGGCCAGTTAAGATATTTAGATATAGTGGCGCATACAGGGAATCAGGAGAATGGAGAGTTCAAGGCCACACTGGGTTACATACTAAGATCCAGTCTCAAAACAAATCTAACTAACCAAATATATATATATATTTGTGTGTAAATGAATATATATGTATATATCCTAATATACATGTGTTTAAATGAATACATATGTATATAGGTATCCTGTATGTACATATGGTTGTAAATAAATAGACATCTTACATATGGATGTATATAAAGGATATATATACACATATTCATTTACACAAACACATACACACACACTTGTTAATTTTGTCCTCTAAAACACTGAGATGTAAAATCCAGGACAATACATTTTGTAAAACTCCTCCATTGAACTGTAATAATTCCAGAAACTAGGATAATGTGGTTACCCTCACTGGTAATTCAGTAACAACCTACCTGCAAGCACAAATAATGGGCTACTCACCAACTACTCTCTTCTTCCTCTGAAACCTGTAAGAAAAAAACGCCCACTCTGCCACGTAGGCCCTGTTGTCTGTATGTCTGTCTATGGCATTAATGTCTCTTCTAATAAATCTCCTATGGGAAGGACAATCCATCTCAATATCCCTCTACAGGCTCCAACATTTCAGTCATCAGGACTGGATCCCGCAGGGGACCCTGTTACCACAGAAAGCAGAAGGGTTAGAAAATTTAAAACAAAACAAGAAAGGTAGGACAAGCATAATGGAGAGGTTTCACAACGTTAAAATACCCCACATGATTCAGAAACTCAAGACTGGATTTTTTTTTTCTTTTCTTTTTTTCATGATTGGGCGAGAAGGTAAGCTTGCAAGGAGAGGATCCAATCTAACACAAATTCTGCCAACAGTCATCCAACTTCTCCACGGTTCTAGATGTTTAGATATTCTGCTGTGTGTTTTCTCCCTCGGTTTAGAAGGTGCATCTCCCTCCAAACATCTACTAAACCCTCAAAAAGCTGAACAAACGACCAGGCTTCTTGAGGCTCCCCAGAAAAACTAAAACATTTCAAGTTCTCCAAGTTTTATTGTACCTATCATGGTTACGTAATTATCAGTTATGTATCTGTCTCAAAACAGTGGGATCCAGACCAGAAGCATCGCAACAAAGCTGAGGAAGTTCCCTCCTCTGCCCGCTGTGGGGAGGGAAACTACAACTCCCATGAGGAAGTGGGGCCACGCAATCCACAACTCCCAGCATCCTGCCGGAGGCCCAAGATGGTCAGGCTAGTAGGCGGAGTGAGACCGTAAATGTCTGCGGAAGCTGTGAAGAAGCGTCCCTTCGGGATAGCAGCGTTTGAAGAGGACTCTGTGGTCCCGATAGAACAACACGATGTAGCGTGCGGCCTGGAGAACTTGCCTGTGAGACTGTGGCCTCCGGGGGTGGGGCCCAGGCCTAAGCCTTTCCAGGTAGAGGCGGGACTTGGTGGCTGAAAGGGCAGCTCAGGGTGCCCGGAGGCGGGGCGGGGCCTTTTTTTACTTGTGGGCGGAGTTGAGAGGCTGCTCCAATTTCCCCGATGGCGGGGCGGGGCCTTTCCACACGGGGGCGGGGCCAACGGCGGCTGTCCAGAACCTTGAGGGGCTGGCTGAAGGTTACTCTTGTTTCCCCCTTGGCGCTCCCGAGCCTTCCCACCTAGGAGGAGGAGATAGAACTGCCCCCAGCCTCCTGGGGAGGAACTAGAGAGCTGCTCGTAGCTAGGACACGTTTCCTAGGAGCCGAGAAAGGAAGACGCGTAGCTCCCCCACGTGGTAGTAGTTATAGGCTTTTTTTTTAATGTTTTCACTTTTTTTATAATATTAGCATACACGGTATTTAGTCTTATTGTAGTATTTTTAAATGTTCGTTAGCAAATATTGGACTGGAGAGATGGCTCAGAGGTTAAGAACACTGGCTGCTCTTCCAGAGGTCCTGAGTTCAATTCTCAGCAACCACATGGTGGCTCACAACCATCTAGAATGATATCTGTATACATCGTAAATAAATAAATGTTTAAAAAAAATAAAGAAAAGCTTTACAGATTTAAAAAATAATAATAAAATGGCCTTAGCAGATATTCATTATCTATAATAACGGGTTTCATGATGGTGTTTTCACACATGTACACAATGTGTTTTGATCATAACTCCTGTCCTCTTTTGTCCCTCTCCCGCCCCAAGTAATCCTTCATCTTCCTGGCCAGTGCCCCCTTCAACTTGTATCTCTCTTTCATGTTGTGTGTATGTGTGTGTGTGTGTGTGTAGACAGGGAGACCCAATGAATTTCATCAAGGTTGTTTGTTATTTATTCTTTGAGAATACCATACAATATATGTTGATCATACTCTTTTTCCTTCCATCAGCTCCTCACACATCCTTGCCCACCCAATTTTATGTTCTCTCATGAAAAAGAAAAAAAAAAAAAGCTGGTTTTGGCCTGAAGATAAAGCTTTTAAATGAACAAAATTCAGTATTTTTTTATGAACCTGTAATAAGACCTTGACAAGGATTTTACCTTGCACTGTCTGTAAAATGGCAGTTTCCTAAAGTGTGTTTGGCAGAGGAGTGACTTTCCAGAAAGAGCTTTTTTTTCCCTCAGGCTTACACTCAGAATTTTAGTTAGGGGTCAGAGCAAATCAGTCTGGTCTCAGCTGTAAGAAAGTTATGGTTTCTGGTTATGAATCTCTGCCCCTAGAGTCAAACTTAGCTGAGGTCTCCTTCATGCTGAGAGTTCTTGGGCACATATAAATTAACTTCTTCAAATCCTTAAGAGCCTTTCATGTAGAGTTTAAGTAATAGTACCTCACTTTACGGCTGCTTTGGGAATTGCTGTTTCTAGTTCTCTGTAAGAACTCAATAAATGCCCATTACCACAACTACCTCAAAGCTCTGCCCTAACCTTCAAGCCCTCTGAGCATAAGGAATCGGGAACAACCAAAGATGCTGGCAGAAGAGCATCCCCTTTGGATTTTGGACTTAAATAATAGCTTAGTCATTTTAGCTACTTCAGAGAGTCTGAGCTTGTTGTTTCCAAAGTGAAAATTATTTAAAATCGTATACTGTTCCCCCATTCAGTATCAGTACAAATTAGGGCTGCCTCTTCCTTCTAGGATTTTTGGGAGCAGTAAATAGGGTAATAAATTTCATACCAGATTCCAAAAGCCAAACCAGGATTTTAATGTAAGAAGTAGTTGCTGCCCTCTTGACTATGATTTGTGGTCAGTAATAGACATCTGCGTTTGCATTGACAGTTTGTGGTTAATAAGTAGATAACACTGTATGTGTACCAATGAGCCCTTAAAGCTTGGTCAAGATCAAACATTGCAGGGTGTCTGCTAAGATCACCTATATGTTTTTCTTTATTCATCAAACAGTTGGATGCCTATAATATGCCAGGCACTATATTAGATGAGACCTAGAAGATGGCACCGTTTGGTTGAAAAAAATAGCGTTTGGTTACTTTTATTTTAAGATAGAAGTATCTAACATTAAAGAAAAATAATGCTTTATTCTTAAGTAACTTCAATAAATATTCAGTAAGAACTAAAAGTACACCAAGTGATAAGTTGGGATGCAGAGAATACAAAAACATACTCCATGCCCTCAACAAAATAACAGTAGGATGATTCTGTAATCGATTTTAGCTGTCTGTGCTACCAAATGAATTATCTGTGTGTGTGTTTGTGTGTGTGTGTTGTGAACTCTAAGTAAATTTTCAGTCTTGAATTATATTTTTCTTTGCCATTTTCTCTAAGAACTATCTGTAAAACAGTTGGCCTGATGCAATTCCTTAAATTAGCTTACTTTATTTTATGTACAAGAATAATTTAATTAGCCAGGCACTTACTTGGGTGTAATCTCAGCACTCCAGAGGTGGAAGCAGGAGAATTCTGAATGTCAAGGCCATCCTAGGCTACATAACAAGACCCTGTCTCCAAAAACCAGTTGCTAGGAATATAGTTCAGTGACAGAGTGCTTTATGTTCAAGTTCCCAGGTTTGATCCCCAGCAGCATCAAAAAGTTAAAAGGTTTTACGTAAATATCTTCTTTAAAATCCTTACAGTCATTAGTGTCCATAAACTCAGGGGATTTGATGTACTAATCATAGTTTTCAATTTAAAATTAGTACCTGTCTATTTTTAAAAGGAAGAGGGAGGAGAGAAGCAGCCGCCGTATGATTGATCCTTAGACCAACCATTGAAGGAATACATTAAAGTCAGGAGAACAAAGCTGTTGGGAAAGGATATTCCTGGTGTCACAAAATGAGATACTGAACAAAGCAGAAGTAACTCAGCCAGGTAATTTTACTTTTGCGAAAGGGTGCACAGTGGCCCATACCAGCCGAACAAGCACACCAGGGGGAAGCACACTTAGCTGTGTCTCACTCCATTGGTAGCAGCTCAACCTCACAATCTGACATGATTGGTTAGTTCAAAATGGGTGGGCAGGGGAAGGCTGCTACGGAGAGTTGAGCTCTGAGAATGTGTACCATCCAGAGTTCGGCCAGCAGGCAGATTGATAAGATTTTCACAAAATGGAGGAGTTTATAGGGTATTGGCACTTGGGGAGGCCAGTCACCTCCGAGAGAAAAGAATGCTTCTCAGAAAACGTAATCACATGCTTAACCCTGAAAGACAAGCCTCATGGAGGCACGAGTGGTGTAGGATGTATGTTAGGAGTACTAGAGATATAATGTGGAGTTCTGCATGTCTCCACAAATGCGCCGCCACTGACCTACACTCCCAGCTTGCCTTCAGCTAATTTTTTTCCATGTATTCCATGAGCATAAAAGGAATCTTACAAAAAGGCAAAATGTCTTACTTATGGCACACTCTGGCAACACAGGCCCACACAACCATTAAGGCGTGAAAAGCTCAAGATAAAAATAATTGTGTGTCTGCTTTGCTTTGGAGTGCCATGTATAAAGAAAAGGGAACATTGAAATGTTCAGATTAGAAGCCAGAATATCATAACGTCCGCAGGGTTGAAAGCCAAGGAGAAAATAAACTAATTGGTTTTCTTGAGCTAAGTCAGCTCTAATCATTTGTCGGGTCCCTCAGTTCAACTTCAAATGTTATTTTTAAGACCTCAACTGGGCCTTGACCAGAAATATCTGGCTCACAGTCTCATAATGGCTGTTAGAAGCAAAAACAAACTTACAACACTAGAGGCCAAGTCCAAGGATTCTTGAAGCTGAGCTTTCAACACAACCAAAAAAGGAAGGCAAGTTTTTATAGTATTTCCTCAAGTATGCCTAAGGTTCAGGGAAAGTCCTCAGGCTAGGCTTGTGCTTGACTCTGGGGCTCTGATACAGAATGGTAATCAGAACAAGCACAACTTACAGTTGAAGGTTATCCAGAGCTGCAGTGGAACAGTCAGAACAGACCAGATGTCTCCTGTGTGTCCAGAACTACAGATTAGAAGGTCACTTCATGATATACAGGGGAACTCATGTCTTCCCCACAGACACATTAGTTTGAAAGATGACACCCTCTCATTTAACACAATTCAACATTCAGGTCAGTTCATGCTGGCCTAGTTCAGAAAAGAAGGCATGATGAAAAAGAATAGCCAAGATAACATATTTTTCAGCATACTATACTGTGTTTCTATTTTGGCTTCTGAGATAGTTACTATTTATAAGGTTTTTTTTCCTCAAGTTTTTGTGAAAAAAGTCAGAATCTCTATCTGGGACGTGATTTATAGGGAGTCAATTCACACTGATCATTTTGCATTTATTTCTAACTCTTTCGTATGACAATGTCCTTCATGTTTTTCTGCTAATTCCAAATCCCAATATTTGTATATTACTGTTAGTGGCAGTGTTTGCTAATAAATAAAGTAAGTCTAGGCTAGATCAGCTCTTATTCTCCTCATTCAAAATGAGTAAGTCATCAAGGATAGGAAAGTAATTCATAGACAGGATTTTAGTTTGGATATATTTGCACCTAGGAAGTTTAACTCCAGAACCTGGTTTTTTTTTTCATTACCTACTACAATGCCTGTTTATTTTTTCCTAAATTTATATGACAGCTCCAGTTGTAATTATTTAGCTTCTCTCTTATGTTTTTCTTTAAAAGTGAGATAGATTGAATAGATAGAGAGTTAGTAAATAAAAGATAATATGCCAGGCCCTGAGTAGCACTGTCTTTCTAGGAGTTCATGAAAACCACACCCAATATTAGAATTCTCCCTGTCATAATTGTTGAGCCAAAACTTAGCAAATCATTTGCAAAGAGTCAAAATGATAGTGTGAGCCTGGCTCTGTATGTGTCTCCAGAATAATCCAAGTTCTGCACTGAGAAACTTGGCCCCGTGTTCCTGGCCAGAGTTGTGAGTTTTCTGCTAAACTGCTCCATAGTTTGTTCCTGTATCTTAATCCTGGTTGGAAACCTAGTAGTTCTCTGAATACATTTTCTAGCTGTTTCTGACCACCATTCCCAGCTTTCACCCAACTTTACTAGCCAGGACTCTTTTGATTGCATGAAACATAAATAACCCTCAAGCTGGCTCAAACAAAAGAGGGGGAAGATTGCCTCACATAATGCAAATGTCCAAAAGTGGCTATCATAGGTCTGTCTCAATCAAGACTGTTAATATCTAGTAATATTTCACCGCTACACTTTCTGTTTGTAGGAGTAAAAAGTCTGAGCCCATTTGGATATTTCACCCTGAGCTCGAAAACCCACCAGACACTGAGCTCCAAATCCCTGGGCTTGCCTTGATATCTTACCAATGCCCACCGTGGAAAACTCCACTAGACTCTCACCTGCCAAGATACTTTTCCTTTCAGAGCTGTAAGGCTTGTATGGGAGAAACCTTTCCCCTCAGAGCTACGATACATTGTTCAAAGCTCTACTTCCTTCTCCAGTGCTTGGCTAAGTGGGAAGTCTTAGCTGTACTATAAACCTGATACTGAGCCTTCTGTGGAAGGGTCCTTCTTCCTTCCTTGTATCAGTAACCCAGATATTTATTTCTTTGTTCTGGCTTAGGTAGTTTTGTCTGGTCACAAACCAAACACTTCCTGGTTCTCTTTATTTGTTGTTCTTGTTCTCAGTATTATTTTTTGTTTTTTGATATGGGTCTCTTACAGCCTAGGTTGGAGGCCAAGGATGACCTGAAACTTCTGTTCCCATTCCATCTGTGGAATGCTGGGGACAGCAAGCTTGTGTGCCTCAACTGGGGTTGGTGGGATACTGGGCTTGGAACCCAGGCCCTCCTGTATGCTAACCTAGTACTCTACCAACTGAGCTGCACCCCCAATCCAAAAACAAACACTGGAAAAAATTAGTGATGTTCTGTGTAGGCAGGTCATCTTCTGGAACCATCTGGAACCTTCATCCAAACCCCTGAGTGAAGAGTGGAGAGATTTCTGGGAGCACTTATGTTATGAACAAAGCCCTGTCCTGCCCTTGGTATCCTGTAGGCACAGCAGCCTTCAGGTTTAAGAATCCTTGTGGATGGATTTGGTCCACAGGCTTCTAAGAGGAAGTAGGGTACAGACAGACTTTGTACAACTTACAAACAGGATACATTTCAGTTAAGATCAAATACCTTCTCCCAGTTCATAGCACACTCCCCACTATCAATGTTTACAGTTTGCCAAACATAAACATTTGAGTGAAATGTCTGCTGATTGATGACTTCAAATTGTCTCTGAAAAGATTACTTTCTCATTATATAGCTAAATCTCTAAAAAAAATCATATATTATGTGATTAAATTAGACATGGTTTTAAAAGAGTTTTGGGAATTCAGTTTTGGTTTTCGTTAAGCCTAGAGATTTTTGCATTCTAGGAAAGTACCACTGAATTACTTTCTACCTTAAAAGCTTATTCTCCCTTTAGTTATTTTTAAAATCAGTAAGTTAAAAAACAGTATTTTTTTTCTAAACTTTTGTGGAGAAAAATGAAGATGAAGATAAAGTGATTATAATTTATAACCAACACTGGTATCAAGGTCAATGATTACATCTATTTAAATATATATATCTTTATTTTGCGCTGGTAAAATTGCTCAGTAGGTACAGACACTTGATTACAAACTGGAAATTTGCCTATAAGCTTGTATTGTCTTTTCAAAGATATCTGAAGTTCATTTGGAATATGCTGCCATTTGTGACCCAAGTGTAAAGGATCTCAAGTTGTCAGACAATTTAAACTATAGAATTTGTAAATCAATCAATCTATCTGCTTATCTCTATCTCTCTATATTTCCCTCTGGTAAGGATCAAACACAGCACATTCCTTGTACAAGGTAGGAAAATATATAAAAACATACAAAAGAATGTCTCACAATAAACTATTAATTGGGGATGTGGCTCAATAGTACAGTGCTTACCTAGCATATGTGAGGCCCTAGGTGCAATCTGCAGGACAGAAAAAATGAGTAAAATATAACAAAATAGGTCCTGAAAATATTTCTTTAATTTCTAAGAAATAAACAACTAATTTTTAGAGGGGAAAAAAAAGATTCTCCTGGTTAGAAAACTATAGTAAGTTAGACTTGATTTTAAAAGGAATCATCTATGTTGGAGGAAAAAATCATTTTATAGTTAAGTGACTTCAGTGCTTTAGATGGATATGCTCCTTGAGGAACAGATCAGTTTAAAAATAGTCTTCATGAAAAGTTTTAAAAGGGGATCATAAAATCTTCATTTTCGAGCCACTTCTTAAAATGCCTCAATAACCATTTACATTTTAGCATTGAACTGTTAAAGGGACAAAAGTGGGCTCTGGGTAAGAGCACTAACTTCATTTGATGGACAGGGGCATCTTTTTGTGAGAATCCCTTCATCCCTGCAGGACATCCCTGCTCAGCTAAAGTGGTAAGACATAATGCAAGGGGAAGCTCTTTAACTCCACACCCCCAAATCACTGTCTAAGCAGAAGGCTGGCCTGCCCCCCACCCCAGACTCCCACTCTTCACCTTCTTAATCTTTTACCAGGAATGCCAATCCTCCCCCAGTTCTGTGCTTTTTAAAGTGTAGGCTTCTGCACTTAACTGCACAGCTCCGCCAAGCCTCCACAGGGAGTGGCCCTACATGCTGTTCAGCGTCTTTGTAAAGATGGGCTAGGAGACATCCTGTTAACAGGGACAAAGATGGGCAATTCCAGCATCGCTCAGGACCCTGTAAAATCCTTGCTCCCAAATGAAAAGCCATGCAGTTGCCTAGCAGAATCACTCTTACCCAACTCTTTTGGCACTGTAGAATGCCACTTTACTAAGGGTGAGAATAAAAACAATCCCCAGGAACTATCTCTTACAAAAGAATGAATGGTTTAGAAGGACGCATTGGTGAAATTTCTCTTTTATTTGTAGTAGAAAAGTCAGTGTTGCTTCTGATCATGAAGTTGGTCCTTAGAGTGCACAGCTTGCATCTAGTCATGTGTCCTCTATAAATTGACTGCTTCCAGGTAAAGCTAAGTGTTCCATCTGTTTCTGTCATACACGTTATATGTGTAAGCTCACTGGGTAGGTTTCTTTCACCCTTGATTAGTCAGATTTCTGTTATTGTAACAAAATGCCTGAGGTATAGTCAGCTTAAAAAGTTGAAAGGTTGTTGGGCATGGGGGCTCCCTTCTGTAATCCAAGCACTTTTGAGGATAAAACAGAAGGATTAACAGAAGTTTCATGGCATCTGGAGACTGTCTTAATCCACTGCCACCACTGTCTTCCTCACTTGCTCTCTACTTTCTCTGTTTGAGCCAGGGTCTCTTATTAACTTAAAACTTGGAGCTCACTGATAGGGCCATTGAGTCCTGCTGCTTCCACATCTCCAGCACTGGAATGACAGATGCATACTGCCACACCAGATTCTTTTTCACGTGTGTTCTGAGGGGGCAGAGACAGGTCCTTGTGCTTTTATGGCAAGCACTCTACAAACAAAGCCTTCTCCCTAGCCCTAAGGGATCCTTTAAGCTTCAGGGTTTAAAATCATGCTTCTTAACAGCTATAAGGAAATAATTAGGAAAGCAGCCTTTCCAGAGATTTTAGATTTGAGGCTTTTTTCTTCATATTTTATAACTGTAATGTTTTAAAAATGCAGGTACATTCAAAACACCAAGAAATGTTTTCAAATTATTCCCTTGTCATTTAATAAGAACAAAATTTCTTTATATGTATCTGATACATCTATAATTTCTATATTGATACCTATTTAATAAATTCCATTTCATACTTGTTTCTGTTGCTGATTTAACATTTATGACTTTCTTACTGCCAGAAAAAAAACACCTGGGATGACTTATCATGAATATATGTATGTATATACATTATCAGATAAAGCTAAAAAGAAAAGAAAAGCTAAGGAAAAATGTTAAACTTCATGTAGACATCAAATTCAGTCGTTTTTGGTCAAAGCGCTAGGGAATAAACGATTCTGAGTGCTCAGCCCTAAATGGAACATGTTCATCAGTCCTCCCACCCTGCCAAGGCTCTGGGAACATGACAGAAGAGGAGGCGGGGAGACGTAAGGGCTGGAGGATGGGGAAGAGTGCTGTGAAATGCCATCTTCTAGATAGGACCTGTTGCACTCACGAGTTCACAGCGGCTGTGGCTAGCTGTGAAGACACACACCAGATAAACCAGCCGGACCTTCAGCTGTGAAGACACACACCAGATAAACCAGCCGGACTTTCAGCACGGATGGGGAAGGAGCTCAGGAGGCCTCTCCCCTGACTGAGGAGCTAATGGCAGATGAGAGCTGCTGGTAGAAGGAAATTATTCTTTGGCAGTGGCTACTGACAAGTTGCCCATGTGCCACGTGGGCCCACATCATGCACATGTGGGCAGCACTAAACGGACTTAGAAGGATATTTTAAAAGGACAGAAAGAGGACACAAAGATGGGAGGTGGATGTGAGGTGTGGAGTCAGGAGATTATGATCATATTTTATCACATACACATACGCAATTCTCAAAGAATAAAAAATAAATTGTAGTTCCTAATATCCAAAACTATGAAGGAAGCAAAACAAGCTTCAAAGATTTCAATTCCTAATTATAGAAAAAAATCTATTGTTATTTTTATTGTATTTATTTGCAGTACTTATTTACTGTAAGACCATAAAACTTGAACTTTGAAAGGTAATTTGTGGGACTAGAAGGAGTTATCTTCAGATAACTGGCTGCTTCTGCACAGGATGGAGAGTTTGGTTTCCAGCACTTATGTAGGGAGCTCATAACCTCCTGTGACTTCAGCTCCAGAGGATCACATGTCCTCCTCTCAGATCCATGGGTACCTGCACACCTGTAATACACACAGATGCACACCTTCACATAACTGAAAAATCCAGATAACCCTTTATATTAATTTCTTTAAGTAGGAGAGGCTCTTCTAAGGTAATGCTTCAATGTGTTATATTCTTGCAGGTTTGTTTTGTCCTGTTTTCATGTATGCTGGAATTTTAAAATGTCTCCACTAAAAGCTGCACACACATTACATCCATATGAAATATATGAATGCCACTCTAACCAGTATTTTTTATTTTTGCAGTATGCTCCTGATCATGTAGCAGGGCCTGGAGCAGACATCGACCCCACACAAATAACCTTTCCTGGATGCACTTGCATCAAAACACCATGTGTCCCTGGCACTTGTTCCTGTCTTCGCCACAAGAATAACTATGATGACAATTTATGCCTTAGGGACATGGGATTGGAAGCAAAGTACGCCAAGCCAGTTTTTGAATGCAACGTCCTGTGCCAGTGTGGTGAGCAGTGTAGAAATAGGGTGGTCCAGAGTGGTCTGCAGTTCCTTCTCCAGGTGTTCCAGACAGATAAAAAAGGCTGGGGGCTTCGGACCTTGGAATCCATACCCAAGGGAAGATTTGTCTGTGAGTATGCTGGAGAGGTTTTAGGATTTTCTGAAGCACAAAGAAGAATTCACCTACAAACAACACATGACCCAAATTACATAATTGCTGTCAGGGAGCACATTTACAGTGGACAGGTCATGGAAACTTTTGTTGACCCTACCTACATTGGAAATATTGGGAGATTCCTGAATCACTCTTGTGAACCAAACCTGTTGATGATTCCTGTCCGAATTGACTCAATGGTACCTAAGCTGGCCCTTTTTGCAGCCAAAGATATTTTGCCAGGAGAAGAACTCTCTTATGACTATTCAGGAAGATTCCTTAATCAAACAAGCAGTAAAGAAAAGGAAAGGATAGATCATGGACAACGAGGAAAGCTTTGTTACTGTGGTGCACAGTCGTGTGCCACTTTTCTGCCCTATGACAGTTCACTATACTCAGGCACCAGTTAGGAAGGGAGGTCCTACCTGCTGACCTTTCCATGGACAGAAGTCAGGGAATCAAGTATTAAGTGACTCTGCATCTGGGTTTGACTCCTGCAAGCAGCCTACTTTCAAGGGAAGTGTACCTTGTATTCTGCATCTTGTTCATCCCTATAAGAAAAACCAGGGCCTGCTTCTACTCAGTGATGCAGTCCAGACTGATAATACCCTTTCTACCAGACTACTTGATTTTGTAGCTGAATGTGGGTAAGTGACTATGCTCAAACTAGCAGGATACAAGTGGAAATGATAAATCCTTGTGCATCATCCTTGAATTTCTTCTTGAAAACCAGAACTACTTGATGGCTGGAGTTTTAGCAGCAATCCTAAATAGTGGGAAAGGGCCATGCAGAGCAAATCAACAAGAATTCTTCTGTAGAAAATGCTGCTAGTACTGGCCTGATGCCGCTGCACTTGTGGGTGAGAAGCCTACAATGTTAAGCCACTGTTGCCTTTCATTTGAGCAAACCTTATGACTCAAGATGACCTCAGCCTTGCCTTCTGGCTAGTTTTGGTCACTAATAAAGCTGTTTTGTTTTTCTGTCTATTTGACTCCTGCTTTTATTTCTTGTTTGTTTCTAAATATGAATTAGAGAGGAAGAATATTAAGTTATTACCTGCTAAAACGTAATAATCAACAACAATAATGAAGTACAACTGTGACAATGATTTCCACTTATAATCAGGTCAGGAAAGGAAGCCTATTGTATAGTTTTTGCTACACTCTTGGCTATGTTCCAGAGCTTGTGAAGTTAGGTTTTAATACCTCAAATAGCCTCATTCCTTCATTTATTAATAACATAAAAATAGCCTTATCAACACCATAGAAGTAGATGGGAATTTTATAATTCCATTCAAACTTTTGGAGGGACAAAGGCCTCTGCCTTCCTTAAAAACATAGTCTGGGGAATATAGCTTAAGGGTGGAGCACTTGGCCAGCATGCAGAGCCTCTGGGTTCCAGCCTATGTACCACAAAATAGATAAATAAGTGGACAGCTTTTTAAAAACTCAGGTTCATTCTACATAATTGCAAATGAAATATATTAAAAGGCAATTATTCAATTATTTATATTAGTAAAAAATTGATTTCTGTTGGATATATAAACCATACCATAAGAAGATTCTGTGCTTTAAAAAAAGATTTATATTGCTTATAACACCCTATTCCAGTGTAATAACCTAAATGTGTTAGTTATTTCCACCAGAAATAAGGAAAATTTATATGAATTATCTGTGAATATACCAGAGTTTGCATTCTCACAGCATCAAAAATTATTCCCTGGGAACAATATAGTAAGTTGTACATAAAATGTCCCAAGTTACAGGGGTACAAAGTCAAAATGATCCTCCAAACTAATTTTTTCTCCATGCCAACCTTCCTTGTGCTTTGATTTCTCTGGGTAAAAATAAAACTTGCTTTTTGTAATTCAGCTTGTATCTTGCACTCCAAAATGCCTCTTTTTCGCACGCTGTTACTAAAGGACCTAATCTACATGATCAGCAAGAAGGAAATCCTTGGGGGTAAATGTTTGGCTTACTATCTGGTTGAGATACTCTTTGCTGCTTTTCACCCACCCTTTAAAGAATGTCTCCATCTTGACTCGGGGATATTCACAAAAGACAATCTGCCCAGAGACACATCAGCACCCACCACTTTGGTGCTGCAGCCACAGAGAAAACTAAATACAGTGATACACTAGAGATGTGTGTGTCTTAGTTACTTTGCTATTGGTGTGATAAAACACCATGACTGGAGCAAATCATAAATTAAAAAAAAAAAGTGCTTAATTGGGCTTGTGGTTCCAACAAGAACCACCTTTGCTGGCAAAGGCATGACAGCAGGAACAGCTGAGATCTCACATCTTGATCCACACAAACAAATAGAACTGGAAATGGGATGAGTCTCTGAAACCTCAAAGCCTACTCCCAATGACATACCTCTTCCAACAAGGCCACACCTCCTCATCCTTCCCTAATAGTTCCATCAGCTGAGAACCAGTTGATGTAAATGTATGAACCCACTGGGATCATTCTCACTGAAACCACTACATCTTCATGTACTTTCTTATTCTTAAATAAGATGAAGTCCTGAAAATCATACCCCTAAGGTTAAATCTGAAGCCTTTTCTAAGTGCCAAGTAAACTGCATTTGCTTTGTTTCCTTAATGCTGCCATGGGAACTGCAAAGACATCTCACTAGTTAAATACTGTCTGCTCTTGCAGAGTACTCGGGCTCAGTCCCTGAAACATGTGGGGCAGCTCACAACTATCTGAAACTCCAGGTGCAGGAGATTTGATGCCCCTTCTGGCATCCATGGGCACTTGAAACCCAGGTATGTGTGGTTCACATACATAAATACAAGCAAAATATTTGATACACACAAAAAATAAAGTTTTCAAAAATAAAAAGCTGATGCCACTTTTCACAGAAGACTTTTAAAAATATACTTGTGGTTGACTATGATTAAAAAAAAATAACATGACTCACATGGTATGACAAAGATGGCACAGCACTTCTGTGATCCTCCTAAGTCCCATCACCCCACTATGGTCATGAAAACAAAGATAAATACAATAAAAAACAAAACATTCTACAAACATTTCGACCATTACTCCTCAAAAGCTGCTAAGGGCATCAAAGACTAGGAAAGTCAAAAGTGGCTCAGTAACTAAAAGCACTGGTTGTTCTTCCAAAGGAGCTGGGGTCAATCCCAGCAGCCATCTGAACTCCAGTTCTGGGGTATAGGGTTGCCCTCTTCGGCTTCTGTGGACACTTACATGTAGGCAAAACACCCAAAATAGATTTTTTTTAAATTACAAACAAGAAAGTAAGTCAGAAACAGCCACAGCCAAGAAGAACCAAAAGAGAAATGACATCTAGATGCAATATGATGTCCTGCACAAAAGATAACAGGTAAAACTACAGCATCAAGCACAGATGTAAGAATGATGGCCGATATTGGTTCACTAACTGTAGCAAGTATAACATGTGAAGGTGAGAGGTAAGGTAACTGTACTATGATGACAGTAGATACCACTGGATACCACAACTCGTTCTCAGTTTTTCCATAAGTCTAAAACTGTTCCATAAAAGTAAGTGCAAACAATTTGGAAAACTATTTCTCTGACAAGTAGATGAAAAGATTCTCAAGGTCATTAATAATTAGGGATGTACAAATGAAAGCCACAGGTGCCACTTCAGATTCACGATGACAGCTATAATCAGAATGACCATGATAAGGATTGACAAGGATGTAGAGATATTGGAACATTATAAATGATAAAAGGGATTACAAAAGTATACAGCTACTTTACTAGGCAGATTGGCAATTCCTCACTACATGTAAATAGGTAGACCCACAAGAAACATGGGTACAAAGCTCATATTATTATTCATAATAGCAAAAGTGGGACAAAAAAAACAAATGCTAATGATTGATGAGCAAATTCATGAAATGTGGTGTCCATCCATTCAGGGGAGTATTATTTGGCCCTAAAAACCAAGTACTGGAACACACTATGACTTCATTGGCTTTTGAGAAAAGACATTGTACTAAATAAGAGATGCCAGAAACATCTAGCCAAAATAATGTAGTTCTATATATGTGAACTATACAGAAGAATTGGCAATTCTATAGGGTCATAATATAGATTAGTGTTGCTAAGGGCGGGACACGGGAGGCAGTATGGGGATTTGTGATGGATATTGTTGGCTGTCAACTTGACCACAACTGTATTTAACTAAAACTCTGATGGCTGGGTACACCTGTGAGGGATTGTTTCTTAATTAAATCATTGGATTTATTTATATAGCTTTAATAATAATATTTAATTATGCAGATCTTTGAGGTGGAAGGTACATGTTTAATCTGGGCCATACTTTCTGCTGGCAGGCTATATAAGGGACATGGAAGAAGGAAGCTTGCTCTCATGCTGCCTTGTTCTCATTCTCACTGGCAAATCTATTTCTAAACTGGCATTAGAGCCTATTTCTTCAGGATTCCAGCATACACTGAAGACCAGCTGAAACAACTAGCCTTTTGAACTAAACAACTACTGGATTCTTGGACCTTCCATTGGTGGATGTCCATTGTTAGACCAGCTGAAGGACAGCCTGTAAGCCATTCTAATAAATCCCCTTTAAACAGATAGATAATAGATGGATGATAGATGATAGAAAGGTAAACAGAGATAGATAGATAGATAGATAGATAGATAGATAGATAGATAGATAGATGATTGAGAGAGAGAGAAAGAGAGAGCGAGCGAGCGAGCGAGAGAGAGAGAGAGAGAGAGAGAGAGAGAGAGAGAGAGAGAGAGAGAGAGATTCATTCTGTAAGTTCTGTTCCTCTGGAGAACCCTGACTAATACAGGGCTGCTGATTGATAACAGATACATTAGCATGTTTGGGGAGGATAATAAAATATTCCAGAGTTAGTAGGGACTGTTATATAATTTGTTATATTTTTAAAGGGGAGAATTATATGAATTATAGCTCCACTAAGGTTCTGTCATAAAATGAAGGAAGAAGAGGAGAGGAAAGAGTAGCAAGATGACAACCCAACCCAACTTAGGAATCTGAGACCTGAAACCCTGAACATCCAGGTCAGGGATAACTAGCCTGAGGGCCCAGGAAAATGCTTCTCTACTTGCTTGGGTTGTTTGGTTTTGTGTGTATTCGTTTCTTTCATGTATAAGAGAGTTTTGCTTACATATACGTCTGTGCAGCATGTATATGCCTAGTGTCCAAGGAGGTGGGAAGAGGGTACTGGATCTCCAGGAACTAGAGTTACAGGTATTTGTAAGACACACAGTTGGTGCTGAGACTGGAATCTGGGTCCTCAGCAAGAACAAGTGCTTATAATATTTAATTATTTAAATATTATAATTTAGCACTGATCTCTCTCTCTCTCTCTCTCTCTCTCTCTCTCTCTCTCTCTCTCTCTCTCTCTCTCTCTCTCTCTCTCTCTCTCTCTCTCTCCACTCCTCCAACTTGCTTTTTGTTTGCAGAACAAGACATGGTGGTGCCTAACCCTGTACAGTGCTTGTGGCTTGGGCCATTATCACACTCTAAATGGACACTGCCCTGGGATGCAGAAGGAATGTGAACTGCAAAAGTGTTGGGTTGATAAGAAAAGAATCAAGTTCATTAAATTACTAAACCCTTCCCTTCAATAACAGGGTATTGTTTCCCCAGAGTATATGCTATTGATTTGTTTGTTTCTCTTCCTTTTCCCATTAGAGTTCAAGAGGTATTCACAAACTACACAGTATTATTATGGCTTCACTGGAAACAGATTTTTCACACAACTATATAGCTCATATTACTTTACATTGGTTTGTGTATGATTCTAAGTTTTACATTGATTCTTGTCAGTATTGTATTTAAGAGATGGTGAAAATGCCCCCGAGAAGTAATAGTTCATGTGATTAAAATGTTTGTTTTCTGCAGTAACAATAATTTATTGTACATGACCCCATTATATTTGAGCATGATAAATAAATTTCATGGCTTGTTTTCACCTCTGACTCAGCAGAATGAAGCTCTGATTTTTAAACACTATCACAGAACTACGATGACTCAAAATATTTCTCTTATTTGGTGTTAACAGAACAACTCTATAAAAATCTTATTTGTTATAACACAATTTATGGTTTCATTGAAACATGAGAATAACAAATTTTACAGAAACTGCATAATTCATGAACCCAATAAAGTTATTATTTTATTAGCCATTCAAATAGCACCAGTTCAGTGACTGCCAAGGCATGAGCAGGGATAATGGAATTTAGAAATATTCAGTGTTTCTGCCAACTTTCACCCACATCACATCCAGCCTTGTATGTGGCTTCACTCGTCAGGTTAGGACGAGTGAAGGATGCTTTCCTCTGTAGTCCCCTACAAGCTGTCCTTGCCTTGGTGTTTATAAAGGAGACAGGGGAATAACTTCCTGGCAAGGCTAATACAGTACTCAAAGTAATGATGTCAAAGTAAATTATAGAGACCTTACCCTCCTTGCCACCTTATCCCATGTTTCTTTCTGGCATTGGCCCCTTGGCCTCCAGCTTTGCATTCCTTCCATCTCTTCCCACAAGAATTCCTCTGCCTTTAACGTTCAGTGGCTTATCATCGTTTTCAAGATGTTTGCCAAATTTCTAAACATAAGCAGCAGTTCCCTCAAAAGCTCTTTCTCTCACCTTTAGACTTGGTATCAGTATTCCTTTCTAAAGGAAGCCTAAAGGAGCAGGTTGTTTAACTTTGCCTTCAAAGGGCAATACTCTGTATGTGTATGCGAGTGTGTGTGTACATGTGTATGTGTGTATACACATATGTATATGGTTATTACTTTAAATTTTACTCATCCCTGCCTTTGTTACAGAATATTCATCATTTTTTTTTCATTCTGGTGATCTTTTCAGATATGGCTGTAATTTCTTGCTCTCTGTCCCTTATGCTTGTTGTTTTTTTGTTTTTTTACATAACTACTAGACAGCTAAAAGTAACAAGACAGCTAGTAAAATATTCTGTTCTACTACTTCTCCCTCCCTTCCTTCTTCCCTCTCTCCTTCCTTCCATTTAGTCCTGTGTCTGGTTCCTGTTTGCACACTACCCAGGTGTGCATCACTTCCACCAGCCCGCTGTCCCCTTGTCAACATCTTTATCATATATGTGCCCAGTCTTGTTGCATATCACCATAGTTAAATGGGGGAAATACAAGTGAGTGATTGACCCTGTAACCATCTGTGTTATGTCCTAATTGGGTCACTTGATAATCCTCTGCTCCAGATATGTTCCCTATGCATACTAGAAACCAAATACTGAGCATTGACATCACTCCATATCCAATGGAGTCTTCTCACTATGCCCTCTCTGAGACACCACTGCACACCTCCCTCCATCATTTGACTTGTTCTATTTTTTCCTACGTTCCCACTGTTTAAAAACATTTAAACAGGGCAGATGAACATGGGAGGGAAAATAATAAGATACAAATCTTGATTGCCTTTACTCAAGTCTGAGCCATTATCTTGATTGATAATTGATGTATGAAGGCCAAGTCCTTTCAGGGCAGTGCCACCCCTGAGCAGGTAATCCTGAAGCATATATAGCAAACTGAGCAAGCAGCATTCCTCCATGGCCTTTAGTTCCTACCTCAGCTTCCCTCAATAGTCTGTAATCTAGACATATAAGCCAAAGAAATGCTGCCTTCCCCCAAACTGCCTTGGTCCTGGCGCTTTATCACAGCCACAGAAACCAAACTAAGACAACCTATACCTCCTGGTCTACATTTGTGCACAACTGAATCTCTTCTATTTGAGTTTTGGGTTTTATAAGAATTATCTGCTTGCTAGTGTGTATATCTTATCTTCCCAACTCCTGCACACACCCAACACCATTCTCTCTTCATTAACCAATTCACCTCCTTCCCAACTCCACCATAGAGACCCTTGATGTTCAAAAACAATTCAAAAATGTAGATCTTTAAGAGACACCAAACATCCACTCCATTCCAATTTTCTTTCCTAAAACTGTTCTCAAAATTTTGGTTTGTTCAGAACAAATTTGATATTAGCAGTCACATTGTGGGTCTTTTCCCTAATATCTTCAAGATAAATAAATCAGTCTTTCAAAGTAATAAAAAATAAAGTTTTTAAAATTCTGTTATTTAGTGAGTCACCCAATAAATTCACAAATGTTTGCTAATTATTCTCATACTTACAAGATTTATGAAGTTAAGCCCCTGAGCTCATAATTCATTCAGCAAATGCTTTGGATCTCCTAATCTAGTACATCCTGGAGAAGTAAAAACAAAAGTATTCTCTATCCTCAAAGCACTTAATTCCCCATAGGTGTATGTTTCATATGGTCTTTGAGTGCCTATAAAGTACAGAAACTATGTGTGCAAACTTGACACCTGCATGAATGAGTGACCAGCTGAGGGGAGTTCACTGAGCGGATTCATGAAGACTAGGTCTAATACTGTTTAAGGGCAACCAAGAAAGTTTGTAAGTAGCTGCCGGAACTAGTAAAGATACAAATAGAACCAAAGACCAGCAAGATGTAGGAACTGAGAGGTCATGGAAGTTGAGGAATGGTGCTATCATTTCCACTAACACAACAAGATGCTTTCAAATGTCTTTTCCAAACACTGGAAGAAAAACAGCTTGTGGAACATGACACCTTCAGATATAGTTTGTACAACATTTTCGGTTTTTTATTCTGCAAATACAAGTGTTAAATAAATTTTAAAAAAGCCTTAATTGTGATTCTGAGAAGAGGGCTCCATGGGCAAAGTACATGTCATACAAGCAGGAGGCCCTGAATTCGGATTCCCAGAACCTAAAAAGCTAGGCATGGTACCATGGTGCCAGAGAGGCAGAAACAAAAAACTCCCTGGTGGTCACTGGCTATTCAGACTATCCAATCATTGAGCTCCAGGTTCAGTGAGAAACCCCATCTCAAAGAATGAGATGGAGAGTAATGGAAGAAGGCACCGAACTTTAACCTGAAGTGTGCAGATGTGCCCACACATGGGTACACACTGTAACACACACAATAAATCTTCACTTATTTGACTTTCCTTCTTCTTCCAGCAAACATTAATTTCTCGCCCCAATACTGTACTACTAGTGCAAGATGTAAAGATGTGTGTACTGTAGCTTTTGTGTTCAGAGAATGCCTCTCTGAATATCTGACCATCAAAAACTGATTGAAAGTTTCATAAGAGCACATCTTGTTCTGAACTGGCTGTATCCCCACCCACGCCAAAAAAAAAAAGGAGTGACAAAGAACATCTCACAGGCTGGCATTGTTGCCCGCAAGCACATCTCGCCAACTGTGTTCTCCTCAGACACAAGTCCCAGCCATTATAACAGCGTTACAAAGGAGAAAACCAGGACAGGACACAAAACAGCAGGTCCCTGAACAGTTCTTTATCTCACCGGGACTCAATGGGAGCGCACCTACTCACAGGAAGCACAGGTTCCTGGAATAATGACACCCCAAGAGATTAAGGGACTCCTGGTGTTTTAAAGAGGGTTTAGAACCCTAGGTTTTATTCATAAGGTTTAGGCATCTTTTTCCATTTCTGCTATGAATTTATATATAAATACATGTGTGTGTGCATAGTGCTTTCCTTTTAAAAAAAAAAAACTTTCCCAAACAGACAAAAATGTGTTGTTTTCATAACGTAATAGTACTCTATCAGATTAGAAATATCTTTACATTTTTTTCAGAGTCTGGGAACTAGGCAGCTAACTCAGCTAGGAGATGCCCTGTAAGCAAGAGTCCAATGATGAGTTCAATAACGTGGGTTGGAAGCAATGTTCAGTCCCCACAATACACATGAGAAAGCCAGGTGTAGTGGGACACACCCGTAACCCCGGAGTGGGGGAGCTGAAGACAGGTGAATCTCATGTGTGAATCTCGGGTTTGCTGTGAAAAATGCCACTGTTGCTGTTTTCCTTTTTTTTTTTTTTTTAATGTAAAAAAGAAAGTCATTTGAAACACTCCAATTCCAGTTCCCATTCATAAAAAATGCTGCTCTGGGAACATACAGAATACAAACTTACCTCTTCTCACAGTGCACACACATACACACATATCCTAACCCTAACCCCTAACCCTAATCCTAACACACACACACAAATTAAAAAATCTTTAAAAATAACCCACTTCTATCAGGTTTTCTATAGCTGGCATTGCCTTTGCATTGACTTCTGGGGGGGGGGGGTGTACAGCAGTTCTGTGCCAAGGGTGGTGACACTTCCTAAGTGGATTTTTGGGTTGCTTGTTGGTTTTATTTTGTTGCTACTCAGAGGGAGGTAATAAATACAGACTAAGGCAATCATCAAAAGCAAGGCCACCAAATGACCCAGGAAAGACTCGCTTTATTTAATGTCTCCAAGCAGAACTTGCCAGACAGCCCTCCCTTCCATTTCTCTACAGAAGGGAGAGCTCAAAATAATTCAAATTTAATTTTCACAGATACTGCAACCTTATCTCCCAAGAGGCAACAGGTCCCACAGCTCAGAAGGTAAGAATGGAAATTTAAGGTTTATAATGCAAGGCCTCGTTTTGCTCTAACAAGCAAAGTCCTCTGAGAGAGTACTCGGGAAAATGTACTTTGAGCTGTCCCTTCCCCCCACCCCCCCACCCCACACACAACTGCTTCTAGCACAACGCATTGAGCCTGGTCCAACAACCAACCCTGGGGATCATAGGATGGAATCAGGAGATGTAGTGTCGGGATATAATGAAGCTAGTTAGCGAGCCAGGTCTCTCTGGCTCTTAGACCAAGGTTGTTAACTCTCAGAGGCACATGAGGAGAGAGCCAGCCCAAATGAGCCATATGGAGGAAAGGTCAGAAATATTAAACTGAGCAGGAGACCGGGCTCACCAAACCACAGGGAGAGAGAGAGCATGGAAACTGTGGGCACTTAGAAAGTCACTGTCAACTGTGGGCAGAAAGAAGAGTGGAAAGAATCTTCTCCTGGGGATAGAATAGATTAACTGTGAATCACTTCTGCAGACTGGATTCCGTTGTAACCATGAGCTAACCAGACTGCATACCCCCGGGGCTGGTATTCAGCGACAGAAAGCAAGGGAGGCTGCAGCACTGGGCCACACGAAGATCTGGGCTCAGTCACTCACCACCACTGCCCATCCCATGACAGCTATTCCCAACCCTGCAGAACCATCTCCCCTATGCCAGCTCTGCTGGCTCTTCTCAGATTCAGTGTAGGACAAAGTACTGTTGAAGGACTGCAGATTCCCTGTGTTGGGGTGTATACCATGGGTTCATCCTTTTCTGTGCTGTAAACTGCTACAGAGGTCTGGCAATATACATCACGATTGAAATAATTTTATGTTTTGATACAGCATTTAGACTCCAGGAACTTTTCCTACCAAAATATCTCCACCAATTCGCAAAAAAATAAAAAAGTAAGAACTGGTTTTCTGGAACATTTTTTTAAACAATAAAGATTAAAAATAACTCAGATACTCAAGGGGAAAGGAATGTTTAAATCAAATAAATTATTTTAAAATGCATTATAGCTGGGCTGGAGAGATGACTCAGAGGTTAAGGGTACATGCTGCTGTTGCAGAGGACCCAAGTTCACTTTCTAGCACCTAGGTTAGGTGAATCAAAACACCTGCAACTCCAGCTCCAGGGGACTTAACACCATATTCTGGCTTCTGCAGGTGCCTGCATCCACATACCCCCCCACACACATACCCACACATACCCCCACACACACATACATACCCACACATACCCCCACACACACATACCCACACATACCCCCACACACACATACATACCCACACATACCCCATTTTGTGGGTTCTGGAGGTGAACCTGGGTCCACTTCAAGAGCAGCCAGTGCTCTGACCTGCTGAGCCATCTCCCCAGCCCCAGTTGCTGGTTTTGTAAAGAGCAGACAGGAAGAGAGGTTTGGAATGATTCCTCTTCTTTCCAGTTGGATTATTTTGGAAACTTCTATAACGTTATTTTTTTTCTTCTTTCAAGTTCTTTTTTTTATTAATTTATTTTTATATCAATCACAGGTTAGGTACTTTGCATCCCAGGCGTAGCCCCCTCCCTCATTCCCTCCAACCCTCCCACTCCCTCCCTCATCTCCCTCCTACCCGCCCCCTCCAAGTCCACCAACAGGGGAGGACCTCCTTCCCTTCCTTCCAACCCCAGCTCATCCTGTCTCCTCAAGGCTGGCTACAATGTCCTCCCCTGAGATCTAGCCAGTCTGTCACTCCCCGGCTTCTATGGGGGAGGGTCAAAGAGTCAGCCATCAAGTTCATGACTGAAACAGTCCCTGTTTCCCTCACTAGGGTCTTCAGTCCTACATCAAGCTATCAAGGGCCCCATCAGAGGGGGTGGGGGTCCAGGCCACATCCACACATGGTCCTTGATTGTAGAAACCGTCTCATACAAGACCCCTGTGCCCTGCTCAGTTTGGTCTTTGTGGAGCTCTTGTTCTCCCCAAGTCTCAACAACCTCCCCCAGATCTATCATTACTTCTCGACCTCTGCCAAAGACTTGATCGAGAGTCTTAATATCTGCTCTGATACATCGCTACATTGACCCCACTCCCCCGCAGAGGTCCTCCTTGGCATGCTCCTGTCCTGTTGCTTGTGTTCTCCTCCACTCAATGTCCATCCCATTTGTTCATCCAAACAAGCATTGATCATACCAACCTGGGTCCTCCTTCCTGTATATCCTCCTTCCTGAAAGCTGTAGATTTCAGCTTGACCTTCCTATCCTGTAGGTCTATATAAGTGAGTATATACCATA